>JAODKN010000027.1:22434937-22459211 GCA_026774425.1 Petrocephalus zakoni
TATCTATCTAGCTACGGTATCTATCTATCTATCCATCTATCTAATTAATTAAAATCTCACACAGCATCTTTCCTATCCATACCGAGAAGCAGAGTTAGTCTTTTAATCACTATACGTGATGCAAGTCTGAGGGAGTATTCTTTCCTGGCATTTCACAAAAAAGGGAGTGGATGGGCTGTGGGGGGGGGGGGGTGGAGCTCAGGGTGGAGGAGAGGGGGATGGGGGAGGATGTGGAATGTACATAGCACCTTTTTTTTAATTGCAGGTTTGGAATGAGCATGTCTACTCAGTGTCGTCTTTGAGATCGCCCCGTTTTTGTCCCACTCCAATGCATGACTATGATTATCAGGAAGTTTCTGGTAAATTTACTCTTAACAATTTTATTAATGTCAGTAACTTACCAAGTCTATAATATGTTGCATCCACACGTGTGGCAAAGTATTTACAAATACACATAATTATTTTGCACGTCTGTAAAAGGTATTTTGACACTCATGTATGCATGCTGTGTAATCATACTTCATAATTATTTCGCTTTTACAAGACATGAATGCACATACTTTCTAAATCTAATTTCCTTAACTTCATACTTGCAATAAAGTGAATCAAATACGATTCATATAAATTGTTCTATCGCTTTATGTGGACATCCACGTGGATGTACAAACTGTTTTTCTTTTTACAAAATTTACGATGTTTTAAAAATTTGTTGGTTGGGTTTCACCTCCATAAAAACTATACTTCCAATGTCAGCGTATGCCAATTAGCACTTGTGTGTTGCTAGGTCACCACAGTCAATTGAAAACTGCATCAATAGAACTTGAAAAGGTTTCTCTGTGATCAGACCTTCTGACATATTAAGCGGAATAAAGGACGAGAAAATACAGACAAGGCCGCTAACCTAGATTCCAATTGCCTGATGGTAAGAATTCATTTGTAACCTGCAATTAATGGGAAAGAATAGACTACTTTCAATAATGTCCCAAAATCTTTCTGCTTCAATTCAGACATTTTCTTCTATATGGTATTGAGAAACCCTCCCCCTTCTCTTAAATAACTATTTTTGTGGCCATTAACTTTACTCAGATTTAGGATCTACGTAGATCCGGCCTGCCGTAGTGTATGTTGCCTTGAAGTGTGCAGATGTTAGCCTGGCTAAGATGTGGCTGCTAATCCATTCAAATGAGCTATTGTCTGGTAGCACCTGTCTTGGAGACCTGGGCTAACAAATGCTTTTTCTGGTTTTACAGGCTGTCGTGGGGACCAGGGCTATAGCAGACCTACCTATGCCTATATCCATGGCTACCAGGAAAGGCTAGCAAACAAAGTTGGCAACAGTGGCTAATTAGCTACAACAACAAAAAGTATCTATGAAATTGATTCATAATGACTAACAAATACAACTATCAAACATGGATGGTGAACACGGTTAGTGATTGTAGCTAACAAATCCAGGTATGATCACCGACTAACGATCTTATCAAGCAGCTAACAAACAGTGGCTAACAACCACAGCAAAAAAAAAAGAAGCTATGAACGGTGACATGTTGAAGTTGCTGAAATTCTGGACATCTGTCATTGTATCATGAAGAGTTCATATTTCTCACAATGTAAGAAATGAACATATTTCACCTGCAACTTTTTATGTTGAATTTTAATTAAATGAATCACCACATGTATTAATTAAAATCTAAAAAATATTGCATCCCCTTACTGGATTTGATTGGACCTACGAGTTATGGTAACTTGTAAAAGGCCCTTGAGCCTAGATACATTTTAAAGATTTTTATTTTATTTATTATTTTTTTGAGTGGGGTGATCACATTCACTTGCCTGTCCACCATCTCTGCTGTTTAGTTTTCTGAGAACATTTTCATAAATGGACAAAGGAGGAACATATGTGACATTATTACACATTATGAATAACATTGTATTTTTATATATAAACTCTGAAATGGAACCTGCCAAGGAAGCTGGATTTTTAAAGAGAGATTTTAGTTTGGATAGCTTCAAAGAGATCAGTGTGTATATAACCACAGTGGTGTTTTCTAGCGGTGCATAAAAAAGAATTAAGTTTGCATGACAGTAGTTGTCAATTTATGCCACCCTCCTAATAAATTATCCTAAAGAGGGGTCAAATTTTTCAGCCACTTTTAAATTGGCCCTTCTGCATCTAAATTGTAGAGCTTGCAGCAAACGCTTATCGCCATTGAAGTCGATGGTTGTAAAAAATAATGCAGGAAGGCTGATGTATTTTGTGATGTGCCGTCACGAGCTGATTCATCTTCCAGTGACAGGATTTCGGACATGGACTTGCCGCCCTGCAGGCCGGGCAATTTGAAGCTAAAGATTTTGTCCTTTTCAGTTGTATTCGTTTAAATGCATATTTAAGTTGTGCTTCTCACTGATAAATTCGAGTTGTGCCTGTAAAAAATACACGACACTTACAAGACGCAGCTGTGCTGTTTCCCGTTTGATCGTCACTGTTTAACTGACCTTGAATGTATGCGCTTTTCATAACTACACACTTTTACTGAGCAGTGCTTCACGATACTACTGATATGCTAAATTAGAAATCTATATATTATTACGGGATTCTTCTTCGTTATTATTATTATTATTATTATTATTATTATTATTATTATTATTACGGGATTTAGATTTTCCCACACGTTTAGGATACGCATTTCCCCTCTTGCAAAGAATGGGTATTGAATGTTTCTTTTTATCATTATTATTTTGGCTGGTTAACGTAGCTACAGGCAAGAAAAATCTTAATTGCTTTCACCGACCATGAGAGGACACCCCTCCTTTCTGTATAAATCGCGCTTTTGAAATAAGCAAATTAAAAGTAAAATTAAATGTGTCCGAAAACAAAACTCCTTACACTGGCGAAGACGACAACAAAACAGAGAATTAACGGAAAATATTTTCCCTGCTAAATTTTATATTTTTTTTCTGAAGTCGTGGAAGCAATTTCGACTGTATCTGAAGCGTAAATATACTTGCTTTGTGTCATGCACATTGCTTGCCCAGAAATTTACCGTATGCCAACAGCCACCTGTATCTAAAGCATGTCTGAGTTTAGTAATGGTTTACATATGAAAATGAGATCTCCCAGTATTTCATCTGTACGTATCTGCATTGAAATTGGGCTGTTATGCCTATATCTGTACGCATAAACACACCTATGACATAAACCAGTCCGACAGAAATGTGCTTCGGTTCGCTAGAAGGGACCAAGTCGCCGCTGGTGCGCACTCCTTCACATGAAAAAAAGGAAAACAAAATATAAAAGACAATGAAACGAATGTAACGAGTTAATTAATGCATTCATTAAGCTATTCCACCTTATTTACAATTTACATAAAAATAATGGTTTTCTGGGGAGGACGCAGAAAGCTTAGTGTGGTAACTTTTGTACTATAAGACATTTTTGCTAACAGCAACCCCGAAACATTTCTACAAATACTGGGAAATGAGCGGAATAGTTAGAACTGAGGGCTGACTGTGACCAATCGACATTTTAAAATATAACCATAAAATATACAACCTAATTATTATTTGAGGAAAAAAACTTTCTTTTCACCAAATTACAATACCTACAATGGGACAATACATTAATGGTAAAAATAATAATAATAAAGTAAAATTATGACACGAAACAGTCGTATGAAAGATAATTAGCTAGATTGATGATACCAAAGGAAATCGACCATTTAAGGATTAATCAAAATAATGATTTTTATAAGAAATCACATTAAAGAATATTCTTATATTATTATCTATTGATTACTTTTGTGGTCCTGGTACCACTTTCAAATACTTTCATAAACACGGTACAATGAAATTACGCATAAATTTTGTTTGGCAAAATAAATAGGTTAATAACATATAAAAGAAACAGCTAATGTTCTTGGTAAGTGGACATAAATATATTACCCACTCAGAAAATGCCGAGGAAAGAGCCCATATATTTTATACCTGCTATATGACGGCCAATTTGTAATTTTCGCATAATCTAATAGTATTCTTTTAAATGTGCGTGAACATAACTTTTCGAATGTAATTGCATTTGAAAATTAAGGGATTCCAGAAAGCAGCGTTAGTCATTTCTAGTTATTCGCCATTGGCGTGTGGATAGCGTTGAATATGCCAATCGACCTTGCTTTCCAGCCCAATTTATTCTCAATCATATTATAATGAAAACGCACTCCAACTCTAGATCCTTATAAAAAATTAATTCCTCAGAAATAGCTTGCACTTGAAGTGATTTATTGTTAACGTTCAATTGGTTTGAAACATATACAGGCTTCACGTGTTTAACTTACAAAAGAAAGGAAACATAACCAAAAAATGCCGTAACAATTATAATACATGTAAACCAAATCTTGTGTGTTAGTCAAATATGCAATTTCTACTTTTATTAATCTAAATGTCTAAATTATTTTACAATACTTATATAATAAAATATCAGGTAAAACACTGCGGTGTATTTGTAATTTAGTCATTTTAGAAGTTAAGACCATACCCTCCCCCGAACCCACAAATAATCACCAAATGTGGAGCAGCATTCCTGTTAACAACATTTTACTATATTAACATAATTGGGAAGTCCCAAAAAATGAACAACACAAACATTTTCACCGGCAACCGCATAGTGTTCAAAAATAGTTGCTCTCTCAGATATGCCAAGAAACAAATTCTCCAAGCAGTTGGTTCACTTCAGAACGTGGTCCTTTGGGTCATCGCGGGCTACCGTCTCAAAGTCGGGTATATCAACATGATACACGTGTCACTCGGTCTTGGCCTCGACGCGCCCTCGCATCCGCAGCGTCGAATATCAAAAGGAGACAGGAAGCGTGGTCAGTCCTACCACGTTCTGCCATAGAGCAGGTTCGAGCTGACCATGTTATTAGTGTAATCTACAGCCGAAGTGTCAATCTGCGCCATACTGCTGATTTGGCTGTGTAGCGACGGAGGGCTGGGGGACAGTTCTTCCAGGTCTTGGGCCTGTACTAATGGGTTGACTTGCTGATTCTGGTGTTGATTGATAGCATTATTGGAAGTTGGAATCACTACCCCTGGGCCATTTTGCTGCTGCTGCTGGACCTGCTGCTGATTCGGCGTTGGCGTGTTGGAGCCGTTCTGACACGGTTTTCCGTCCTTAACGAGGACGGGGACGGCCACTCGCCTGGGCGAGTGCTGCTGACAGGCGCTGCCCTCCTGCTGCAGCTGCTGAGCAGCTTTGTCCTTCGCCTGTCGTTTCATCTTGTATCTGTGGTTCTGGAACCAGATCTTGACCTGGGTCGGGGTTAGGTGTATCATGCTGGCCAGGTGTTCCCTTTCGGGTGCCGAGAGATATTTCTGCTGTTTAAATCTCCTTTCCAGTTCGTACACTTGAGCCTGAGAGAACAGAACCCGTCTTTTCCTCCTGGGGGCCGAGTGTAGAGGGGGCATGGTCTTCGCGGGGTCCGCCATTCCTGTCAGGCTCCCCATGCTGGTCATATTCATACCTGTGGAAGGTCCCATGAATCTAGAAACTTAAAAATATATATACATATACGTGCATTCAATAACCAGGAGATTTTTTATTTTTTATTTTACAAAATAAGTATATAAAAACTACACTGTTTTTAGCCTATAAAATGCAAAAGTAACTATTAATATTTACTGAGTAAGTTGACCATATAAAAACAAATGATACAATTTATGTAAAATATCATGATATTTTTGTTAAATATTCCGTTCCATTTGGTATTCCTTAATTGCTAGAAAACGTCACATGGCAGTTACATACTTGCTTGAAACGTTATCACGTTACTATTTTGGTATATTTGGTATTAGTTATTTTCACCCTACACGCGGGCGCAAAATGTCTATAAATCAGCTATTTAGAATGAAATTCAACTTACTTGTGGAGTATCTCGGGTCGGGATTGGCGCCGTACCACCCAGTCGCAGCGCCGCTGTTTCGCATGGTTTCTTGGTACGACGGGAGGTCCCCCATGTTTCCAATGCTTCCATTGCAGTATCCTCCCATGGCACCGTGAGAAAACTGCGAGACGCCGTGTGGCATGTGGTAAGTGGTGGCCACGGCGGCGTTGTGACCCATGGAGTGCTGTTGCATGCCGGGCTGAGAGACCTGAGGTTGTCGGTAAGCTCCTAGCGGAGAGGTTAGGTTCCCCGCGCCGTCCATAGCACTAAACTTCTTGTAGGTTTCCTCGATTGGACTCAAAATATCTGTCACAGAGAAAGGCGTTGTGTGCTTTGGGCTCAACGACATGGTTCAGAAAGCAGGTAAATTTGTTGAGCAGATCAACCGTGTTGTTGTATCAGCTCTCTCCTTGTGGATGTCTACGTAACAGAGTGCTTGTAGTACGCCTGAGATCCGATTGATCGCCTTGGAGAAGGAGGCGAGCCCTGGGCGCTCTTATCTCGGGTATATTGTAGTCAGGCGCCAGGTTTACGACAAACACTGTGGGCGGAGCATCTTCCTAAACGAGCAAACAATGGTCATTGACATTTTACCAAGATAATTGAGGAAAATGTTGTTAGTTTCATATTAAGATAAGAATGATGACAACAGAAATGTTTGATTAACCGAATTTTGCCCTATTTGTAGAAGCAGTTAATCTTTATTCGATCAATAAAAAGCCTTCACGACGGAATACATTTTCATGTGCATAACCTGTATTTTATCCTTTGAGGTTTACATAACTGCTGAGCGCAGGATTCGGGGGCATTCGAGCTATTGCTCAGCTTCAATGGGGATGCCATACTTTCTGCAAACTTTGAGAGCACTTTGACCATACCTAAGCGCCACCGAGCATCGTCAAAGAGGCACAGTGAAGGTTCTCCCCCATTGTATAACTGCCTAATTTATGCGTCTTAAGCATCATTTTCTTCCAACAGAGGAAGGCACTTCCAAATTAGCTCAAGGTAACAAAATCCAGTGAGGAGAAAGAAATCAGGATAGGGACCCTAAATTGTGAGTATATATATGGCTTTTCGGTCATTTCCAGGAGTATTTTATCTGTATCTATCCATAACAAAAATATTTAAATAAATGAATTCATACGTAAGTACATACAGAAAGACATCGGGACTTGCAATGCATTATGGACCCTATTGATTATTTTAAAACATAACATGATAAGTGTCATATTTTCCTAATAAATAAAATTACACACAAACATAAATGACATATACATACGTACATACATATATTACACGCTGGTCCCATCATTGTTTCGTTAAACTGGGAAACGAAATACTAACTTCAACATTCTTTACAGTTTCTATCGAAAAAACACTGACTGCCCAATTATGTGGACCCACCACCGATATCAACATATATGTAAAAATTATATGGGTGTAAATTCTGCGGCTTGAACGATTTACATTTTTTAATGAAGTTTGGGATCTTTCATGTCGGCAGTAATTAAGAATATTAAACGTCTTTAATAATGACAGCTTCCTTTTGACTTTTGTTACAGTACACTGTTTGGCGCGTGCACGAATACAGTGCTTTATTCGGGCTGTATAGTCATACTTGATAATACGGGTAATATTATTATCATCAGTGTATTGAAGCCCAAGAACAATCGTGGTAACGAATATTATGATGTCACTCCTATCACAGCCACTAGGTTTAAAGATGTATGTTTTTTTATCATTTTAAACAATAAATCTAAGTATTCTATTGTAAGCGATTGATTTTAACAATTCCTATATATTCTTTCGAAAGTTGCCCAGTCTTTACTAATTTAAGGTATATTTTGTATCAACATGAATAGTCTCATTAGGACTTATTTATTGTTTATTATAGTTAACTTTTTTGCTAAATGAAACTGAGATTATTGTTAAGGCATATAGTCAACTTTATAAAGTCAACTTTATTTAAAAGTACAGAATTACCAACTAGAATTTCTAATTACAAACATTATTATTATTATTATTATTATTAATAATAATAATAACAAAATATCTTCCTAATGACTATTAGATTATTTCAATTCTGAGTAAACAAAGTTTCAGCAAGGAATGTGGTTTTACAGTAAGCTTTAATTTGACCTGTCAGGCCACGTTAACTATACAGGAGTAACAAAGTGATTTTCTGCGAATTCGCCATTAGCCTATAAAAGCCGGTGTCTGTGGCACAGAGACGGCTGGTTGCCATAAAATTTAGCGCCGTTATGGAATTTGTTTTACCTTCCAGCGACCAGCCAAAAACAGCGCGCTCGGGATTCCGCGAAGTATTAAATTACGTTGGAGGACAACGTCTGCATAAAGCACGGCGCTCTTCATAATTCCGTTCAAAATACTTCACTGCATGAGTATATTTTGGTAACAGGTTCTCTTGCTGACAGGGGGGTGGGGGTGAAGGAAATATATTTAGCGGATAAATCGATTTATGCTAACAGTGCAGCAACAGTACCGCTTTGATAATTTCGGAGACGTGGCCTTTACCAGCCTTTGCCTCATAAACAATGCAATAACCTAAGGGAAACATCCCCTTCTTGTATTAATAAAGCATTGTTCTACTGCACTTACATTCAATGGGCATTTGCGTGTTTAGGCGCGTCCTTTGGTTGCATGATGTTTCCTATCGTGTTTATCGAAACAGAGTGGGTGGGTTTTTGTTCCCAGTTTGTTTACAGGCATAATGAAGGGACCCAAACTTGATCACGCCATGTAAAAATCCACTATTGAAGCAAAGTTCAGATAAACTATATGCATCAGACAACGGTGTCGCTTAGTTTCCATTTTTTTCTTGGCGGTTGGTTACATTCTGCTGATCGTCACTACAGGCCGTGTCGCCACGTAGCGTGTGGAGGACTTGCTTATCTGTGCATTCCACAATTAACCTCTGATCTGAGAAATCAATCACCTGGTCCTCAATGTTCATATGACGCATCAGACATATCGGTCTTAAATATGGACCGATCGCAATCACACTGACTCACCCGTAGCAGTAAAACTTATAAAAATCGTCAGCCTGGAAGGTCTAAATCCTGTATCGATTCGAATGGTCGACCCGGCCTAAAGTCTCCTGGTCGTCTCTTTCGTTTTGGGACGAGCTCGTCGCAGGTACCCAGAGTAATTGCACCCTGTATGACTTGTTTTCAGTTATGTAAATGAGTCAAATGTCTCAACCCCACCAAATATTCAATCAGAGAACGCGACCACGCAGAGGCCACGCAGCGAGTTCACTTGAAGCTATACTGCGATAGCTACAAGTAACTATGACACACAAGACGCAAACGCATTGCAGAAGTTAATTATTTTGGTTTTTTTTAAGTGAATTAGACTTAAGTTTTATGGCACAATTTTCATAAGAGGAAATGGAAATGACCTGTCGAGGGCGGCCTGATACCGGGTGTGACACTGGAGGTTTGTAAAATTGTTGTTTTTATGTTGTTTCATTTTCTTATATTTTATTCGTTGTTTTAGCAATTGATTGATATGTTAATTTGTCACATATTACGTTGTAAACTGCAACCAAACATGCGGCTCATTTAAAATCAATGGATTTCATCGATTAATTGTTTAATCGATGTAATAAAATAAGGAATCCGCTGAAACAATCCGACAGATTGTGGTCCTAAATGTGAGATATCACAACGGCACACCAGCATACCATTAGTAGTAGGCCTAGCCTCTGTGTTACTGGCATATGGAGAAATTGCGGTTAGTGTGCATGCCGCCGTAAATCTTAAAATGCATTTTCAAGGACTGCACTGCTTGTCGATATTGTAGTACCACATGGTTATGACAAATTGGTTTTACTTAAAAAGCTGAATATTAAAATTACGCGATTTCGCAATATTGTAAGAAGCCACGACTGTTAAAAAGTGTGACGTTTTAGGCCCATTTTAACTCGGGTCCATGAGCCATTTCTACAAATAGTTCGTCTTACGCCATTTTACATCAGTGTTGTTTTTGACGAAACGAAAAATGTCTGCCTTGTTTTATTTGGAATATGCGACAGTTTATAATTAGAAAACCACTGTTATAACACGAGCCGCACTTTCCCTGCTGCTCGGGCCCCGGGGCTGACCTCAAAGCATTAAACAATAACGAGTGCGAAATTAAATTGCGACCTCGTTTTCTTACAACATGCATGTAAACTCAGCCGCTTTATGGTTTCGAAAATTAGCTACCATGTGGCATTGTATGTATTATATTTATAACCGTGCCTCATGGATTACCGCTAAGCTCACGCCTGTTTACAGACTCAGTTCAAATGTTTACAAATCGGTTAAAGCTTATTTGCCACTGATGTAATCATTCTGTCAGATGGAGGATATAGTATAGTGTCTCAGATAATTATGGTTCCTTATAAGTACCGTAAGATTAACATTTCTTTTAATACTAAGCGTATGTCACGTGGAGATTTTGCGCCGTGTCCCTCTCCCAGTTGCGCGCGCCGGCCGTATTAGCGCTTCCGAGCTTCGGTTTTATTTAGTAATCATTTGCCTGTTCAGTTTGAACTTCTGAGTGTTACTTCATCATGTTGTGTTAACCGTAATTATTTGATGCGTTTCTATTTTGTAAAGGACACATCGATCCCCCAGGCCTCCTCTCTCTCACCACACGCACACACACACACACACACACACGCACTGTGGTCACTGGGGCTCTCCATGCATCCAGGCATGCTGGTTCAATGACCTGAGAGAGATTTGGAGAGGTCAGTGAAGGGCCCAGACGCTTGGAGTAAGAGTCGGGGTCCTGAACCGGCATCTCAAACGTACACCACAGATGTAAGTGAAACAAATTAGCTGGTTTCGGCGCGATGGGTCAGTGCATATAACGACAAGCCAAAGGACCGACTACGACCGCCACTGGACCTTTTTGAAACGGCAAAACAGACGAACAGTGCGAATTCAACCAAGTAAGGATCATTTGACCACTTCTTAGAGATTATCCCGCTTTAAACCAGTTGCATACTGTTCTCTGCGAAACCAGAGGGGAGGCTGTTTTTTTCTGGACAGATATTTTAACTAAATTTCACGCCGAGACAAAGCACCTGCCTAGTCCAGCTCATTGATCCGAAGGCTCGCAATTGTGGTAAAGTAAAAGGCCAAATTAGACATCTTGATATGTGCCACATTGTTCATCATTTGCGGAGACCTTCAGTATCCGTTGAGCTAGATGCATGTGGCCACGCTGCAATCGCGCAACAAGCGTTACTTTCGACCGTAACATAAACACTGTTTGCATAAATTAAGAGCGCATCATTAAAATGCTACGTTAAATAGGTCAGAAATTGCAAGAAATATGGGAACGCCAGGGGTCCTTTGGGGAATTAAGTTTTAGCCTGCACCTGGCTCACCTCATCTTCCATATTAGACACAGTAATGCATCTAACTAGATAAGCGCCGACTCTTGGACGGAAATGAACGATTTGATTTACTGAGGTGCGTCACAGGGGCGAGAGCGACTCGTTTAGAGGACCAGCAACAGCAGGGCGAGGCTGCGTTTTGCTCTGTCCAGGGTGGTTTTAATTGCTTTCTGATTGTGTTGTTTTTATTTGTAGCATTTATCTTAATCAAGGAAACGCACATGGTGTTAATTAAAAAATAATGGAAATGTTTAAGTTTAGCAGTGGGCTATGGCACTCCGATGTTGTTCATATTCAGTGAATAGACGGTATAATTAGGCCTACTTAATTTCAGTCACACCAAAGGCAAAGTTTATTGAAGTTTATGCTTATTTTATGCTACGCGTTTCTATGTTGGTAAATATTATAATGCCTCTTGCGAGACGATTTTTGATAAATCAAAACAAAAGAGAACCCATGAGTCGTATGAAACCAATCGGTATGAGATTAATTAATTAATAACTCAATATTCGATATATCACTAATTTCCAGACAACGTTATTGTTTTTAAAGCACACGTGGATATGAACTGATGAAGATTTTGACCTTTTAATGTACAATTCAATGTATATGAATAAAATATGTATCAGCACAATATACTACCTCACCGTTTCGACGAAAGGCATATCTAATACAGCATCCGTGTGTAGAATAGTACTCGTTTCCAAATAAGACCAATTTAATAATTAAGTTCAATGGCTCATGTGGTTTCGTTATCAAAATACAGTTTGTTCGCTTGCGTGAAAACGAGAGTGAATATCGAATACTGATTCAAAGAATTAAAACAATCGCAAAATTTTGTCTTGCGTCATTGCAGAATAATAATAATAATATTTCAAATGAAACCACTGTGAAAAAATAAAATTGTAAGCGTTTTAAATTATGCCTAACAGCAAATTTGTGGTCCGTTGTTTAGCCTTCTATAAAATACTCAACAAATGTAACCTATTTGCATGTTAGTCATAAGGATAAATCCCGTTGTTTGAATAGAGCCGAGACATATTTAAACAATAAAATATTATTCTAAGCCTTTCTTAAGTGACTTTACGTTGAATTTCTTTGAAACGTAACTGATTTGGATGATTCGTATACTGATACGTAGCAGAACTAATAATAACTCGTACGCTGTCACCCCATTTATTATTTTTCAATGTCACAAAATTTCTAATCGTAACCCAATAATGGGTTTTTACTGCAGCTAGTTTTAAAACAGAAAAATATGCTGCGTGTATTCCTTATATATAGATTTAAGATTTGACAACAAAACAATTATTTTAGGGTAAATCGGAATGCCAGCAGTTGCCAAGCATATGTAGCCTACTGTTGTATTATCATTTTTTTCTAAAACAATTATTTTGACGGTCGTATCAGCAAACTGTTGAAAAATATGTGGCATTTTGACATCGGGTGTTTAACTCCAAATTTAAATCCTTATTCTGCCTTAACGCTATTCAGCGCGCTCTGGGTGCTGCCGCGTATCTTAGTCGCAGTACTTGAAAATGCGCATACTTTGCACTGAGGAGGTGAAAGGTGCTCGCAAGTGCCCCAGCCATGTGATTGGGCCCTTGAAGACCTTTTTTTCTTCCTTGCAAGTTTTCATTCACCCACAATTAATGTAGCTTAATGGACGAAATGATGCTAATAGTTATGGGGGAGAAAACACATAGAACAGTCCTAGAAACAGTCAAGAAACTGGCACTGAAGTCAGACTTTGGGAGATATAGTACAAAGTGAATGCTGAAAGTCTGTTAAAGACGGAAATTAGCTGCATTTGATAACCAGCATAACAGAGTTTAGTTAAGAAATAGAATGTTATGAATTTAATCTGGGTTTGCTGAGGCAGGACTTTTAAATTATTTATTTATTCATATATTTAGCAAACTATGAACACCTAGGTATTTAAAATCTTGTGGGATAAATATATGTGTCATCAATGATGCAGGCTAAGACGGTAAATGAGGCTTCATGGATTGCCTAAATTAATGTAAGTACCAAAACTGTTTCAACAAATATATAGTCAATATAGTATTAGAAATATATTTTAATACAATTTTTATTTGTAACGCTATTACAGTAATCGGGAGCCTCATGTTTCACAAAATTTGATTATATATGGTAAACATAGTTTCCTTGCAACTGTTTATCAAAACTGACCCATTGAATATGCAATTAACAATTTAGCACTAATAGAGAAGTATTTAAATATACATTGAATATACAAATATAGAAACTCATGAAAACACGTACATTCATTTGTGTGTGTTTATATCATGCACGAATTCAGCAGAGGAACATATATGTTTAGTAATAAGTATGTTCATTATACCCATGCACACATCGAAATAAATTGTATTTTATGAAATCTTCTTAAATTACAATTTTATATTTGAACAGAAATTTTTCAGGAGACAAAGGCCAAGATAAACCCTTTATCCCTTTAACCCTTTAAAGTCAGCAGTCATTAAGTTATTCATGTTTCAAAGACATGACTGAATGTATTTTGTAAACTGAACTACATAAGTTACTTAAGGGCAGCAATTCATCATTAATCATATTTCCAGCTGTCCCTACATTATACTTTTGGGACCTGTTTGTTTATTATTATTTTCATTCTCCCTGTTGGAATTTTAAAAAGTAAAAGCTAAACAGAAGTATGAAATTAGTTTTTATAGTTGACATGTTGTTACATATCCTGCATTGTTTTGCGTCTTTCTCAGGAAATTTGTGTTGCAGGGTAATTTGTTCTGCACTATACAGTGCATCACTTTCCTCCGAATATAATTGTTTTGGTTCACGCTTACATTTAGCTCTCAGGTGTTATTCTTTGCAATGACAATTAAAACACGAGATTGCCCAAAAAAATAAAAACAAAGGGTAAAAAGTGATGTACTTCTCCACTGGAAGCGGCGTGTGGAGACAGAACTGCAGAGTGTAATTAAGCGTCAGTGGCCGGGGCGCGTAAACAGAGTTGCTGATGAATTTTTGTGTTGGTGACCTGCTCGTCTGTCGCCCTTTACCTGTGTCATGGAAGTACCGCACTGGCAATACGCCTCTTAATTCTCCTACTACTTCTAATTATGTTGCCGGTAATTGTCTCATTTTGATGAGCGTGGATAAAGAACATTCCATGCCTTTTAATAGGCCATCACAGCATATACATATAAATTGCATACTTTTTTCCTTTTCTCCTGGAAAACAACTCAAAAGTAGCACGACTTAAATGGCCAATACACGAGTTAATTTACCTTTGCGTGGTGTACATTTTTCACATTGACAGTGTGTTTTCTTTCGGCACAATTTAGAACCATGGCTGCGTGTTCAGTGCTGTTGGCCATCCATGTTGGGAAGGTCACAATGCAGAAATGCTTGGTTGAGTTGAGTTGAGCTGAATATACTTAATTTTACTTTGCACCTTGTGAAGGACCAAGCACTGTGCATTAATCATTGTGGTACCCGTGGAAAAATGACCCCACACTTAGACTAACCAGCTGTACTCAGATTAGAATAATTCCTCATTCTCTTAGCCTTTGATAGTTTTATGGAATCGAAGTTCACATTTCAGTATTCTACAGTAAACATATCACTGGAATAACCAAGTTTCAAAGCAGTTAATGCTAGTATTTCCTATCTAGCCTGTTTATCTGAAGTGTCCAACAAAAGTTTTTTTTATTATTATTGTTTACCATTATTCATACAGCTCGATATTTACTGTGGAAATGTACTGTGGTCATTCAGCCCGCAAAGTGTTGTGATGAAGTATAGCACTCCTGGGAATGGTCAGAACTCATTCTCCTCCAGAAAATACCATAACATAATAATAATAATAATAATAATAATAAACACTAAAATACTCATGAAATAGTCACTATGTTAAAAAAAGTTTATTTCCCTATTACATTTAATATTTTAATTAGTTATTAGTTTGTTTCAGTGATTTTTCCAGAAATATGATTTGTAGATTTGAGAAAAATAAAAATGATTACAATTAACGAACATAGCATTTATTTTTCCTTTGAAATTTATAGACTTCCCATATATATCTTGATAGAAGGGAGCGACTACAATGAAATGTGTAAATTCAGCTCTTGTCTCTATACTCAAGTGCATGTGATATTTCAGTGTTAAAGGCTGAATGTTCTGACCTCCGGGCTTGGTGACTGTGTGCTTACCCCTTGCCAGAGTGGGAAACATAATGCAAATCAACAGTCAGAATTGGTTTATTTGGCAGTTAGCCATGCCTGTATTTGTATGAGGTCAAAGGTAAATGTTGACGCAATGTTCAAATCCTGTCATACATGAGCTATCCAGCTAGCTAGTCTTGGAGACTTTGATGTGAACATTGCTATTTTACAGACAGATATTGCAGGGAAAATAGCTCACTGCATCGGCTCGAGTACTTCCCCGTCTTTGCTACCAACAACACACAGATACCACTTAATAAGTACCCCAAAGGACCACTTCCAAAACTACAAATGTCACACAAGACACAAGATACACAACCGTACTAATTTTCTTTGTATATTTTTATTTGTTGGTCACCTTCATATAACATGATTTTGATTTACAGGGAGATTCTTTTCAGTTAATTTATGTATTTTGCTTGTGTAAAGATGGGATGTTGTGTGAGGACAGAAAAAAAATAAAACATTAATGAGTCTCTCTTTCAGGTTGAGTTAAAGCTGAGAAGTACCGGCAGATTTGAATCCTTGTGCGGAGTAGCTTCACAGAGCTGATTTGATCAACTTTTTTCCCCCCAGGATGACAGCGTAGACCAAACTGAGCCCCCGGCAAGTGTCCGTTTGTTAATTTGTCTAGTTTTCCAGACTGACACAGATAATTACAGCTCCAGTGCTTCCTCATGTGAACTCGTTCTTCGTTAAAGCTGAGATCAGCCCTCAAGGACCCTTTGCCACAGAATAAGGATCATTTGTCGAGCTTTCTCAGTCAGCATTTATAACCGGCACCAAGAACGACCTCTGTCTTGAAGAAGAGTAAGAAAAGAAATGAGAAAATAAAATACTTGGACAAAAATGAAAGAAGAACACGCCAGTTCATTATCTGGGAGTATTTCCTCGTCTTTGCGGGTCCTTCTGCATAAGCAGATATGAGATTTTAATCGCCTGTAAATATATACTAGTTTTGTTGATCTTAAGTTACCCTCACGCCTAAGGATACATGTAGTCACTAACAGTGATTGAATTCAGTCACGTCCTAGTTTGTTAAATATGACAAAAACTAAAAGAGACATTCAATTTAAAGGTCAAATTAACATACTGTAGAGTTCATGGGACAGATTTCTGACAGGGGGGGTATATATTAGTATCTCGATCTGGCCAACATGTCGGTGGAACCAAACCAAGAATTGATATCATTGAGCACAGGATTTAAAATGGAACACCAGATCACCATTTAGCATAGCCTGTTGCAGTCTGCTGATATGTCAGTGCCTGATTTCGGGCATTGCAGGGAATGTTTCCACTGGCATGCGCCAGACGCAGACAGCCTTAAATATTCCATTTTCAAACTGGTCTCACAACAATGGTCGAAAATAAATAAATAATAAAACTTCATCAGAATGGATTCACTCATGGAATGTTGGCAAATAGATGTTATCTGCAAACAAGTGCCTTCTGATGTCTGTGTCACATTCGCTGAATGCCAGGGACTCAATTTTGCTTGTTTTCATGCACCAGGGCCGGAGATGTAAACCTAATTGAGAATTTGAAAGTACTTTTGGTACCTGGACTCGTGCGTTATGCGGAGATGAAGAAAACTTTTAAATGGAATGACAGCAATGCAGTGAAGGTGAACAAATCATGAATTTCAATGAGATGTTTTTACCTGTATATTATTTATTCAGGCTGCAGCTTCCAATGTAGCTTTTATGAGGTAAGCTACATATTATAACATTATTTCATGGAATCAAAGGTTAGCCAATATAATTGCACAACACAATGGATGAGAACTTCAGCATGTTAACCTCCGTTAATGTGATAGCGCCTGGTTGCATTATCATATTTGTTGATTAAATAATGATCAAAATACATTTTTTAAAGGGAATGGGTATATTTTGGTGTTTGACGGTTTAGATTGCTTTGAGATACCCATGGAAGGATGTGAGGCTCCCGGGATGATTGAGCAGGGAGAGCTGTATCCTCTGCTCTCATAACCGTGGTCCTATGAAATCAGACGCTCCATGCATCCCAGGAGCAAATTTTTATTTAATTGAAATCTTTAATGTCCAGACAGGAGGTGAGCAATGCTGATTAGTTTGCACACTGATTCTGTCATTTTCTTTTCTAGATGCAAAATGATCCTGTTCAAAATGAATCACCTGACTGCACACAAGTATGAAAAATTTATAGAAACGAAGGAAAACAATTCAAAAATGAATACAGTATGCGACATAAACAAGTGTCTGAAACATATTTTGAAATTGAAAGTGGAATTAAGGGAAAGAGAGTGTCCTGCCTTCTGGATTTGTTTTCCTCTGGGTAGCAAGCAAATTATAAGTATTATTATTATTATTATTATTAATAATAATAGTAATGATAACCACAATTTATTATGATTATAGTTATTATTATTTTAGTTGTTGTTGCTGCTGCTCCTGTTGTTAATTTATTATATTATGTAATTTATTCCATTACATGAATCTTACTGCATTCATCAGCCTTGGATTTCATTGTATCTCGCAGCATTTGAAGGGACTTCTGCTCATAACCATCATCAAGCATGATTTACTTCTCCAGCTGTTTCATTTTCTCGTGGAATTAAGTTTCGATGAGTTCGCATCTGGACAGAACCACCTTTCCAGTTCAGTGCCACCTTTCCAAGTGTTGAATTAGACACTTAATTAAAATTTTAGTACAGGTAAAGCAGCAGTTTGGGCATTTATGGAACTTCAGAACCGGTGGTAATCCTCTGAAGACCTCCTTTGTGCCAAAGCTGAAGCAGCTTGTGTCAGCATTGCCTCCATATTTCTGTGGTTAGAAGCAGCTTCCTCAATTTTAGATTAGTTGCCCCCATCTATGGCCTTTCTGTCACGCCTCTGCACCTGCACCAGGTGTACAGGATGCCCGCTGAGTGTTCCAGGCACTTTGCTGACCTGGAACAGTAATCTACATGTCTGCCTGCTGAAGCACTGTACCGTTATAAAGCATCAATGACAAGAACCCCTTCCGGTTCCCCGAATGCCAAAAAACATTTCAGTCTGTTCAGTCTGTAATGTCAGTTTGTTTCATTCAGAGAGAATATCAAGACAGTTTATTAGATTGCATTATATTAGAAATAACTTTATTGTCACTATAATTACAAGTACTCAAAGTACTCATGCAGTTTGAATCTGAACCATTAGAGCAAATTATGAGATGGTTATCTGAATATGGAGTGAACTCCCAGAGAGGTGACTGTTACAAAATTTGTTAAAAATCCAGTGGTCTAAGGGTGTCCACTCCATCATGTGATTACCATTCAGCTGGCACCACCCAAATGTCCTTTGAAATTCCGTTTTTGGGGACGCCCCCCACCCGTGGGCAGAATGGACGCCCGGAGCAGGCAGAGGTGAGGAGCCTGGGTGCCGTTTGTCTGCTGAGGGCTCGTTACTTGCCTATTGTCGCCATGAACCCGGGACTCGGCCCCTGGCGGTCGCAGGGCCGGCTTTGTTCCACTCAACGGGCCCCATGGATGGGGGCCTCATCAAAGAGGCTTTTAAGAGCACTGCCCGTGACAAAGCAGCCCGGGCATACAGATATAACAGCGATGTCTTCTTTTAAGCGCCCCCCCCCAGAATCTCAGGCTAAGATACACGCTTTACTGGCACAGATGTTCCATCCCCAGAGATATCACAACTTTTTGTGATGTACAAAATCAGTTTAGGTTAATCGTACACACTGTTTGGCTAATCAATACCTCATCAGGTTATTTAACAAAATTTACTTTATTAATCAGTTGAGCTGATGGTCAGTTTTAATGAATACAGTAGATCCCACGGGTGATACATTCCAAGACCGCAGATAATAGTGAACCATCCATGAACCTCATATATACACTTACTTCCCAGAACCTAGACATTTTCTTTGACTGTCTGACTTTTGAAAGATACACTAAATTATATATGTACTCGCACCAATGAGCCATGGGCCATGCCCATGTAAAGTGAATAATTATGATTCTATTCTACCAATGGTGCAAAGGGTTTCCCCTTAATGTGCATGTCACCACAGTTTAAATTGTACTGCAACACCCCCAACACACATAGGCACGTACACATGTTTTATGAATGTATGTATTTTTCAAAGTATAAATTATAGTATTCACACATTAAGAATAAAAAATTCGAAATAAACCACTGAAATTCCTTGAAGGTGTTTCATAGGAGTAGCTTCATCACCCCCAAACCCCTCACTGGCGCCACCCTTGGAGCAATCCTGAACTGCGTGGCTACCAGAACCCATTGCAGTGGGATGTGGACAAAGGGTAGAATGGGCTGAAAATTTTGATGATGATTACAGGAGTAATGTGTCACAACACAAAGCGATTACGTGCGTGTCTTATGTACATCTCTCTCTCTCTTTCTCTCCCTCTCTATATATATCTTCCTCCTCTATATATATATATATATATATAAATAATGATATTGTGGCTGCAATTCACTTAAAAGTGAAGGATATAATAGGTTAATAGGTCAATGATTTGCAAGTCGGACATATCCAGTATTTCCAAGAACATGGAGGACACGTGGACAGAGAGAACTGTCTCTGATGATATATCCGTCCCGTGTATTTTGTTTTCATTTAAACGGCTTCTCATATTGTCACTCATAATAAAGACATGTAGTCAGAGAATAATGGGTCAGAGAGAATGACTGGTAACAGTCATTGTACATTGTGAATATTTACAGGTGTGTGTGTTCCTCATCGATGATATACGGTAAGAGAATGAATGAATGATGCTTTTTATAGGTTTGCGTGATATACAACTGAATGGGATTATGGGGCGCACCAACAGCTATTATAATAAAACTTTATAATATTGCCTATATATTTATGTATGTATATATTATATATATATGTATATATAAATACTTCACAGCAACACAGTAGCAGAGCAACAGCAAGGAGCTAAAAAGTTTCTGCAGGCTCCACTTGTCCCCACTCTCAATATCACTAAATAATAAAATGAGCTTCCTCTTTTATCTGATCAGTCCATATCCTTTATAATTTTCCAGCAGAGATTTTAGAAGTACAGATTTAGACAATAAAGAGGCATAAGGCCAAGTGAAAATCATAAATACTTCATACAATCATGCGTAATAAGACAATCATTTCATTGAACATTAGTGATAACATTTTGTATATATGTTAATATAAACTGACAACTATAGCTTGTAGAACACTTTGTTCTATACAATTATTTATGCACAGAAAATAACATTTTCTTCACAGAATCGTGTCAATAATGGCTCTGTTACCACACACATGAACATCGTTATAGAGTAAGAGAGGTTTCCGTGTGATGAGAGACGAGTCACACATTTAGCTAAATAGATGCTTTCTTTTTTTAGCCTTGTACATTAAGCGATCTGAGCCCTGGGACAGAATATTTCAAATCTGTAATGTGTTTATGAAACACTGATGTTCATTATAATTTCCAAAATGAATGTTTGTAGTAGTTCCTATTCTTTTTACGTACAGCAGCTGTACGTCCATCAGTCCATCCATTAATTCATTCTCTGCTGTTTACCCGGAGTTGGGTCGCTGGGGGCAGCAGTCTAAGCAGGGATGCCCAGATCTCCATCTCACCAGCCATCTCCTCCAGCTCCACCATGGTAATACCAAGGCGTTCCCAGTCCAGCCCAGACAAATAATCTCCAGCATGTCCTGGGTCTGCCCTGGGGCTTCCTCTTGGTTGGACATGCCCAGAACATCTCCCCAGGGAGTCGTCCAGGAGGCAGCCTAGATAGATGCCCAAACCACCTTAGCTGACTCCTCCCGAATGTCTGAGCTCCTCCCACGATCACTAAGGCTGAGCCTAGACACCCTGCAAGTCACCTTGCATAAATATTCATTACTATCTATAAATACAGCGTACAGCTTGTTTCGTGGTCACGCTGCTTTACCTATACAGTGTTGCAGTCATGTGACATCATGGCCCAAAACAACATGCATAGGCCTAAATTTGTGCTTACAAAATCTTTTAAACAAGATAGAAAATGTTAGTACATTTTCATCATGACCATTCACAATCACACTGGACTCTATGATGGCTGATAATGAAGCATAGTATTATATGTTGACTAGGTCTGTCTCATAGGACGTTAGGTGACATGGACGTGTATGTAAGAGTTTTATTGCCTTTTAAATAGTTTGTTGGGTTTGCAAACTACCCCACCACTATTGATGTAGCTAATATTGAGTTTGTAATAAATTAATATAGATTTGCTGTAAGATTTCTTGCATGAGAGTCTGAAAGCATGTGCCATGCCAGATGCTTGTGAGTTGGCAGCCCATAGTGATAATAATAATGATAATTATAATAATATTAATAATAATAACAACGATTACACTGTTTAACAAACTTTTCCTGACCTGATCAGGATATTTCCCAAATGGAAAAACGGTACAGAGGCAGGTGGAGCCCAAGTATGTTAGCTGACTATTGTTGGACCCTTAAGAGGGATGTCCCTGAGGCAAAATACAGCAGAAAAACCTAAACTCTTAACTTTTAATGGGTTTTGGCTACCTGGCATTGTAAATGAACGTTATTGTTTAAACTTTAACTTAGTGTCACTCAAAATCATTAGGTGATAGAGAAAATCTAAAAGCATATCTGAAATCAGTACAACAAATACTACCGGGGTCATCTATTCTGCATTTTGGGACAAAATCTTTGTTTACCAGTGTTATGATCCTGGAAGTTTATGATGATGATGATGATGATACAATAATACTAAATTATTCTTTCCTGAGCTCTCCCTGTAGTACCTGTACAAACACTGTTAGTGGGGTGTAGATGTTGCATAGGATTCAGGTCCAGTGAGTATGATACCCGCAGCATTGTTTGGACATTTTGTTGCTGCTATCCCTGTGTGAGTCTAGCAGCATGAGGATGAACCTTATGATGCTAGAATAACGATGATGTACTGGTGCTCCCACAGGAAGGGGCCAGCATGTTCCTATTCCCCACAGGTGCTGCTGCTGGGTGGCAGCTCTAACTTCTACTGTTTTACTGAGAGGATTCCCACTAAGACATAATGTCAGTAAGAAGACACGCCAGACAGTGGGTGTTTCTCAATACCAAGAATGCAAAGATCATACTTGTGGTATTGGGAAGACCTGTCTTGCTATCTTGCTTTCCAGCAACAAAATTGGAGCGCAGTGAATAACTGGATTGGTCTCGTTCAGTGAAGATGCAAACAGTGCATCCTTGATATTTGGGACGGGGCAAAAAACAAAAATGATATCCGGGGATGTTTACCATCCTCTGCAGTTCTGTTCATGAGTATTGGAATTGGTCTTCGGCAATGGAAGATACATGAAAACACAAGTACGGCCGAGTACACATACTAATTAGCAGACTATACTCCCTCACCTTAACTGCGTATTGCGTAGAAGCAAGCCTTACCCAAGCCACACTGTGAAGAGAAACTAGCTACAGTGTGTTTCCAGCTCACTTCTGTTTCACATCACATCAGCTTGGTAAAGGTGCTGCCGAGTTTGAGGAGCGACAGTGATGTAAAACTGAGGAGTCGCTAATTTACTGTTCACACATGAACATCATGATTTACTGTATGCTTAATTACTAATTTTCTAGCACATCTGTGATGTGTTAACATTAAATGCTAGCAGAATTAGCATTAATTTGTGTGAATATGCTTTACAAATCCATTCCGTTTAGCTGTTTCAAAGCATTTTTAAGAACGTCAGAAGTTTTCAAGTAAGTTATCGGGAATGCACTTGTACATCACGATGTACAATACTACTAATAATGAATAATATATAGAATATACAGGTAGTCCCTGACTTACGATGGGGGTGCGTTCCGATGACCCCATCATAACTAGAAAATATCGTAAGTCGAACTGTGTTGATCATACTTTCTGGCAGCGTTACAATGTCACCACATACACTGCCTGCCGCACGAAACTTAAAATATTTTTACAATTTTGTTGCATCACTATGGTCATGGTAAGATTGAAAAATCGTAAGTCAAACCGTTCTAATTCGGGGACCATCTGTTTGTAGAATAGCCTTTTCACTTCCGATAATCCTTGCGCAGAACACCGGTATCTCCATGCATTTCGACCAATCAGATGGTGGTGACGCAATCAACTCAGTTTAGTCACGCTTTGGGCCCTGCTACTAAGCAGAGCCATGCCAGCACGGTTAAGGCTCAGGTACAGCTCGCATACTTTGCAATGGGAAATCGGCAGTTCATGATATGGCTTGGGTACGGCTCCATTCTTGATGGGAATGGAGTAGCGCCATTAGGTACTTACCTTATATTACTATAGGATAATATACGTCACATCACAGAAATTGGCAACTTCCCAAATGAAAACCTTGATAAGCTTCTTTTACAGTTTGTGAAAGAACCAATGAATTAGAGCAGAGCCATGCATACCCATTGCCAAGTATGCGAGCTGTACCTGAGCCTTAACCGTGCTGGCATGGCTCTGCTCTAATGAATGAATTAGTCAGCACTAAATGAAAGGTACATTCAGCATCATTTTAATCATCAAAGTCAAAATGCTTCGAAATATTGTCAAAAACATTAGTCCAAGTATGCCCCAAAACTCAAATTGACATCATATCAAACACGTTTATTTCAACATTGTAAGACACGACTTTACATCATGTAAAGTTTATTGGCAAGAGAAAGCAGT
>JAODKN010000027.1:22462966-22488037 GCA_026774425.1 Petrocephalus zakoni
TTGTTGAATCTATGCCACGAAGGATTAAGGCAGTTCTGAAGGCAAAAGGGGGTCCAACCCGGTACTAGCAAGGTTTATCTAATAAAGTGGCCGGTGAGTGTATAACACTGCATACCAAAGTGGTAGAGCACGCTCTGGGCATGTGGAAGATGCGATTCCAGTGCCATTACAAGGTTCTGGCACAGTGGTAGGGTCTAATAGTTTTAGGGTTTAATCGTTTCAGGGTCTAAGAGTTTTAGGGTCTAATAGTTTCAGGGTCTCCGGAATTTCCCCGGAACGCCGTTGTGCTAGTCTTCGCTCTTCTGTTGCTCCCGTCCCCAGTTCCTGATCACATTTGTCCTTTTACACAAGGACGGCATCTTATGTTTTGAGCCCACATATCTTTTCGGCTACTAGGTTAATCTATTATGGACTTAGTTTTGTGTGCTTTTGAGTTTGTTTATTTGTTTATGTTTTACATGTACATATGTCTAAAGTGACATTTCTTTGACAATTGAAATATGTGGAATCACTGTTCCATGTTAAATCCCTAATAATAAAAAGGGTTTTTGGCAACACACACAAATCTCACTTACTCTTTACCTAGGCCATTCATTATCTTGTTCGTTATTCGCTAAGATCGATCGTTATTGGGGAAACTCAGGCTTTTTCTGTAAATTTGGCTCTGATGTATTTGATTTGACAAAAACTAAGCATGCTGTATTCAGTTTTGTAATAATGTAATGATTCATTACATTACTGTAAAAAAAATGCAAATGTACCTTTCAAATGTTACAGTATGCCAGAATACCAGTGTGGTAGAACCCTGTAACGGTAGAACCATCCACTTTGGTGCACACGCAAATTCTGTTGGCTTTAGAGAAATGTTAGGGAAAAATGTTGTGGGAAGTCAGTTGGTCGATTTTAATTCTTGAAATACTTCCACAGTGTATTGTCATGGTGACACTGTGAATAAGCATTTTGACTGGAATGTCTCTAGGCGATGATTCAGAGATTCCGCATGTTGGTGGCATTGACTCAATGGCTGACAGGAAAATTGCATTTCAAAACATGAATGAACGGCTTTGAATGAATTTCTTCATTTTGCTTGTTTTCCAAATGACTGTGTCGCACTGGACACACTGCTTTGAGAAACGCAGCGGAGAGAATCTCAAGACTGTATAGTGAAAGCAATTTAGGAAAACTATTATAAACGGCCCAAGACTAAAACATACCCTTTCCATGCTTTACTCCCCAGTAAGATGTGGAAAGGGCCCAGAATATATAATACATATGCCTATATATGTCATCATATACCTAAATTATACATGAGATTAGTCGAATTCCTGAGCTCTATGAGGAATGGGTGAGGTACATTTGACAAACTCAGTCAGTCCACAGAATGATTTTGAGGAATCCGATGTTGAGGGGGTTTTTTACGTCATTATGTTGGCATATCTCCTGGTGCCACTGATTATAAAACCATGGTCTGATTTCTGAGTTCTTCTACACCTGCTCCTACAGAGATGCATTCTTGATTGCCACTGCTGCCACATCACTGAACAAATCCATTCAGCTGAATTGAAATTTATTTATATAGTGCATTTTCACAACGTTACATTGTCTCAAAGCGCTTTACATGATCTCCGCCCAAAGCCCGCAGTGAGCAAGCCAGCGGCGACATTGGCGAGGAAAACCTCCCTTGAAGGAAGCAATGAAGTCCAGGTAAAAATGCGGAAGGTCCAGCTGATGTCAGGACAGGCAGGTAAAGAAGCGATTCCCTTTGCTGCGGCGGGGGGCGGGGGGGGGGGCGTGTTCCTGATCAGAGCATACTTTGACAATTAAAAGCACCCGGTTTAAATACACCTATTCCCATTCAACATTTTAAAATGTGAACGTCATTCTAATGCCATTGCCTTGTGATATACAGGGAGCTCATCCGTTTCAGCGGTAATCAGAGAACAGAAAGAAAAGCAGCAATGTATGACATGGGCTTGCCGTTCTTGCACCCCCCCCCCCCCAAATATAAATACATAAATAAATAAAATCTTGCACAAAAAAAAATTTCCTCAGTGCCCGAAACCCACAAATTCCCACAGCCACAAAAAAACAGCGCCCCCAGCTTCAGGTCTTCCTTTCCAGCTGACGAGAGCGGCTTTGAGTAACGTTACACTGCTACACCTGGAGATCTTAGCCTTACCCAGCCCGTACCTGTCGTGTGTACCGTCCAGTTTGAGACTAATTGGTTTTGCCACATAACTATGTTGCTTCCCAACTTTGGCCTGAGCTTCAAATGAAGTCTCGCAGTCTCAGATGTTTAAATTTAAATATTAACATTTTGATGTTGTGAGTAAGCGTATTACCTCCATAACTGGGAGTCACCTTCTTGCTTTTCTGACTGAATATGACGCAGAAGCATTTGCCGAGAAGCTGTAGCCCCAATGCTTCTCACGATGTGGAAAACACGTCACGGGCTTATCAAGCGTGTGTCACGAGCCACCTACTAAACCACACAAAGCTCTTCACTTACGCAGTGTTAGGGACAGAGTTCCCATCCTACTGCAGAGGCCAGCTTGCGTAGATTGCTGGAGCATTGTATCAGAACAGATTAAGCATTAAGCTCTAAACAGAGGAAAAACCACCAGACATAACCTGATATTCCCAGTACAGGGGTAATTCCTCCTTACACATCCAGAGTACGCTAGACAACCATGACCATTGCTGTATGTTCCTTCGAACAGACAAAACAGTCTGAAATGTCAGTAAGTTAGGCTGCTCGCTCAGCAGCACGTCCATAAAGGTGTATCTGATCATTTTACTTCCCAGCATGTAGCCCAGCTAGCCATACAATCTGATCACCTTAAAAATGGCTAAAACAGCACAACCCCACAAACAAGGTGTCTATTCAGTGCACCAAGCACGATAAACGCAAGAGGAGGGGAACACGGGTGGGGGGGCACGTCTTCCTCCAGCTAACACTCTTCAGACAAGGCTGAATGGGAGATTAGAGTTTGTTTATTTAATGGAGGTAACCTCATTCACTGTGAGTTACGTCTGTCTCAGTACTCACTTAAACAGCCAGCCATTCACCTAAACCTCTCCATTTACTTACCATCCTCAAGTCCTACATTCAGATAAAGTCTGTGACCCTGTAATGATGGTTCGTTTGAAGTAAGCTTCACTACATGATGAAAATATATGTATGACATTTTGTACGTGAGCCATTCAAAGCACCCCAAGATGCTGTTAGCTAATGTGCCTTTGGATGTATTCGTTTTAAAGTATACAGAGTATTATTTATAATACAAATAAGGCAACAGCATAGAGTACTGGTCATGAACTCAAATGCCAGAGATTGCGACTGGTTGATGTCCCACAGAGAGTTCCGTACTGTTCTGCTTCTAGAGCGTGCGAAACTCAAACTGCCAAAGCAAAACGTCCAGCTGAGTACATGCCTAAGAATCTCCTGGCACTTTGGCCGGCCACCAATCAATGCACAGGTCAAATAAAAGCAGAAGCACCTGACACCAGGTTGGGTGCGGGACATGGGGGCTTTATTGGGATGGGTGAGACAGGGTAGAGAATGCAAACACCGTTGAATTCAGTCGTTTGGAAAATGCACAGCAAAACAAAAATGGGAGGAAGGTCTTGGGGACGACAAAAATGTCTGGGGTCATGCAACAAGGTCCAGGCTGTGGTACAGAACAAAATAGAAATTTGTTTTTCTATTACTAGTTACTATAACCAGGTGATTAAATGACCCAGGCATAGGACATTCATACTAATGTGGCAAGTTTCCTGAAGAACAGCTTCTTGTTACCTAAAGAGCCTAACCCTAACCATCATCAGGATTTCTCCAGGGGGTTCAGGATTCAAGGTCTGATTTATACAGTCCTTAGGGTGTCATAGTGAAAAGCAATTACTTCCAAGAAAGTGGGATTGACTCCATCACAATAAATGATTGAAATACATCCCAAACGCAAAGGAAGCAGATTTGATGACACAGGTCCAGCACAGTCGACTGTGTGAAGTTCAGAAAGTTGGAACAGAGCTTAATAAATGCTTATGACACGTTACGTCAGCTAAATGCCGTAAACGTACATTTAATGATGCTAAGCCATTTAGCTTCCATAGGGCACCCATAAGTAAAATGTAACTCGAAATGCTTAGCTGACATGTCTGTAATGAAGCTGTGTCATTGACCTGCTTTTATGGAGAATGCTTAGAAAAATGTTCCCCGCAGCAGAAATTAAAACATGCCAGTTTTGGACACTGAGAACATTGAACCGATGTGGCAGAAACCCGCAGGGCTGCATGAGTGGGTGACCAGGTGTGTGGAGATCCCATACTGTGGCGTCATTTCCCTGGGAAGAAAAGGGTGCTTCTGTCCTTGATTAGCAATAAAACACATACAACAGTCCACTCCTGCACAGTAGTCATCTGTACTTCAGAGCGCCCATGGCAACACATTGGTTAGAAGAAAAAAAAAACTGAATTAACAGCCTCAAATTTCAAGACTACTGCTTATATAATAGATGCATGCCAGTGTATTTAAAAAGATGCATATAATCCTGCACATGGAGCATATAATCATAGACAGTGATAAAAACCTGCTTGCATATTCAGATTTTGTCACTTATATATTGATATAGGCTCACTTGTGGAAATCCGAGGGAATCAGAGTCTCCTGAAAAGCCCATTAGCTAAGTGGCAGGGCACACGGCGCTCAGTGGGCTCGCACGGTGAAGGACCCTTAGGGATGCAGAGGAGGGCACCCAGGTGAGATCATGGACAGAAGCCTTCAGAATATCCACACTGGGACAAAGGAGCACTCGAGGAACCTGAGGCCATGCTGGACCTGGGGAGTGCCTGGGAGCCAAGCATGCAGCAACAAGCCGTGGGCCACTATATGTCATGTGTGCAGTGACCTGGTGGGGGCGCAGGACATGGCTGACTGCATGGCTGCACTGGGAGTGTGGCGGTTGGGGGCATTATGTCATGAAAGAGCAAAAACTGACCAATAGGAGGCTGAGTCTGTTTCCTGCATGCAGCTGTACCTTCAGTGAAATAAACCTCCAAAGAGATTTTACATTCTCCAAAAGTAAAACATACTTGGGGAATCTTGCTGACCTGTTAGCTAGAGGTTTATACTCATAATTTAAAGCATAATCTGATTCTGCACCATTTTCAATTTGGCCTGCCTATTGATCCCTTTACCTACATTTACAGAGATTTCTTACACCCAGCACAAGACGGCTGTCCGCAGTTTGGTAGGCAGGCAGTGCTCCTGAACCGAAGGAACCCAAAACAAGGCGCTGAATAATTCTTAGCTTGTCTGGAGTGGAAGAGTGTTTTAGTACCACTTACCTGCAAGGCCAGGCACACATCCAGCATATAGCGTCCTCCCTGGGCCCTGCTGCTCTTCTCTGCCCTCAATAGCTGACACATGGCCAAGCTCGCCACAGTGATTCCCATGAGTGATGACACTTGAGGAAGAAAGTCCACTGCTCGCCGGCAGCCTCCCTGCGGGGGTCTTTGGGCAGATCCGGCTAGTGGGCATGGCCACATTTCCATGCAATCAGCCAGCCACGATGTCATCGATGGCGTAAGTGTCTCACACAGGCTTCTGGTGGTACTCTGGACCTTATCAGCTAGCGAAAGACATTCCAGATGTGCCCCCCCCCCCCTTTATGTTTACATCTGTGATCTGAAATGAGCCGCCGAGCTTTGGATTTCTGTGTTTTGACTGAAAAATCTCACATTAAAATCTCATATACAAATTCCGTGACTTCAACCACACCTTATCATTCATAAACAAATGTCATCTCTTTTTTTTTGCAGTTGTTCATCTGTTATGCCTTACATCTCTTATCTCCTGGGGAGGTGGGATGTTTCAGTTCTTAATATAATTTAAAATGGCTTTTGCCTTGTAATTACATTGTGTTATTTCTGCCAGCGCTGTCCCTCTGCCTGCATAACATACCAGAACTCGACATCATTTAGCGAGAAACACACAGTGCTGCACAGCAGTCTTAGGCAGTCAAAGAAAATGTTTAAAGCTGTTTATCTGGGTAGAAAGTGTATATTTACTCAGACAAAAAAAATACAATTTAACATTGGCGCATATGCAAATTACGAGTAACACAATAAAAACTAACAAAAAATCCTTCTGGTCTCCAAAAAGTTATTGATATCTTGTCGGATGGCTCGATAAACACCACTTCGGTTCCCAAACTTCTCCTCGGGGGCTACTCAGCCATCCCATGTTTTTGCTAAATTTCACCACCAGCTCACTTAATTAATTAGTTGAAAAAGTAAATGAGGTATGCATTAGCTATATGAGGTGGACTAATGGTCAAGTCAGAAAATGCATGGGCCAACTGGACAGTTGCTACAAATACAGACATAATACAACAGTTTTATACCAACGTGGGGATAATTTAAACACCTTTTTTGCTGTCTAAGACTCTTGCACTGTAGTTCCAGGCTGCCGATCCTGCTCACAATCACGGCAGAGCGCGTAATGCAGTTAGCAAAGGCGCAAAGCTTAGCCCAAATCGCGAATTAAAAGAACGTTTTAGGCACTGCTGTTCTACGGAAAGACTACGTGCCGAGGAAAAGTCGCTTGCCAGATAGTAAAAGTTACCGAAGAGGGACACATCCTGACATCGGCGGGGACGGGGCGCCACCTCTCTTTAGGAGGACTGGGAATGTTTAAGTTTAAGGGAATGTTTAATTAAGAAACTTTAATATTCCGACCATCGTGGTTTTGCCCATTGTCTATTGTGTTATGGTCTTTTAACAGGTCTTTGTCTCGAGGTAATAATTATTTCGTATACCATTATATATCCATATAGCATTTGTACCTCAATATACGAAGGCCTAATAGTGATTATTATTATTGGCGTCATCTCAAATAGCCTGTGTGTGTGTGTGTGTGTGTGTATGTATATATATATACAAACATGTAAAGTCATGTCATGTGAAGTTCAACACAAATGCCTTAAAGACGCTTGAGTTTTCATCGCAATTCTTCCATTAGGCAATTGCGCCACTCTGCGGACTCGCGAGCCCCGATTTTTATTCGACAGTCAGGTTAGATTTCAGCAAGCGGAATTACGTCCCTGTCACGTTCAGAGGTAGTTAGTACCGATATAATATATTTGCCTCTCTAGTGATTTGGATATTTAACCCTGTTTAAAATTTCATCGATACTAAATGAAACAATAGGAACGTTGCCGTGTACACAAGAAAATATAACCTTCGACAAGAAGTGGCAAACAATCTTTGGAAAGATGTTAAAAAAATATCGATTCAGCAATAAAAATCTTGTATCATAAATATATTATATGTGGGGTTGATTAGATTATAATAATTATATAAATCATATTAATTGCATCGGTAATACATTTATAAGATGCCAATGAGAGATTTATCTAAAAAACTGAAACCAATTTTAGTGGCGACAGTATTGTGCCCATTAGAAGTCTTCTGTCTCCATCTTGTGGTAGAAGCGCGCAAGGACTTTTCGGGCGTTTTTCATAACTCTGAAGTGTGATATTTGTGCCAAAACGGTAAGCGAATCTAATCAGGATCTCATATAAGGCAATGAAAGATAGATTGTTTCCTTTCAATGAAAGCCGTGGTTATTATAGTTTAGAGATCCTCGTTTATTTGGAGATTTACCCCGATAAAGGATGATTTATGCAGAGGTTCGTGGGGTCACCACAGTGAAGCTCCAGTGAGTCATAAGTGCATATTTCCTGAACTATACCATTTTAAAGACATGTCAGACTATTTTTCAGGAATATACTTTAAGCTTATTCATTCACCATGTTTTAAAATAAATTCTTCAAGGCAATTTCGGATAATCGTGTGGCTGTTGGAGCAGCACAAGACTATGAAGATGAATTTTATAAATAAAAGCGCGCAACGCAATCGAATTCTCCTTGCGTTTGCGGAAAACAATGGAGACACAATTCGACACTTTAAACATGAGTAATCACAACCTCACAAATGCCCCTAGCCGGTATTAAGTTGAAAACTAATGCCAGCATTTATGTTGTTAGTATTTCTTAACTTTAAGTTGCTGAAGGCTCAGCGGTACCCGCGCAGCTACGGAATGCAACATCCCACCTTCAAATTTATATTTAAATCATCTGCGTAAGTATTATTATTGTGAAATAACGCAACCTTTAGGATGGTTTTGAAAGTAGAATGTAATGAGTACTTTAATTCCACATGGGAAAACAAGCGCACTAAGAAACAGTATTCGAGTAAAGAATGACAAAATTACGGAAATCTGACGATAAAACCTATAGGTTTTTATGTCGTTTATCTATAACAGAAACGTGGCGGTATATTTTGCACTGCGCCGCGTGAACTCTGGAAAGCCCTGCACGACGGACTAATTAGACAACTGATCATTTTTATGAATTACATGGTATGATTACTGCTGTTGACACAAGGTCTGACATCTATATGAGCCTATATATTATACCCACGTCAGCGTTCCTCGCAATATTTTAACCCCATTTACGTTTCCGCTCCCTGAACGGATAAAATGGGTTATTTCGGTTAATAAATCCCCCACGGCCAAATACAACGATTAATAAACAAAAATGTCAACTAACAAATACGCATACGTGCAATTAGACGTTTTTGTTAATCTTGTATTATATATTAATTATACATTATACACACACACATACACACACGCATTATACATTATAATTATACATATATACATATATAAGTCAACCTTAATTTAGTATATTTCTTAATTTAGTATATTAACACAATCCGACTTCGAATACATTTTATTCTGTATAATATGATTACTTGGCTTACCGCGCGGAAAATATTTTATTTTTTCTTTTCCATGGAGATAACAAGTATGCCGCCAATGTGGTATCGAGACAATGAAAACAGGAAATAAGATGAGATAAAATTAACAGTTCTAAAACAGTTTGTGCCACAATGGATGGAGACTTTTGCGGACAGACAATAATCATTCTCTTTCAGCCGGGGAGAGGAGAGCGGGACAGAGAGTAACTGTTGTTAACACGGCCATATCAAGGAAGAAGGACTCCCTGTTATCTGTGAATGGGTTTTCTTTTTCCAGGAAAGATATAGCGCGAATTTTTAATTCGTTTTTCTTTGAGAGACAACAATGCTGTATTTGAAAGCTGGACACAATTTGGTTTTTGTGAGAGATCCTTTTCTGCCCCGCTAAGGCCAGCTGTCCATATGGAATACAACGTGCACAACAAGGATCACAATGACACCAACTGACAGGCAAGACAAAACCGAAGGATACTTCTCCCTTACCCGGGGATGCACGACCCCAGATAAAGGACCTGAATAGCACCCCGAAACTCTGATAGTCTCCTCTCGCTGCACTGTCCACAGTTTCATTCTGCGCCTCGTTAATATGCACGCCTCTAACATCCACAACTACCGGCCTCTGGCCTTTTGCGCCTTTCTGTGCCGTGTACTGTATATTGTGCGACGATAGACTGCACAAAACTCTTCCGCCAGAGTGTTAAACGCACGGGCGTCGGGGTTGGCAGCGCGGAGAAATCAACACGCCCTATTGACACGAGCAGAGCCCACACAGCCCGGCTGAGGGAGAAATGCGGGATCTGCTCCCGTAGAAACAAACACGAATCGAATTAAATAAAAATCACAACCTGTAGACCTGCACTTTTCAAGCAGCTTCCTGATTGCATCCGTGAAGTCAACGGCTTAAGCGAAGCATGATTTGGATGACACGGCCTACCATGTTTACACTGACGTGGGGGCCACTTGTACACTAATAAGAAGGATTCTCTCCGAAGCGAGAAAAACGAGCATACGTTAATGTAACAAAATTTTAAAATTAACTAAATATTTGATTAAATAAATTACTGATATTATCTCCATTATTTTGTATGGAACAATAGCCAAATCAATTTAAAGAAAATTCGGTAATGCGCCTAAAACCTTAGCATTTATGGCATCGGAAAGTACTGGTCTTTGTACAAAAGGTAAACTTAGTGTAACATTGGTGCTAAAACAATGTTAACCTAATTTCACCTAGATAACTAAAAATAAAATATTTCACGTTGAGCTTCATGTGTATAGGCGTCTTGCAGTTTATGTCTAGTGCGTCCTGCACGTAACAAATGCCCCCTAAAAATTCTGTAAATTATTATCAATGTGTGTCAATTTGGCAGTTTGCTCAGTGATAGTGAGGTCGGCAGCTAACATCTGTTAAGGTTTCCGCACTGGGATATAGGCCTGCTAAGTGTTAAGATTTGTTACTTTGGATACTGAAAAGTTAATCTGCAGCATGTTTAATAAAATCAATCATCTTCGCATATTTGTTCCTTAAAACGCTTTTACCCAGAAAAATAGCAACGAAATACCAACGCCGCTAATACTCACACTATTAAAAAATACGTGCAAAACCTTTTTCGTGATCGGTTATTCGGTTTGCTTGCCTTCACTACATTGTCCACATAATGGACAGTTACATCTTTTTGTTTAATTAATAAGAAATGCACAATAAAGCAAGCGATAACACATTTGCCCTCCAATAAATTAAAATTTGTGAAACAGGATAAACAAAATGGTTAAGCGCCTCGAGACCATGAAAAAGAGCGTCTTTGTAAAACTCATTCAGTGAAAAGGAGCCGAGCTGAAGGAGGTCCTCTCAGGCGCCGAGTGGATGTTTAACGCGTTTCACAAGTGACTTTATCCTTCTCAACTATTTAAGTAGCCAAACACCTTTATAAACGTATATATATATATATACACACACACATATTATACACACACACACACACACACATATATTATATATATACACACACACACACACACATATATATGCGGATTGGCATTCCAAGACCGCACCGCTGACTGCAACGACATTGAGCTTTTGAAGGAAAAAAAATCGGCCAAACATATTTAAAAGCACCGCACTTGTCTTATCGTATTTAGTGGGAATCTCGCAAACTCCAGCACAGATGACAAAACATATATTCAATAGCACGATCGTCCGAAAGATTATTTTTAAATGCATTGTCCAATAAAGGCATTTAAGACACGCTTCATCTTAATTTCGGAAACACAGCATTTTATTAAAATTCTTATAAAAATCGGGACTTTCTCCCACCAGCGCGTTTAAACGGTTATTCACATAATTACAATGGAGCTAAACCGATTCTTTTGACAGCTTATTCACAATTGTTGTCTTTTTTTTCTTTTAAATTGGGAAATACACGTTTCCAGCTAAATATACTGGAAAGTGAACTGCATTGCAAACAATTACCACTAAATATTTACATAAAAAGAAAGAAGGAAAAATAAAATAAGCTAAAACTTGCCAAGGTTTTATTCAAGGCTATAAATATTTTAGGTCCAATGCAAAAGGAGTTGGAAATAAAAATCTATATAATTTTAAAGTGGTTTCTGTACGTGCTTGTTACACGGGTGACAGGAAGATGGAAAAAAACATCTCTACAACACACAAACATACTTTACAAAATTTCACAAGCGCATTGACATTCTTAGATCGAGGGAGAGCCTGGACCCGGTTTTCATGACGAAAACTTGTAAACGTGACGCACATATCAGCCCCAAATTAAAAATGGTAGATATGGGTCAAGCTGCAAAAATGCAAAGTCTTTGTTTTCTGTTTTATTCTTTTTTCCCCCTTACTCCCTATCGCAGCTCCCGCCAGTCTCTAAATGTTCACCAAGTCCACTGTTGCGTCTGGACCAAATGATGCGCAGTTGGGAATTGCGGCGTTGCGGCGACACTGTACTGCGCATTGTATTGCATATGCTGTAGAGACTGGGCACTGTACGCCGAGAATGGGAGTCCAGCCTGAAAAGTGGCCGCCAAGTCCTGAGCTTTAAGTGTGTGGCAGGGCTTGCCGTCTCTGACTAAAACAGGTACAGCCACCCTTCGAGGAGAGGGTAGATGGGTCACTTCCATACCTTTCTCTGCCCGAGCCCTCTTCATTTTGTACCGATGGTTCTGGAACCAGATTTTCACTTGGGTGGGTGTCAGGCGAATTAGACTAGCAAGGTGTTCCCTCTCAGGCGCCGAAAGGTACCGTTGCTGCCTGAATCGCCGTTCGAGTTCGTACGTCTGGGCCTTGGAAAACAACACTCTCCGCTTTCTCTTCTTACCGGAGTCGCTGCCGTTGCTCGAAGTTTCCTTGTCATTGTCTTGCGATTCGTCCGCAGAAGGCTCGGGAGATTTGGCAGAAGAGTCTTGCTGGGAATTAGCCGACAGACCTTGCACTGCATGGGAAAACGGCCAAATAGTTACGAGAAAAAAGTTGCTTTCGGTGTGCGCATATTGACAGGGATTTAAAGCCTGACTTTCATACGCCAATCTTCTGCTTGACTTTAAAAGCTGAATAAACATTTTAACGCGCAGACGTATATTTTTCATCGAACAGCCGGATCACTCAATAGCACTACTATATAATATCGTTTGCAGAGGAGCGAAAGAGTTTTTGGCTGATATTGAAATGAAATACTTGGTGATAATGAAATGAAATATCTAAACAGAAAACTAAGGTAGGTATGCCTTTGCGCCATGCAAATAATACACAAAGTTGGCGTTTTTATTATTATTATTATTATTATTATATAATGAACAGGGAGCTTCGTATTTGTCCATACGATTTTGGCTACATTTATTATGTCTTACAGACTAAATGCTGACGGTCATTTAGATATATCATCGCGCTAAACCTGAATGCTTCTACCGTGGTTATACATGGAAACTACCGAGACATCATTAATTAGGTAGCTATTCAAAAGCAACTCGCCATAGCCTGTAAATGTATACAATGGCGCAATACTCATCGAAATAATTTAAATACGCAGAACGCAATCTTGCAAATAACAGCAATAATTGTACTCGTTAGTATCAGTGGATGAGTAACTTCGGTTTCTCAAACGGTACTTACATGAATATTGAATGCTGTCGGTAGTGGCAAGCCATCTTGTATAGGGATTATCACTGTTATCGTAAAATGGATTCTTTAAGGGCAGGTTTTGAACATTTTCTAGGGGGCTCTGTACCAAAACCCCGGTCGTTTTCGTGGCTTCCGTCCCCTCCGTGTCTTCCTCAACTCCTGTAATAGATCCTTCTTCATCGTTCGTGTCCGGGAGATCCAAAATGTCCTTCACAGAAAAGCCCGTCTTTGTGTTGGTCAACGACATATTCTGAGGAAATGTATGCAGGAAAGTTGCTGCACCAGTTTGGCAATCCGCTGTTTCAAAAACACACAAAAGAGAATCGAAGTTTTGAAAAGGGACCGGTTAATGCCGTTTGAGATTTAACTACAGTCAAAGCAAATAATGAAGTGCGGTTGATAACCATTGGCTACTACAGTAGTGGAGGAATCAGTTCTGTAAGTCCAGGAAGAATGCCAAAGTGGTTGAAGTACTATATCTGGCTCATGGATACTGCGCTACTGCTGAGTGCTAAGGGGAAATAAGCCATTACCGGGCTGATCAGTCCATATAAGGTTGGTCTCAACACATGAACCTGCAGTGAAAAAAGCATTAAAAACGCAAAAGGTTGGCCACGTGTGGGCGGGTCTTGGGAGTCAAGTGGATGAAGACAGTGTTTGCAGATGTGAAATTGTGGGTTTTGGGAAGATCCGAGCCTCTACCATTGGTGCTTCAGAACATGATGAGTGGTATAACGTGTCAATTAATTACAAAGATTGGGAGGGCCTTTTTCACACCCTATTTACATACAAAGGACCTCCAAGTAGCTTCATCCTCCGCATACTCGAAAGCGCGTTTTAACAAATTGCTCATGAAAAGCGTTTGCGTTAATACTCTCCACCTATGTAAAAATATTAAAGCAATAACCTGGAAAATTGCTTGTTGCCGACAGGGGCTAAACTGTGGTCTAAACGCTCGTTTAAAAGTGTATTAATTTCAATAATCGTTTCTCATCGACACGAAATGCGTTTGTTTAAAATGGCAAGAGACCAATTCATGTAAACCTTTTGGGTCAATATTTTGGTTCGGGCTTAAGGACAAGGAACATACATTAAACATTAAGTCATCGACCCTTGTTTATTTCGGAAGGTACAAGCGGGTTGCACCAAGATTTTTACATCATTTGTCCCTCTGTCTGTTGCGGACTGTAAACTTAATACTGCGCGTTTTCGCTTTTGCGGGTGTCAGGCGAATGCAGCAGAATCGAACTCAAAATAACTGACATGAAGAAGCCAGAAAGTAGCTTCCATTATATGCAACTGCAGTATCAAAACTGATGATTAAAACAATATATAAAACGTCAGAAAACACCATTCATATTGTAAAATAACCCGCCAAATTTGTCCCCACAAAAAGGCGCGCACATCACAGAAATAATGAATGGATATAATCCAAATAAATAAACAAAACTCAACATAGTGAAAGAGTGGAAAAAACACCAATATTTACTTGATTCCACTTGCCTTGCTATATTCGCGAGATTTCTAAACTTTGAGGACGTCAGGGTTGCATTTAGTTTTAAATAAATTCGTTACTTTCTAGTTTTTAAAAATAAAAATCATTCCCATTACTGGCTAATAGGAAAGCGATGCATTATTACTGATCGGTTTATTTCCTTCTAGGGACTTTGCCCCCATCCGCCTTTTCTCTGAGCCTCCCTGCCTCCTATCTAGTATGTGATGTGGGTGACAATGTTTCACGTTTTTAGCGAGCCCTCGGCTCATCCTGGGTGGTCGGACCCGGGCTAACACAAATACAAACCGATTGCTAAGCTGCGGACAATAGCAGAGATGTAGACAAATGTCCGGCTCCTGTTGGAAGCCTTTGTCCGCGCGCAGTTTTTGCATTTATTTCAGGGGCGCAATAATAGATGATTGACGCCCGTGTACAATGCGTTCTAACTGTTTGGAATAAATCTGAGCTTGTTCCTAGTTGTCATGGCATTCAGCTGCTTTCAATGGACTATCTCTTCATTCATTTCTGAATCCTTCCACAATATTAAGGAAAGTCCTTCATCTTCGCACGCACACACACACACACACACACACATTACTCCTTCCCGACAATATCAACAGCATTTATAAAATGTGTCAAAATATATGTTCTTGTGCCTAAAACAATGCCTATTATAGACTCAACAGAGTTTTCCCCCAGTTTCTATACTGTCAAAGTTTTGGAAAATAAACATGCATGGAATCACACATTTATGCGAATTTCTTAAATGTTGTAAATGCACTGTATTAAGCCCAGTGCCAATACATAAAATTAACGCACACAGACACACAACAACAACAATAATAATAATAATAATCAATCTACTGTTGAAAGGTGGATACGCCGGTGCCTAAGCTGGGTCGTTTCTCTGGGCCATGCACCACTAACAGGAGCCACCCCATAGGTAAATTTTTTACTCGGTCTGGACTGAAGGTTTTGGCCGTCGAATTAATCATGGTGCAATCTATACTAAGACCACAATGGGCCCATTGAAGTGAGCAGGGAGCAAACGCAGTCGGTTTCCGTCAAAGCTTGCGCAAGGATAGAGCCCGACCTTCTCCGTCAAGCAATTCTTCGTAACTGATATTTACCAGTGGCACTTAGAGAAGCACATTTTCCGAAATGCGCGAGAGCGTGTGAAAAGAATAAACTAGGCAAAAATAATGGTTTCGGTGACAAAAAAGACGTGCATTCACATATATTATAGCATATTTATGTATAGACAGTTCCTTCAGGAATGCGCACGACTGTGTACTACCTATAAAGTGGTCATCTTTGCCAAACATCTTCGAGGCAAATGTCAAATGTTTCATATAGCTATTCCGTCCCACTCGAAATGGGAGAGACAATGCGAGTGTGGCTTATTGGGGATGTATTTGAACAATTGAACTAAAGGGGTTTGGGAAGAAGAGATAAATGTACACAGGGTAAGTGGCTCTACTTCACTTCAAGAGCCCTCTCCTTCTGTTTACCTGTTTACTTTCACAGGTAGCTCAAACAGCCCGTTTGCCTTTCCATTCGGACGTCGAATACGAGCGACTTACGCAACGCACCTTCAGTCTGATTTGTCTGATTCAGACCATCTACAGTGTAAGCGCTACTGGAATAAGATAGCCAGGACAGATATAGAAACACTCCCTAAGTGCTATACAGTGTACCAGAGGCGCGTGCCAATGAAAAGCTAGCAAAACAGGATGTAATATGATTATGCGGTGGGGACAGAAAACTGCAATTGATAGGTATTTAATCTAACAAGACATGATTACCATGCAAATTATTGTGCACAATTAATAAGGCATTGTGGTATTATTATTCGTAGTAGTAGTAGTAGTAGTATAGGTAGTGGTAGTATTTTGTTATCATTAGAGTATTTACACCTCAGATATCGACACTGTTACGCAATGGAAAATAGAGAACATTATTACATCCGTGATCGTGCTGGCCTGTGTGCGTAAAATAAAATTGCTGAACGGAGAGAGCGTCGCATACAAATAATCATATTTATCATATAATAGCCTACTCTAAAGTTGCTCCAAAAATGAAGAAGCGCCTGTCCTAACCACGGTTCTTTTGTAAGCTGTGTTTTAGTAGCCTATAGCTTGCATGCAACACAAGATAATAGCTTTACTTTATATTCTGAGGAAATTGAGTTTGCTCATTATTTTAGCGCAAGTGTCCGTGACGATGTACGCGGGAATACTAGGGTCTGGCATTACTGTATGGCTGTGTACGAGTGAAATGACTATTTCATACTTCCTATTAATAAAACAATATGGAATTGTTGCTTTGTGAAAGACATTTGGTTACTATACTGCGCGCAAATCACAAAACATTTGCAATGATGCCAATTAAATATGTATCTTGATACATATTAAATGTATGAAGTTTACGGAAAAGTCTGACACCGCTTCAAATATAAACAGACCGGTGAAGAGCGAGAATAACAATTTGCCACCTTGCCTAATTTTGTTGAACATTTTTTAGGGGGAAATGGCGCCGGCAAAAACAATAATATATATTCCATCTGTGAAAGAAATTATTGTTCGGAAATCAAAGACAAGTGATTTCTAATTCACGCCGCCAAATGAAGTAATATGCCTATCTAACATATTGGGAATGCCAGCGAAAGATACATAATAGCATTGATCTTTGCTTTTGTAATCGCCGAATTTCAGTGTTCCGACGCCCGAGGCTAGCTGCTCGGTTTTGATAAAGGTAACCTGCTTTTCCTCGCGGGGTTCGTGATAAGTGTATAAACTGACAAGGAAGATTTTTAATTACCATAAGTCTATGTATTATATTCAGGTAAAAGTATGTCCGTTTCGTTTGTGCGTCTTACTGGCCGCCTGCGGAAGTTGCCTTGCGGCACGAATCTTTTTTTGAGCGTTTTGATTCCAGAAATCTGGCCCTTTTTCGCTCCAAGGCAAACACCACGCTTTTATTCGTTTTCCATCCTCTAATGATTAAACATGTCACAATGAGATTAGCGCCGCGCTCCTGCCCCGAGGAGATGCCTTTATTTGTTAAACTACGAGTTTATTTGTAACGGTGAATTTCATGCAGCAGTATGTTAAATTCGGCGTTCTGGCCCTTTATCGGCTTTTCTGAGACAAATTGCTGAATAGCTTATTATATTTAATCACTTCTAATGTAATACATCAGAGAGACGAAGGAGCCGTCGGTACACGTTGTAGCGACCTGCTTGAAATTAATTATACAAGGAACTACTGAGCAATTTATATGCATGTAGGCTATTCAGTCACGGTGATAATTAAAAGGGAATTCTCCCCTCGGTGATTAAAATAACTGGTTTAAAAAGGTGCGAGCGATGGATCACTGTGGTTTCTCTTTTAAACTCAGACTAAGAGAAACTGGAAGAGGGCGTAATAGGTGTTTCCCGCACCGCGCACCGACTAGTCGCGTACTACAGGAAAAGGCAGCAATAGAAAGACATTTCTAATACTATAGCGAACCCTGCTGACACAGCGGCGAACTGCCGAGCGAGAAAATCACACCAGTTTATTCGCCGGAGCACGGATTTTTATGCCATTACAAAGAAGGGGATTACGGCGAGCAAGAGACTGTAAAATAAACTATACATTCTCGTTTTAATAAGTTCTCGTAGGAATAACGAGTTTATAGAAACAAAGAGAACGCAGGGCAAATCACATTTAGGCTGCATGTATATTTCTTCTTTCCGCTGTTGTTTCGTTTCGCATTAAAACATTATGTTACGGTAATCCAGAAGGGCATATCATTTGTTAGTTCCTTTTAAGATAATTCGAAATAAGATACGACTGTTCAGCGCGACGACCACTTCTTAGCGAAACATATGTATAAAACGTGCGTTTTACCGTCTGCATGGCATAAAACCACGGAGACGCAAAAGCAATTATTTGAAAAAGCGAAAATTGTCAGCGAAGTGACGAGCAATTAAGGCATATTCATGAGTGTTTCCGAGTTCAGGACCAATTAAACGTTTCTAGAAAATATAGAGATAAGTGAATTTTCCCTCTGATAACTTGAAAAAGACGTAAAGTGCCGTTCGTTTAAATCCAGTTTGGTGAAACTTTATCCTCGGTACCGTTAAGAGTATCAGAGCGTTCATTTATTTACCTGAAATTACTCTAAACAGTAATGCAGATGGCTAAACCTCCTATATAAACAGGGTTTGTGTCTTAATCCGCAATAAATATATTTCAGATGCAATCGTTGCGGATGGAAGACCACCGTACGGCAGCATGAAACTGTATTCGCAAATAGCGAGGAAACCAATTTCTGCTTTTATTCAATTGAGCTTTAAAAAGTTTAAAATATTTAAATACTGGTCAACAAACGTATCACAACTCGATTCAAAACAGGTTGTTGCGAGAGCAACATAGGCAAACAGCGATATTGGAAGTCACCGCCAACTGAATTAATTCACAAGTGATTTGGCTTGACAATTCCGCGCACAACCTACCTTATATCGCATTCGAAGGGGTTAAATAATAAAGGCATATATTGTGCTCACCTGGTGACTGATGAAGGGGGCTAAGTGGTGAAGCCAGTGTTAAGACAGCTCGGAGTTAATGAAATATCTCCAAATGGAAGTCAGGAGTGCGTGCAGAGATAAGCCTGATGTGCTTTATATACCCAGAAAGCAAGTGCTCCTCTTCTGATATTGTCCAAGTGCGTTTGCATAGCTGTCCAAGTGGCTCTGCTACTGCTCTCTCGCTAACATTGCTTGGTGTTTGTTTTGCCCAGCTATGACGCCAGACAAAATACTGGCCATATGTTCATCGGCAATAAACTGGTCATAAGTGCAAACACGGCCGCTCTTGATGGTGCTTTTAGCTGGTTCGACGCAAGTTTCTTATGCAGGTTGCTGTCAGTAAAAGAGAAAAAAACAGCACAATACACGTGTGTGTGTATATATACACGCATATATACATACATAAATATACACACGTACACACTCATTTTCACGTTTTTGTGTTTTGTGTGTATGTGCGTTTTTGTTTTGTATGTAGTCCTTATGTAGTGTTCGTTTTCAAATCGTCATGAATGTTTTTGTGTTTTTAATATTGCAGCAGTAATATTTAGGACAAAAAATATGCTGAAAACAAGTCTTGTGGTAGATTGTATAAGAAACAAGGCCCCTTTGATACAATCGTTCTTGTCTCGCCCTGGAGAAGAATATAAGTAATAAATCGTTGGGTAACTAAGAAGCTGCTACGCAGAGACACCAGATGCGGCATGTTATTTATGCGGGAATCTCCCGTTTGCACAAGATAAACCGATATAACTGTTGATAGCTCCGGTTAGAATTGTTCATTTAATTGTCTCAGGCTTTCTTTGTTACCATTGCACGTCCCCCGCCCCCCCCAAAAAAGAATGTTGAATCATGCATTTATTAAATTACTTACACGGTCCTCGTTTTTAAAAGGTCTATAATAGCAAATCAGCGCTTCCAATTATTATCTAACAACCCAGGAAAAATTTGGGTGTCTGGCACACCTGGAGGTATACGTTAAAACCTAAATTCGAAAAGGGCCACCTAAATTATTCGGAGTGGTTTTCAGATTACATATCTGTTTGTAAATAGCGGACACAGCATTTTAAATTAAGAGTAGCGTTCACCTTATTTAAAATCCACTTTACAATAAGTCATTTATACTGTCATGACAAGGAATCAAATCAAACCTTGCAAATTTTGAGACAGTTTACACGGCCCGTTGTGGATAGTTCTTGCGGACAGAGAGGGCCTCGCTTTAATGTATGTATGGCAGCTTACGCAGCTCGTGAAAAATGACGCGCATTAATCCTAACTACCACTTCCGCTGTCTAGTTAATCAGCGCGGGACTTATACCTTAATCAGTGCCATATTTTAACAATCCATCAATATACATGTCTGTCAAATAGTTTTATGCAGTTTAATATGAAATCATGTAAAGCATATAAATTCACGGTTCATTACGGGCAAAGTTTTCATATACTGTATAAATATAATGGTGAATGTAATGTGCGATGTAACACGACCGTCTATTAGACAGGATATTATTGTTTAGACTGATTAAGTTTTAAAACGCGTTAAGATCTCATATATAGTGATGTTTAGCTCTTTTTCCCAGAAGAAATTACGGTACATGTGAATGAGACACACTGAAATATAGATTGACGAATGGGCTGTACGACACTTACCATCAATACTGCCTTGTTTTTCATTTGATTTCAGGAGCACCCTATAAAGCGAAAGCACGAGACCAAATCATCATTCATTAAAGCGCCATTAAGAACTGCAGTTAACCATGGTTAAAGAACTGTGTGCCTCGGCACGTAAGACGCCAGTACAGACAGCGAGACGTATATTACGTCCCACTAATTTCAACGGTTATACTGGATTTCAATAAAGGAAAGACGAATGCTTCAGAACTAGTAGGAAATGGTATACGATTAAGAGACCCGGTACTTTGACATAACCAACTAATTTTAATGACCTAAAATAGTTCTAAGATTGAGAATCCACTATATTCTAACCTTTTTCTTGCATACATATTTAGTTTTTATTTGTCTATCTGTGTATTCCTTTGAAAGAACACTTTTTCTTTGTGTTTTTTTCAGCATCAAATAAGACCTAAAAGATAATGATTGTAGAATATAAAGTAATATTACATAAATATGTATCAGTGTTAGTGAAATGATAGCTAGGGGAACTCAAATCAAAGCACAATGATTTTATTGTGGCCAGCCGGGAATCTCTGCATGATAATAGTGGTGTTTCAGAGGACTGTGAAACTATCAATCAATACAGAACACGTTGCTTATAGTTATGTGGGGAGCCACTTCACTGATGAAAGACTGCAGTAATGTGTCGCAGTTTCTTCAGTGTTGAAGGGTATTACTGAGATTTAGGAAACACAAATAAATAAAGCGGTCACACTGCCCTTTCAGAATCCACGGTTAACCTAAAGCAGTTTGTTAGCGCACCCGAAGCATTCATAGGCGAGAAGGGGATACCCTTCAGTCAGATGTTCTGTGAATCTCATTGTAGGGACCATGAGAGACCTCCTCAATGCGGACGTGTAGGACAGACCGCCACTCGGCCTATTATCTGTCAAGGCCTTGAGCCTGATGACTAAGCCACTCCATCACAGTCCACACCTAATAAGGGACACCACTGATAGGACGTTCTCAAATCAATCAGTTCAAGTTTTAATGCATTTCTGACTCAAGAAGCAGGGTAAGAGCAGGATCCTCCACATACAAGCGCCAAACAGAAAAAAAAACAATCAAAGAGATGATTTTCATGAAAGATGCAGTTTTTCCAAAAAATGTTTAATTAACACGAGGGCACACTTGCGTACATTGTGTAGGGCCAGGTGAAGTGGCTGGACTCCTGATTCTCAAGCTGCTAAGATCTAGCAGTGCCACTGCAGCGTAACTGGGACTCTCAGGGGCTGAAAGCTACCCCAATTCTTACCCCTTCAAACTTCCATTTACAAGACAGGCACCGACTGCGCCTGCATGCCAGGTTTGATGAATTAGATTCTTTGCCTCCCTGGGAATTAAAAAGGTCCAGTCTCATCCATGCCGAGGGAGAAAAGTCTCATAGATGATGCGCCCATCGGTCTCTGTGTGGCCGCAGATCCCCAAAGCCCGGTGCTTCTTGAAGGCCACTCACTACACTTAATGGGCCACTTCTTTTGGGGGACAGATGCTGAGGGACTGCAGAGCATGAGTTTGAGGATGAGGGGTGACGAGGGAGTTACCATGGTGGGCTGTGCAACAAGGTGAAGGCTTTCCTTAAATCTCACTTTCAACAGACTCGGGTGCCATGCCCTATGAGCAGGGCCCATCTAACTCCAAAGCTTCAAGCTATTATGTTGTTTCTCAGACTCCAGTTTCAGTGGAATTACCCTCCTATAAAAAAAAAAAACACTCCATCTGAGAGGGGGGGGGATCCATGCCGTCCTAAAAACTCCATCAGCTACCAAAACAGCCTAACACCGAATACGAAGGCTTTACCACGGCACAAGCATCAGAAAACGTGCAGAAAGATGCACCCTCCCCCCCCCCCCCCCAGCTTACCAGCCAGCAGTGGCAAAGTGTGTGACACAACGGCCATCCTGGGGTGTTACGGATTCCAGGGGGACCAGATGATGTCAGAATCAGTAATGGGTCCATTATACAAAATGAGTCCCATTACACCGTCCAGATAGTGGCCCGATGCTACAGTATCCAAAAATAACAGGAGGCATCTACTCAGGTCTTGCACGATTGCTGGTGACGCATGCACGACCACATGTATGTATGGTACATGCACAGAGAGACACACAAACTCACGCCATGGATAATGGTGTTTGCTCCATGTACTAAATAGGCGGACATATACATAAAAACTGTTACTTTTTGAAATACTACAAAACAAAACACATTAAGCAGCCCTACGTAGCTGAAGGACTAGCCCTGAAAATGTTCAGCTATGCCTAAAAGGCTGATATATATTTTCTTGTAGACTAACGTACCTGGTAAACAAATCCGGCAGCAAGGTTTGCAGATATCCCGGCTCTGGCACACCTATGAAACCTGGAAATTAGTTGAGTAAGATTTGTTTGAGCAGGGGAATCTGAAACCGGTGTTGGATTCTAGCCCTCCCGGACCAGAATTGGGGAACCCTGCTTTAGAGCATGTTAGGCTTAATAGATGCCCCTACAGTCAATGACCAGTGTAGCAATACTGTACAATACTTCACCAGTAAGAAATGTTTTTAGCTGATGGAAACACACACACACCTCATTTGGATAGTATGCATGTGTGATTGTATTTTTGTGTGCATACAAGCTTTAAGCTCCAGAGAGACTAACATTCACAATCAAACAGAATTGCTCTGGGCAATTCATAAATAGATGTGTTGTCTATTTATGATGACATCTATAAACGAGGAGGAGACAATACTTCTTCAGACGGAACTCAAAACAAATGTTTTTCTTTTATTTTTTTAAATCCAAGGCCAGCTATGACCATTATAAGAAGCTTACATTTTCTGTTTTACCTTGAAATTCAATGACTCAACCACTTCTTGGAGAACGGCTCCAGAATCCTCAGGCGAGGTCTGTAGATTTAGCCCAAGGTACAAGGAGCCGAGACAAAGACACCAGACTGGCACAATGATGCAGACTTAAGGATTACAGGGAGTCCATGGGAATCCTTTTTTCCCCAACAATGGCTGGCTACAGTCCGTTATACAGCAGCACTTTCACTGCGGAGTGTCCTCCAGAGTCAAAAGTCAAGCATGTTCAAATGCAATTTTCAACCCAGAAGTGGAATGTGACATCAGCAAGAGGAACTAACCGTCGAGTGTCAGCTGCTCCCATATAAACAAGCCCCCTAGGTTACAAACGTCTCAAAAATGCTGGAAATGTGAAAGACAACTCGTCCAGCTGCTGTACCTGGACTGGAGTGAAAATATTATGTTTTTTTCTGGTTGGGGTGTCCAAATTTTGGTGGCTTTCCATTCCATACTTCAGATTGGCTTTCCATACTTCAGACTGGACAGCTAAAGTGTGCGAGTCTAACTGAATTGAAAAAAGAATCTATAGGTGACAAAATTTTAAAAGCTGTGCATAATATCCAGAATGCATTGCTGTCCAGTACTTGAAAGATGCTCTCTTTATTGGTGTGATGTGAAGTCCTTGTGATTGGATTGGTTTGACAGAAGTAAGCCCAAAGGAAAATGGTTGCCATTCAACATCGATAGTCAACGCCCACCACATTTCATGCTGAGTGATGTGAAGAGGTATAGGACTAGCATTTCTGATGGTGGATGCAATGATCACCTGCTGTACGAGCCTCTTGTCATGAGTACTGCCTGGAATCTAAGCAGTTTGCCTTGCCTTGTAAGAATACGTCATCAAGAGATGGCAAGAGTTTGCAAGATCCGATTTGCATCGTTGCAGAAACATTGTTTTTTAAATGATATAAGTAAATAATTGTTTATAAATGAAGTTCACAGAATCAACATACTTATCAAATATAAAATAAAAGACAACATTCTGCTTCAAAGCTTTGTAATCACAACAGGAAAATATGGCATTTGTGTTTTTGAAGATTTTTTGTAATAAGTCGAACGCACAGGCTTAGGAAGCTTCAGATGAGCGATAGTCTGAAAGTCACCAGAGGACGAAACAAGTATCACAGCAGATAACAATAGTGACAAAGATCTGCCAGTAGTATGAAAGTATAAACGTTTTTCTGTTGTCTTTCAAACTGAAATCCAGATGTGTCTTCTTAGAACAGAAACACCCGAATATTGAAACATGTCCTTAATCTAGAAGACTTTTCACAATCTGCACATGAAGGTTTGTGAGCGTCACATGTCAGTATTATGTAGAGCACAGGTGTCACACTCCAGTCCCGGAGGGCCGGTGTCCTGTGTAGTTTAGTTCTTTCCCTGTCCTACCACAATTGATTGAGCGGAAGAGCTGTGTGGTAATTAGCACAAGTAGCTGCGAGGAGCTGAATCAGGTGTGTTAAATGAGGGTAACCCCAAAAATGTGCAGGGCTCCGGCCCCCCAGGACTGGAGTTTGACACCC
>JAODKN010000027.1:22498564-22511839 GCA_026774425.1 Petrocephalus zakoni
GTGCGTGACAATCCCAGAAGATCAGCAGTTTCTGCAATACTCAGACCAGCCCGTCTGGCACCAACAACCATGCCACGCTCAAAGTCACTTAAATCACCTTTCTTCCCCATGCTGAAGCTCGGTTTGAACTGCAGCGGTTCAACTTGACCATGTCAACATGCCTAAATGCATTGAGTTGCCACCATGTGACTGGCTGATCAGTAATTTGTCCAATGAGCAGTTGGACAGGTGTGCCTAATAAAGTGGCCGGTGAGTGTATATCACACGTCAAAATAATGTCCCGTCACCTTTATTCATTATTGAACACTCACAGCGCAGTATCCTAATAAATAATGAATTAATCTCCGTTTCTTTTTGTAATATTACACGGATCCAACTGTCACTGAGTCTTTTATCAAACAGTCAGGACTTGCTTGAAAGGCAAACAGGTAGAAATATGGCAAGAAGCCACAGTTCAGTCTTTGCGCTGTACGGACCCTAACATGGCTGAATTTTCATCGGGCTTCAGTTCTGCATGGCATGGCAGTGCAGAAAACAAATGTGGATCCTTGTTGCTGGAAAAAAAAGAATAAGAAAACTCAAATTCAGCTCCAATGCTAAAGACTTTGGCATAGATTTAGACAAAGGGCAGAAAGGAACTGCCAAAAGGGAACTAAACTGATCATTTTTGCTTAAATATAATACAAATACAAAGGTATTTCGCACAGCATGGCGGTTCAGTAGTTAGCACTTTGATTTCACCCCAGCGTGAGCAGTACGGCAAACGTTCTTTTGATCATTATGGGTAATTTCCAGTTCTGTCCAGAAGATGGTGCCTATGAGCCGTTTGCCTTGAACATAATAATAATAATAATAATAATAATAATAATAATAGTAGTAAGAGAGTCAGAAAAGGGCGCCCTCGTACTGTCCTCGATCGCACCCAGGCTGGCACCCAGTCAAAAATCCGGCCGACCTGTCTGCTGATTGCAGGTGATGTAACCGCGACAGCAGCCCCTGCTTAGCTTTCGTGGCCACATGCCTCTGTTTGTGCTGGATGCCTATTTTGTCATCAGCAAACAAAATGACTTTTGGTTGGATTTCAAAACTCTGACTAAAGGTAAACAGAGTTTGCCATCCCCTGTATGAAACTCACACAGTGAAGTAATAATTATCCCTTTGTTCATAATTTTTTCGTAAACCGGAACTCTGTTTGGAGAGGCTCCCGGAAAATCAAGTTCGGGTTACGACAGTATTGCTACCCCCAGCAATTACAATAGTTTAAGGTTTTACTGAAATGCATTTTTTGGGAAATAATCCGGTTGCCCTCATTCAAAACAACATATACATGTGCTATAAGTCGAATTTAAAGTCAAAATGTCATGCAGTAAGTGATTTTTAATCAAAGATAAGCACGAAAAATTGTGGAAAGAGGTGGAAAAGAAATCATGCAAGACATTCTGGGGTAGCTTTTTGCATCCATATATGTCTTTTGATGACCAGTATTAGAATTATCTACGGTCCCTTATTTCCACCTGCAGGTATAGCGTGTTTATGTATAAACTGCAAGGATGGCATGTCTCTGTGGGACTTACTCTCTGTCTATGAGGGGCCACGTTTCGGTCATGCCTTGTCCTGATATCCCCGAGGTGTGAAGCAATAACCAATGGGGAATGTTCTGGAAAATGAAAGCAACCTTCCCTTGCCATCCCCACCTCGCTGAAGCTCAGTATATGATCCTGAATTTGCATGTCAGGCTTCAATACTGAGTTCTGTGCAGGTTATTCAGTGGTTTTATTTTGTTAAAAGGCAAGTTGTAAAAGCTTGAGGTCTGCTCTTCACTGCAGAGCTTGTTGTAAGCTTTTAATTATCAAATTATACACATTATATACACACCTGGATGAAACTCACACCAACGTGGGTTGAACTCCACTCGTACACACCAGCCAGGGTCAAGATTCAAGCTCGCAGCACTAAACGCCGAGTTACGGATCTCTGAGCTGTATGTCTCGTCATAGCCGGGGACCTGCCAGGAGGCAGTCGCTAATGGTTTTAGCTTCACAGGTTCCTCCACAGAGCAAACAACCACCTAGGCGTTCAAGTGACAGAAAAGCCGGGCCACAAACCAGACCGGCCCGGGGAAAATGACAGCGGCTGGCGCGGAGGTCGATTAAATCGCACGCGTTTCTTTTTAAATTTGATTTGGAAAGCTCAGGGGAGCAGCAGAGACTCTGCTGCCCGCCGGTCTAACCTCAGGGCCTCACCATTGCCGGGCGACCCGCTCAGGGAGACACGTCCCAACTCACCCGTATGCCCCGCCCAGTTTAAGGGGGCCGATTTTGCAATCTGTCATCACTTCGCGCCCCCTTATCGAGAGGATCTCAGCCATCTATCTGAGTTCTCCTCAAGAACTTGATATGACCCACAGCTCAGTAAAAAGGAAAGAGGAGGGGGTGGGCCAGAGAGCTGAACGTTGGCCAAGGTGCCAATTTAAAGGCTCTCTTCCAAGGCCTGAGCTTCTCACCGGCCGGACTTGCAGCCCTCAGTACCCCGTGCAAACATGAGGGAACTTCAGCTTTTGACGGTTCCTCAGATCTGCCGATGTCACGCAGCAGAAGACATTAGAACATCGCACTTCCACATACAGCCATGAATTCCGTGCTTTTTTTTTTTACAGCCTGAAGTATCGCATATATGCCACCCCCCACTGCAGCTCTTGTCCTGAGTGCAGGAATACAAGAACAAAACGATTAAATCCAGCCAATCAGACGCTTTCCCGGGGCCATGCTTCTGCTTGCCTTGGCTCCAGTTTTTAAAAAGTGAAAGAAAAACAGCTACTGGAGGAATGAATCATCGCCAGACAAAGAGACAGTGACAAATCCATTTTTGGTTTAACTCAAACATTTTAGCCTAGAATGCTAATACTGTTACGCTTCATTTAGTCACAGGGGCCCTGGAGTCCGCGTGTATCACTTTCAACCTGTTCGTCCAGTTTCTCTTTGCACGAAGATGCCATTTTGCCCGGCCCTAAGTAGGCAAAGATAAAATGCTCCTAAGAGTTCAAATGCACAGTCAAAACAATTCAGTGGTACATTAAGGTGTTTAAGAATATTCAAAGAAAATGTGGCTTTTTCTCAGATCATGATAGCATAAATATTAAAAAAAAGGAAGGGAAAGGTAGCAATTCAGCAAATTTTCTATACTCTATAAAGCAGTACATAACAGAGTTCTTACTGCATATTATTATCAGTGGGTGTGCACTATTGCACTACTGGGGCATTGAATCCCTTGAGTCCCATGTGCACGTGGTCTGGGGGGGACGGCGTGGGCATTTCCTCATATCATGTGGGTTTCCCAGCTGCTTCAGTTTCCTTCAGTAATTGACGTCTAAATCACCAATCATAGAACAGCAAAAGCCGTCAATCAAGAGTAGGGGGCGAGGCCTTGGGTAAGCAGATGATCATATGGGGACATGCACCCGGAGAGACTGGGCTTATTTGTTTTATGGTGAACACATTTATTAATAAATAAAATTTAAAAAATATAAAAGATGGTGTCCTTGGTAGGTGGCATTTATTGGGGCAGAGTGAGTCATTTCTGGGGGGGGGGGTGGCTTGCAAATGCTCCCCTCATGATACCAATCCTGCAATTGTGGGTGATAGTGTATGTGTGCTCTGCAATGGGCTGGCATCAGGTCCAGGGCGCACCCCTGCCTAGGACGGGCCCCAGGGTCCCCTCTCACCAGGGTTAATGGTTGGAAGATGGATCACACAAGTACTGTAGCACATGCATTCTTGCAGCCGAAGATCAGCCAGGCATGCTATGCGAAACACAAAGCAGAGTGAGCTTTAAAGCATGGAATAACCCCAAAACCCAGTGGATCTGACCTAATAATTGACCCTAATTAAGCTCAGCTTTGTAAAAAAAAAAAAAACATCTTCGACTTGTGTCTTTCGTTTTGGACTTAGATGGCCTACCACAGGTGTTAGAAATTACAAAAATGACTTTGACCCCTTACACATGACGCATGTGCATAGATAAGTTAAGGATGGGTGGAAAAAAATCACCTCCTCTCTACCAAACATCTACATTTTTGTCTATAGTGAAGAGAATTCAAGATGGATTCTTTATATATGCATAAACACAGCGGGCCTCCTATATTACGAGTCGTACCGGTGAAGAAATGAATCATTTTTATGTCAACAAATATTGACCAGATATGACACACTAGTACTTCTCGTTTTATAATGCTTAAGTCTGAAAATATTTTTCTCCTTCGTGCATATGGAAAAAGATTAAGGACAGGGGGGAAACACAATAAATTTTAAAGCCTCCAAGTTCATGAATGTTTCTTCTGGCGAAAGTTGAACTTGATGTAGAAAATTCTGGAACTGAAATTAATAAACAGTAAATAGTGCCGCTTTAATAAAACAAATTTAGAACGGCATTAATTTAGTTCCAGAAAAATGCAGGTCCAGAAAAATTTGATCTAACTTAGAATTAAAGTTCAGGATCATCTGTTTCTCTTTGGGCACAGTAAAGAGCAAGGGAAAAAATGTGATTTAAACGGGTGTTTGGGAGCAGAGGAAGGAGGGAAGGGAGGGTGAGAAAAGCCAACACGCTCACTACCGGGTGGAGGATAATCTGACTTGTTTTGATAGTTAATTGGCTGCTTCTTAAATCAGGAAGTTGCATCATGGGAATCGTAGGCAGGAAGCTTCTCACTTGGCATGCTGAGAAAAGACTTCGGTTCTGCTGGAGGAGGAGAGAGCGACTTGGTGGTCTTTTGAAATTGGCGGCTACAACTTCGGCAGAAACCAGTGGTCTGTCTGGTTGGGGGCTTGGCTCTGGGTCAAACCTTGCAGCTTGTGCTCCTTGTCATTTACACAGTGCCCTCCCCGCCCCCACCCTCTTAAAATGATGCATTCCTTTTTATTATCATTTGGGAAGGTCAGTAAGACAATTTACAGTGAAATGGGCCTTTTTTACTGCACAATCAGTCACTGCTTTATTGGCAATGCAAACAGGGATAGAGGCCACCGACTTATCAATAGCACACACGTGGCTGCCTTAGCATTCAGTGGCTATAGATCTGGCCCTTGAAAACACAACAGGCTCTGACTCCATATCAGCGGCGTTCCTACATGGCCACTTCGTGCCGTTTGGCCCCATTTAATTCCACGGGCACCCGCCCGTGAATGTGGCAGCACTGGCGTCAAATGGCACGCGTGATGTAATTTGCCAAATGGGACCTGATTGAGGGCATATTAAAATCTATTTCACCAAAAGATGGAAGGCTGGAGGGAAGAGGAAATAGCACAGTCTGGTTATTCAGCTAAGCATAGGCGCTCTCGTGCGTATACACGCACAGAAACTTCAGTGCACCTTCAAGAACATATACGGAGACCTTCATCTACACTAACAAAGAGAAATTTGTTTGCTTGCACGCACAAATTCACAGCTACATATTGGCATACAGACAACTTGTTCAAGCTCACGCACACTTTACTCGCACACAATTTACATACACACGCGCGTGCGCACACACAGACACACACACACACACACACACACACACGGTACTGTGCAAGTCTTGAGCTGTCAAAGAAAATGTTTAATGCTATTTATCTTGATAGTGTATATTTGCTCAGAAAGAAAAACACAGTTTAACATCAGAACATATAGAAATTAAAAGTAACACGATAACACCAACAAGAATTTCTTCTGCTCTCTAAAGTGTTACCGATGCCTTGTTGGGTGACTAAATGAACACTGCTTCAGTTTCCTCCTCAGGGGCACCTCAGCTATTCCATGTATTTCTTAAATTTCACTTAATTCATTAATTTAATTAGCTAATAAATGTCAATGAGGTACTGATTAGCCACAGGAGTTGTGTTAGCAGTCAAAAAATGCATGGGTGCATTGGCTGGTTGCTGCAGACACTGTGGTGTCTGTAGGACAGGATCTGAAACGACCACACTGGCTTGTTTTGAGGAACGTAACATTATAGTTCTACACCAACATGAAGATCATTTGAACATCATTGTCTTTAATAGCACCAAGAGCAGCACAATGCTGTATATTCCCGTTCCTGTCTTAGTGCGGACCATCCGTTAATTTCTATGGGAAAAGCCCTGATCCCACCTTAACCTCTACCAGCCCTATCCTTAACCATAAAGACTTTCAGCATTTTAACTTTTTTAATTGCATTCACAGGTTTTTATAAAATGAAGTCTGACACAGCAAGGACTGAAAAAATGATCTCACTAGCCGTGTTTTTTGAGGATTTGCTGTACTTGTGAGGCCCTTTGGTCCTCACAAGTATAGGAAAACCTGTATACACACACTCACACACACACAGATGAAAATTAAATTAATGTTGGCGGTCTGCTTGGCTGCCATTTTCGATCCAGGCAGCATGGCTCCCATTAGCTGACCATGACACCTCTACTCCAGTTCCCTTCATTTGATGTTCCAGTTTCCCCCTGTGCATGGAGGGAAGGTCGCCGCGAGGTCGTGAAATTCCATTTCTGCGCCTTCTTTGGATACGTACGTCGCGGCATATGGGAGCAGTCTGGATCATATGCGGCAGATCACTGGCAGCGTCGAAGCTGCGATTCATCCAGGAATTTCCAAAGCACGTCCGATGACTTTTCCGAAGGAAAATCCAATGAGAGAATTCACACTAAACCAGTCTCTTTTATTCGTTGGGCGATAAATCGCCTCGTATGTGAAGTTATAAATATTCACATTTAGACGAAACAACTGCACGGTTAAACAAAGCTACTCTTGCACTAACCGGGCCTTTGTATTCCACGGATGCTTGAAAATTAGTAACGTAAGTATGCGGAAAGGAGTGAACTGCTTCGAATTATGCCAGATGAGAGTCACCCCTCCCTGACTTCACGTAACACTGAGGGTTGCCACGTTCCATTAAACCGTGCACCAGCTTCACAAAATTGCTTCACCAACATGAGACAACCTCCATGTTATTTAAGCCACCTTCAGAGTCACTGCCCCTAAGAACAAGACTAGAAGGATTCCACGTGTCCAGTCGGCTTCTCGGTAATGTCAGTGGTGTTTGGCACAGCACCGACGTCTAGCTAACGTCTACAGAATCCCCTGAGTTTTGTGCTCCGTGGACAAATTCTCTGGGTCCCTAATCACTTCCAGGTCATTCTTAGTTCAGCTTTTCCCAAGGGTCAACACACAATCCCCCCCATCTATGAACTACATCTGATCTATGGCAACACCATCACCACAAGACGTTACCATAGACCATCATGGACAAGGGGCCCAGGAATATAGTGCGTATCAGTGGCCTTTATGACCTTTACTTATGGAGTAGTAAAAATTTTGGGGCAGGGTCTCTACTCTCCAACCTTACAGCTAAAAAAAACATAAGCTGAAAATATTGTTATAAAGTTGTGAGACCTTTTACCTCAAGCATCAGAAATTTGTACATCAGAAAAAAATTAAATAAAAATCTTTAAAATGTGCCTCCATGTTTAAAAAAATTGCGGGGTAGAAAATAACAATACTGGAGACATAAGGAGGGCTTGCAGTAAAACCACCGTCGCTTAGGGGATACGGAGATGAAACAATACGAGCTGTCAGTGACGGGCCAGTGTGGCGGTAAATGCACGCTTGGATTTTAATGAAAAGGCAGATTTCTGGCATCCCCCTGGTGGGTGTCGTTCCCGAGCCCTGCGCTTGGGCTACATTCACATCTCTTTCATCCGGACTATAATCTGCTTAGAGACGGCCAAAGCGTGCCCTGCCTGTCTCCAGCGCTGGCCACCCACCATCCAGTGTGGGCTTGTATTTGGCTTCCCCACCGCACTGACCCCGGGAAACCCTGCCAGGGAAGACGCACATCGCCTCCTGGGGGTGTCCCCGGCGCCTTACCAGTGGAGCATGTTCCTCGCAGCATTTTCTCGGGCCTCGTCCTTCCCTGCCACCCAGCTCGCTCCGCGCGCTCTGGCCAAGTCTCACCGCCCCGGTTGTGGGCGTATTTTTACATTTGGTCGGTCGGCCTGGAAGATGTTCCCCCTGTTTGATTGTACTGTGTTTCGGTGTGGAGGCCACAGCTTTGCCGGTCCAGTTGGCCTGCGCTGTGGTCTGCGCTGTAAGGGTCATAAAAACTTTTGTTTGTTATTGGAAAAAAAATGCACAGGGGATTGCCCCTCAACAGAACGACAAAACCCCATGAGACACGGAAAGGTCAGCGCTGCCGCACTCGGGACTAGCAATAACGCAAACCAGCTAAAAAGTCTGGCATCACCCTATGTAAAGCTAATGCAGCTTACTAGCCACTGTAGAAATGACCAGTTTCCGTAGAGGGTGGGGTAGCCCTGCCATACAAGGCCTGCCGCACAAGGACTGCCGCACAAGGCCTGCCGTACTGCCGATGCCAAGCTCCCAGCATTCCTGGACACACCACCGGCCGGCTTTTATATCATCTAGCGATGGCTGTTCATGGTTTCCACTCCTCCCATCTCCGTGGCTGGTGGAAAACTCTTGATTTTTTTACAGATGAAAACCTGAAACCACATTTTGGACTTTTCGTTTCCCTTTGTTGATGCCGTAAATCGCAGGGCTGCCTGTATATTATTTGATGCTCGTCATCATCAGAACACCTACTAGTATTACAGAAATACTGATACTTGTGATTTATAGTATATTGAATGTGTTTTTTTTATTATGCTACGTTTCTCGTGCGATTCCCGAAATTACTACACCAACACCAAGCACCGCTAAAAGTGGCTATTTTAGCAATGGCAATAATGAAATGTTCTTTACATCAGTAAAGAAAACGACTATGTTTCACCCCCGACTACAGACAACTAGCTCAGACAAGTCTGAGATTCCCTGATCATGTTTCGTCTGTTAAAGTCTTGTTCCTGCCAGCTGACACCATGTACAGAACACGAAACAGGAATATTCATCATGCAAACAATTCATTTGCAAAAGAAATACTTCAGCTTACTGTAATATGTCCAATATACAGCAGTGTTCGTTAATACATCGATAAACACCAAGAATAATTCACAAGAAGGCGGGCTCTCAATTTATCACCTACATTATTCACCAATTACTACCGGCCAGAATCTGGCACGGGAATATTAACTACACAGGCTCAGTGGTTACAGCCATCATTGCCTCTTGCAGGAACCTAGGATATTTAAAGGGAACCACACGTACAGTGATTTATAGTGCTATTTGGGCCCATGTGATTCCATTCACCCCACCTCACTTTTCCAGCAGTCACAATTCATAGAAAATGTCCTGTAAACATACAATGTAGCAGAATGACTTCATCTCCAACCAACACAAGCAAATCGAGAGTCACCTCCTGTTTGGCAAACCCGAAATATATATCTGTATGTACGCGTGTGTGGCTGGTCAGTTGAAATTCTTCCCCCTACAGATTTCCAGAAATGACACAGGGCAGGAATGGTAGCCAGCTGCAGGCCTGTCTGTCTGAAGGACCCAAGCCCTCATCTGAGCTTGGCTGAGATCACACAGAGCTGAGCTGCTCCAGGGCGCTCCCCAGGCTGAGGGAAGAGTGCCGCACTGCACAAGGAGACCAGCGCAGAGAAATGGCCAGCAGCACCTCCAGCGTTAATGCGACCCTCCAGGTCCCTAATGCGACCCTCCGGGTCCCTAATGCGACCCTCCAGGTCCACAACTGCTGCCATCATTCTGGAACAGCTTTGAGGGTGAAAAATGACCACAGTAACACCTCACCGGACAAACAAATGCAGAACAGATCACTATGATAGATCCATCAGTCCACCTTCCAACTGCCTCTCCTGCTCAGGGTGGCAGGACAGTGGATGTATTTTTATGGGGTTTTCGCTGCTTCCATGAACAGCGGAAAATGTGACTATCTTCATTTGCTTGTTTGATGTAACAGAGATGACAACCTATTTAATAAAAATTTTGTATAATGAAATGTTTATTTCAACCGAAAAAGTATAAATCATATGAGGCACAAGTTAGTTCTTGTAGGTTTGGCTTCATACCTGCATTTTTTTTTTTTTTATTCAACTACATCTTCAGTTTAAACTCTTTCAAAGTGAGGTCAACCCAGAGAAGAAAATATGGCAGGAGATGTTTTTCAAGCCCAGTAAGTAAGCAAACCGAGACAGCTCCCCAACATATCACACTGCAGAAAAAACACCAGGCACGGGGAGCCTGCAGGGCTGTTATGACATTGATGCTCTTTCTGTCGTTTGGATTCCAAAGTCCGCATGGCAGTATTATTCCGCTAACGCTGACTGTTATCGGGCCTCGACTTTCAGCAAAAGACACGAGGTTTTCATAAGGCCATTAATCTTGAAAGGGGCGACTGTCAAAACGCATACGCCGCCTCTATGCCTGACGAGAAAAAGGCCCGTCCGAGGCCTTGATTCCTGGTTTAGCAGAAAACTATGTCACACTGCTTTGAATGGGAGGCCTTGAGTTCGCCTGCGCTAGGTCCTCCCGTTGGCCCTCTTTGGCGGAGTGCGGACAGCTGCTGGCGAATAACGGTAGGGAACACATGCAGCTCGGCAACGCAGAGGCGCAGGCTACATTAAGTGGCTTCTCGTTTTCTGTCGTTGTATTAAATTTAACCATGCGGCTAAAAGAGAAAGAGGAGGGTGTGGCCTCATATCTCAAAAATTTTTTTTTTATTAAAAACAAACGAATACACCCCCACTCTGCCTCCACCGTAGTTTACCGTAGTTTCGAGAAAAAATTGAGGCATTTAATTCTCTGTGTTTAACTTTACTCTTATGGAAAAGGCAAATATTTTCTAACACATTTTTAAGTGAGATCTAATACCAAAAAATACACAGAGAGCATTCCCAGCCAACGTACATTAACAAGGTTTTTATTTTTTTATTTTTTATTGTTTTGTTCTTTCCAGACGCGGAACATTTTAATCGGTCAAGGTGTTTGAATTTCAAACGTTCCTCGGGAGGCAGAACCCGGATCCACAAATGGAGCGTGAGAGAGGAGACGAGTGACGTAGCCAAAGTGTCCGATATCGCACAGGTATGGAGGCGCCATCGATTGTGATTTACCGTTAACTGCTTAACCGGCTCAGTGGAGGTGCACGTATACTCAGGTGCCACAGTTTTACATTATTATTCTACTGAAAATTTACTAAATGCAGCACTCACTTCTACTACAAATTTTGCATAATGATCAACTGCCCCCCCCCCACAAATTTTAATTTCTTTTGTACAGTTTAACTACTTGATAAGTCAAACATCACCTTCAAGCCATGCTAACAAAGACCATTTTGACTGGCAATTCCTTATCTCTCCATTAGCTGGTGAAGTTTGGCATCATTCTATGACATCTGAACTCATGGGGGCAGTGTGTGGCTCAGCAGGTTAGGAAGCTTCTCTGTGATCGGAAGGTCACCACCTCAAATCCCACAGTCAGCAGAGTTATTTCACCATTGGGCCCTTCAGCCGGGCCCTCAGCCCCCAAATGCTCCACAGACTGTCTGATCCTGCTTAAAAACATCACTTTGGAAGAAAACATCTGTTGAATGAAAAACAAATACTGGGAAAGATGCTTTAATTGATGAAGGTAACACCAACCAAATGTAAGCAGGACAATCACCCACTCTCTTAGTGAAACCAAAAACACAGAACTTTGCAATAGACCATATATTTTTCTCCATAATGCACTAAGCCTAACACACTGATTCACCCACACTGGGTTTTTATATTTTATTTCCACAAATATATAAGTGATACTTGCACTGTCGTTACTGCTAGGCGCTTTATATCGCTGGACACTTTACACTGATTACACTGTTCATTCTGTTTATATTGCTTACTCTGTTTATACTGTTCATATCCTCGTCCAATACTATGTATGTTATTTTTGTACTCTACTAGTTATCATGCTGATTTCATTAGTTATTATTTAGTGCTTACTGCAATTTAGCATTATGTAGGGAAGCTGCAATGAAATCTCATTGCACCCTTGCAGTGACAGGTGTACTTGTGCGATGATAATAAAGATATACTATTGTATTCTATTGTTTATGGTCTTAGCAACCATAATTAAATACCATGTCAGTCAGTGTAAATGCATTCAGCACATGGACAGGACAGGGAGTCGGTGCAGCCCTCCAGATAAGTAATTAAAACTTGCTCTAATTAATGATGGACAGCCAGAAAGCAATGGCCCAAGAAATTATATACCCCCCCAAAAAAAAAAATTTTCAACACCACCAGCACATTTTCATGTCACCTGTCATTATTTTTATAGCTATAAATGTCAGCTTGCTCTCAGAAAGTGAGAATAATGCCCCCTTTTCCCCCTGAGCAGGTTTCATGTAACCTTTTAAATAGTATATTTGTCAAAACATCATATAATACATTGTGTGATTCATGTTTTGAAATAACACTGAAGTGTGAGATGATGTCTCTTTTTTTTTACATGAACATCTCTTCATACAGATAGACAAAAGTAAAACTTGGCTCTAACCAGGCTGGATAAAAATTGAGGGATGGAAAACTGAGATGCATGCAGAAAAGTGTACAGCTAACAGAATATGTCACATCACAAGCTTCACTACTCCTTTGAAATATGTGACGTCTCAGGGGGTTAATGTACTTGCAGACACCAGGGGATTTGGACAGAGTGGGGTGGGGGGCAAATGCACTGCGGTTGGCTGCCCTTTCTGCCATCTAGAATGCCCCCTAGATGTTGTGCCCTATCGAACAAGAATATGTGATGAAGTGTTTTAATGAGTGCCCTTCTAGCTGAGAAAATGTGATGCAGTGCCCAAAGGTGCCCTTACAATAGTCTAAGTGGCTCCTATAGTAGTACAATACTTCTTCAGTGGAATAGGCTGCCATTACAAAGTGCCCCCTATGCCACCCCTACATGATTAAAGTGTCCCAAAGGGTGCCTTTTCCAGTAGAGACAGCGAGATAAGAAAATCAGTGAGAAAAACATTGTGAAATAGGTGTCCATCCAGTGGAGAAAATGTGATGTAGGGCCATATAATGGGCCTTTACAACTGCAAAGTTGAGGTGACCTTTCTGTGCTTTTCTGATGGAGAAAATTGTGCGCAAGGGGGTGCCCCGCTAAACGAGCACACATGATGAAGTGCCCTCTGGGTGCCCTTCCAAGTGAGCGCACATAATGAAGTATCCTCTGAGGTGCCCTTCCTAGTGAACAGACATGATGAAGTGCCCTATAGGGTGCCCTCCCAAGTGAGCACACATGATGAAGTGCCCTTTGTGGTGCCCTCCCAAGTGAGCACACATGATGAAGTGC
>JAODKN010000027.1:22512522-22529521 GCA_026774425.1 Petrocephalus zakoni
AGTGCCCTCTGAGGTGCCCTTCCAAGGGAGCACACATGATGTAGTGCCCTCTGAGGTGCCCTTCCAAGGGAGCACACATGATGAAGTGCCCTCTGAGGTGCCCTTCCAAGGGAGCACACATGATGTAGTGCCCTCTGAGGTGCCCTTCCAAGGGAGCACACATGATGAAGTGCCCTCTGAGGTGCCCTTCCAAGGGAGCACACATGATGTAGTGCCCTCTGAGGTGCCCTTCCAAGGGAGCACACGTGATGAGGTGCCCTCTGAGGTGCCCTTCCAAGGGAGCACACATGATGAAGTACCCTCCGGGTACCCTTCCAAATGTTATAGAATTGAGAAGGTGGGGGTCAGCCAGTCCCTGCAGTGACTGGGGGTTAAGAGCCTCGCTCAGGGACCCAGCGGTGAAATCACTCGACAACTTATCGCCATTAACATTTTAAATAGGTGGATGGATGGATGGAAATTTTTAAATATAATTTAGCTATCTTACTACTGTCCTGAAGAGTGAAAAATGAGAAATAGCACGCTTTTCATATCCTGACAGTACAATTGTGCACCATATTGCTGTTCACGGCCGATTACATCTGACCGAGGCCCAACTGTGGTTATTGAGGACACAGTGATGCACACCGGGCCGTGTGAAACATAAGCAGGACCTCCCGCTGTCCCCAGAGACCCACTGGTACATCCTTCAGTGTTCCCCCCCAGCTAGCTCCATAATCCGAGCCGTCCCATAAAGCCGCCCGGCATGCTGCTTTCGGCTCAGCTGTCAGCAAAGCGACCACATGTGGACTTCTCCGTCGCGAAGAGATGTTAGGGAGTCTCGGCACCTGCTTTAAGAAATCCCATCCGGATATCAATAAAAAACTGTAAACGTTATAAAAATAGCCAACTTTCAGTTCAGTACAGGTCAGGGATTTGGCATAGTCCAAACGAATGCAAACCAGAAAGCAGAAGTGCCGTCGTACACAGAGAGTGCGTCAAACTTTCTGCTTCCTGGGTGAAAGTGATATCACACAATCGCTGCTTTTCAGTTTTGGTAGAATTTCTGTTACTTTATGCTTGCATTTAACTGGGGAAATGCCTCAAGTCAGTAAGTATAAAAATCGGCAAACTTCTTCCTCGGTTACCATCAATCCTAGACTTTTATTTGGATTTTAAATATTATCATTGCAAGCCCACACGCCAGTTCAAAAGCTCTGTTTATTTTCTTAAATAAATGCAATGTATACACATTAAATGTGGACACTGAATTCACTGAAAAAAGGACCAACCCCACTTTAATTTCCATGGTCATAACCAGGCAAAAGTCACAACAGTTATAAATAGCTCCTCCGAGTAAGCTAGAGATGTTAAAATGATTATTCAAACAACCAATACAGTAACAACAACAACAATCATTTCCACACATAAATATATATGTGAATTTTTTTATAATCACTGAATTTCGCGGGTTTTTGTCAAAACTGAAAAATAACTCTCTAGGCATGACATTATTCACTGTAAGTTAAAATGACAGGCGATTGCAGATCACGTTTTTGTTGATGATTATTTAAGCGCACGCACCATCAAACCAAATGGCACAGAGTAAAAATCACAGGCACAGGACGACAAATATTTTTGGACCACAGTCAGGCCAAAGCATCTGACCCTGCCACGCCGCTGGCCATGACAAACCGGTGGCTGTCGCAGAAACCATGCGGGGAGAGTGTAAGCGTCAAACGTGCCGAGGTTGTCAGACGTGTCCTGTGTCTGTCGTTTTCTCTTCTGGCTACTTGTGCACGCAAAAGTTATTAAAGAGCTAGCTACTTGGTCCAGAAGCTTGGTCTCCAGGCAGTGCCTTGCATGCCACCCATTTTAATTGCGTGGGAATGGACAGAGGAGGAGCAGGTCTGCAGTTTGATGGCCCTGTACTCCCTGGGTCATACTCAGCCCGGGAAAGCGCCCCGCACCCATAAAACTCCAGGACAACCTGGCACGATCTGTTTTTCCACTTTCGCCTCTGCTGCTTTTCAGACCCGTTGTAATAATTTAACTTCATAATAAATATAAAATGAAATCACCCCCACCCATAATCAAAGGTCAGCTACGGTATAATAGTAGCCAATGACAAAGTGAACTGACGATTCCGTCAAAGATTTCCTGCTCATAAAAGACATGCTTGAAGTCCGTCATGGCAAGGAGAGCTACAGACAGTTAGAAACATTATATTGTAGCTTGACAGCGTGCTAAAAAAACTGCACATCTGTATTAACTAAGTTCTCGTTTCTAATGCTTAAAGTACACTCCTGAGTGTTTCGTAAAGGTCACCACCAATTACCTTCAGTTTAAAATGCGCTGTTGCCCGGGTTGAACTATGCCGTCTCATTAACGCAGAGCGGACCCCGTAGAGCGGGTCGAGGGCTATAAAAGCCCCTCTGCTCGGAGGCTTCCCGCACTCTAACAAGCGTGTCCTAAAGTTAGAAACGGGGAAAATAAGCCGCTACCTCTGGAACGGACACCACAAAGGAACTGGACGCGCAGCACAACGTCAAGGTGACGCTTTCTGTCAGCACCGAGCTGGGTGAAGCCCGATACTGACCCAATTTACAAATGGACATGAGCAGGAAGCGCTGTGGATTTAGCGCATGCCTTTTAAGGAAACGGGGTTTATGGATGCGCAGTGAATGTGTAATATTGTTGCGTAGTGTTTTTAAAAGCAAAACTACTCGCTTCATATAACAAAAGTTTGTATATATTCCAATTATTTGGAGAAAATGTAACACTAGCAACATGATCAAGAACAACAACAACAACAATAATAAGCTTTGGTGACAATGTATAAAGCTGCAATTGTTATATCCTATTACAATGTGTACAGCAATGGAATAGCTTTGTGGAGAAAATAAAATGATTGACCTTTCAATGTAAACAATGTCTAAATCGAATGACCCTGTTTCGATGGTCCAGAATGGTCTTTCTCGACACACTCGCGTTACGAATAGTTTGTGTCCGAAGGTAGGTGATTACAGGTAAAGTTTCACCATAAAAGGCGCTCACGAAGCGGGTTTTGTGCTTTGCGTTCAATGTTAGACTCGCGCCGGCATGGTCACCGAGGGCTACGCAATCTGGACCTTGCGTAATAATTTCCATGCTAGGAACTGAGACCACTAAACTCACAAACACTAAATCAAAACCAAGGCCGCAACGTGTCTTCAGTGGAAAAAAACGGCCCTTCCGAATAAAAAGAAAATTGAAAACATAAGTAACCATGTAACAGAAAAAGTATTATAGGCATCAATTATTTCAAGAAAGGCCAACGAAACAAACGATTTCTTCATCTACATTTATCTTATAAATAAGATGGTTCGTTTGCTTTACATCCAACTCGCCTGTATTAAGCAGTTCAGGGTTCAAATAATGGCAAGTGGAACTAGTAAGAGCATTTAACAGTCAATTTATAAGAAAAGACAAGCAAGATTAAATATACTGTTTATAGTAATTCTGAAAGGTAAATTCACTGGATCTAGAGCACACTTTGTGTGTATTTATACTGCTAATTACGGTCCTTTCCGTTCGATACATCCGAACGTTCGAAACTTCTTAAAAGGCATATCTGACTTATTGCCGATACATCAGTATTTAACATTTTAATGCTTTTTGAACCACGTGCAAGGCTTAAATCCTTCAACAATGCAAATGACAATACAGTATCGCCTCACTCATACAATTTAACCAAAAATGAATTATATATGTACATTTCGGACATATTTGTTTTATTAAGTAATACACAATTTTTTAAATCGTATTTTGGAAAAAAAATCTGGAACATGTACACTTTACTCATTTTATTGAGCTGTATAAATATAATTGTCTGCGGAATAATAATGATTAATAATTAAAAAAACACACACACAATATACTCGCAATATGTATGTATGATCTTCTATGTGAGCGGTTATTTAATCATTCTAAATTCTGTTACGCTGAAGCAGTGATATTTAAATATTTCCATAACGACAAACTGAAAACTGAAGTATGGAAACCTATCCAAATCATATCGTTGTAACTGGAGTGTCGTAAGAATTGCATTTAAGTAGCAGTGAAATTAATTCAGCATTATCAAATAATCGAAATTAGCAATTATATATACATACACACATACATACATACATACATACATATATATGTGTGTCTGTGTGTGTTTGTTTGTGTGTGTGTAAACAAGCTGATAATTATACCGTTTGAATATACCTAGTATAATTTTCCTCTCAGCACCGCGCAATTTTGCTGCGACTTAAATGCGATTCTTACAAGTTGCTATTTTATCACAACAGTTACCATTTTAAATTAAGCTCTTCATTTCATTGTGCGTTTCCTACATCGTCACTGCCTCTGTCTATTTTTGTCTATGCAACGTTCAACGGAAGATGTGTGTCGGCATTACATTGCTGGTACTACTGTTATTAATTATTATGTGAACACTGCATATATTGAAAATAAAATACTATTATTTAGCTTAAAGTGGGTTAGTGTACGGATGTCACGTGGACATTAATGACCCCGTATACGGCGGCTTTGCTCCATAAGAAGCCTCCTCGCTCCAAAATATTGAGATGACCGCTTGAACGTGGTAAAGTTCTTCTCTCTGCCGGTGGTTTGCCAGCGCTCCCATGAGTAAATCAGATTCCATGGGGACAGACCACTGTCGTAAACATTTAAATGTAATCATGTATGCATTTTCAGGTCACCCTAATCCGGTTATAATAGGCTAGATAATATGGTCAGCAGCGCATAGTGCTGTCGTTTCTATAACCATTAGCGCAAGGAATACAATGTGCCCACGTCCGTCTCCTACTCGAAATCCAAGAATTGTCTGAGATAAGCCGTATGCGTCAAACAACTACGAACTAGACAACAACATTGCGTCTTCGACCTGACAATAACGTAACGCTAGATTAATGATGAGTAAGTACCCACAGAAACATACGGATGCCTTTTCGGCAAAGTGGCATAAGCGGTATAAAACTGCTCTCTCTATGTTGTGGGACGAAATCTCCGCTGTTTCGCAAAGCCTAAAATCCCACTGTAAAATCTTCCATAAGGTTTAATTTGATAATCTGAATGATACCATGAGATCAATGATATACTGTTGCGATTGGTCTGAGCAAATCAGCAAGTTCTGGCTAGCAAAAGAGCAAGGACCGCTAGACAAAGGTGAACAACTAGTCTTAAAGCGTAAACCGTAAATATATACGTATCAAACACATGATCATCGTCATTCCCCTGCAAAAGAATTAACCATTTTCATGGCATTGTAACGTAAAAAAAAAAAAACTTAATTCAAGGCAAACGTTGGAACTTGGTTCATATTTTTTTAGATTATGGAATGCAGTTCGTGCATACTTTTGAGGAAAATTATGTATCGATTAGTTCCCTAGATCCAGAGAGGGCCGTCATATGCCGCAGTATAGAGAAGGTGCCTTTAAGGTGCCATTAGTACACAGTAGAGTCCTGTTACACTTAAGTACACACGGGAGAAGGGGGCCTGAAGACCCACGCCTTCCTAGGAGATCTAGGCTCTGACATACTCCATCCCATGCAGACACGGAAGAGGCACTCACCAACATTTATTTAGCCATGGTGTTCGCTCACATGCCATGCATTTAAACATCAGAAGGCCTGACAAGTGTACCCCCCCCCCAACCCCACTCCGTGCTTTTGAAACAAAACATGCACGAGCGCTAAGACATGGGGCACTGCGAGTCGTTTGGAAAAGTGAGCCCCCACTTCCTCTTCAGTTGCAGCCGGGCAATGACTACAGACATGTCATGCCGTGAAACTGTGGTCTCCCCTGAGACCGTGGTGCTGAAGGTACTCCAGCCCCGGAGACAGACATCACCGTTTTTTTAGGCATTGTTCACAGTTATCACCATGATAGTCACCCAGGTGTTTAGAAGATGGGCAGATGAATTGCCATGCTGGCTACTGCATATCTTAGCGTGGGATTATCCATGATACAGTGAACATTTAAAATACGGCTTAAAATTTAAAGGAAATGTTGCAGTGATTAAAAATTATACCCAATCTCATGTTATATTTTGTACAGTTGTATTTGCAGTACTCAGCTGCTAGGATATATCCAAAGTGTAAAGCGGCCTTCCAGGGGCATGCTTCATTTAAATTTATTAGTTATTTTTTGAGTGGTTCATCTGGTGTCATCGCCATAAGAGTGTAATAATTAACATTGTTTTGAAATCTGCGAGATTATTTTACATCATCGTGTCACTTTTTACACTGAACATTGTCGGCTGGTCTTTATAGCTTTTAAATATATCTTGTTTTATATCAAATTATCTTATTTCCGTACGACTCGGTCATCCACAAATTTCAAACACAAATAAAACAAACGAGTGCTCTTATGCATTTGTCATATAATAATAATACTAATAATAATAAATAAATTACATACATAGGCCTACATATATACATACATACGTAGAGAAATTCACGACTCAACAGGCCCGTTAAACTGGGATTAACTCCTTTCAATGGTTTTAACGTCGATTTCATTAATTTGTTTTCAGTTTTGTTTTGTTATATGAACTCGCTTACTGACATGAAAAGTTACTGCCATTATAAATATGAATTATAAATTTTACTCTATGATATTTTATTATGAACTGCGCCTCTACATAAAATGCGGAAAGGTGCACAATACCTAAATTACGCGTGAGATTGCGTACGCCATGCCTGCATATTATCAGAAAACAACAGACTGTTAATGAAATCGAAAATGATGTGATTAATAACAAACAAACACTTTGAGGATACAATATACATAAAATCGATCAAAATGTGAGTAGTCCAATTAATGCACAATAAATTACAAATTAAATTTGCTACCGATGAACCGATTGTTTTATTGTTTATTGTTTTGCTAATAAGACGAAACACCATATTTATTTCGAGAAATAGCCGATGCATATAAAGTAATAGTTTAATTTGCATATGCTAATTGCAGTATATATACGAAGTATATGTACATATATGAGAGAGACATACACTAAAATTAAATACATGTAATTGAAATACAAATCCTTGGCAGTTTGACGATTTCAGATATTACAGAATTAGAAGCGTATTATCATATATAGCAGCACAGGATATACATTAAAACAAAATATTTTAAAACATTTTTGCTTTTCCAAAATCCACCAGTGTAAAGTGCAGAGTGACTGTATAGTTTACTTCATTGCCGCTCTAAATTTTTAAAAGTATAGCAACTGTCCGAAAACATTACATCATTCCTCTTTTTTACAACAGCTTTACATCAAATGTACTTGGTCACATTAATATTTGCTTAAAGGTATCCCCCGCCCGGCAGCCTCGCGACATCAATATTTTCACTGCCAGAAATGTAGAAGTGTATCAGAAGGTCCTGAAAATGGCATTCAAATGAACAAAATTTAGCAACAAACGTGCGTGTTAGTATGCCGGGTTATAGGAAACGTATTTTACACTACAGAGTTTTAGTATACCCATTCCAGATTACGCTAAATATTCCACGTACTTAGAGTTCGTAAAGTTCTGCGCATAACTTCACTAGGTTTAGCCTTGGAACAAAAAAAGAAAACATTTCAAAATCTGGCGCTTTTTTATTGTAGACCGATTTGAAAAAAAAATATCGCAATAATACCTGGTAGAGCGCTGGATGCGTATGCTCCTTTCTCCGCTCAAACATAAAAGCTGTCCTTAGGTAATATAACCCATTTCAGCACGACATTGTTTCCACTCTTTTTGTTTTGCAGACGGAAGAAAATGAGCCAGGGACACTGTAATTCCACGGCTACCCATTGGGGGGCGACTCTGCTGTTATTTGGTCCTTGACACAAAAGTATTTAATGCCGTTTCATGTAGCCTACGCAATACATTCACAGCAAATGCACTCTGTGTAAAATCATAAAATAAAATTTGATTCAGGAGAATTAACAAATTACCGGTTGACGGGATCCTTAACACTGGTATTTCCACTCAAAAATACAAGGTAAACATAGCGTGTCTATTGTGGGTTATAGTGTAGCATAACTTAATTCACTCATAGAATTATATTTACCATTAACTGTTACGCACACACGGCGTATTGAATTGAAACAAATAAATAGTAGCTTAAACCTGTTTGAACCGGTTTTTTCTATGTGCGTTTCCCTGCTTGACATACCGCAAACTAACTAAAAATGAGTGGATAGTGACACAGCACCTTGTCACGGCTGGTTCGACTATTAACTTTTACAAGTGACATTTTGCGAGCGTATAAATGATACCTTCTTGACTTTCACGTGCTGCGGTATGTGCTGTGGTATTGGAATTTGCTGAATACAGTTATAGAAATCGCCAAAGCGCATTGCATACAAAATAGGGATACATTCCAAGAATAAAGCAATGGAAATATACATTACCACAGGTGGCCCAGTAGGGCACAAATACATCACCTCAACATTATAACATCAGGAACATCAGACGGTTCGCGACACTAAATTAGGTTAAGTCACTATTATGTTACTAAAGAGTAGATATCTGTGATTATCAGCTTGGGCATTTTAACACGTCGCTATAATGGGAAAGAGTGTAATATTTCATAATCGTGTTCGTTATAATTGCGCCAATATGTTTCACTTCAGTGACACTGGAGACAATCTACATAGGGACATTTTTACAAATGTTACAACATTAGCGACCCTAGAGGGAATGCATTTTACCTGGTGATTTGTCAACAACAAAATATTCTTTTTTTGCCATAAATTAAAAATTTAATCCATTACTTTTGGATTTTAGGTTTATATCGATGGCAGTCTGATAAAAGCTTTTGAATTAAAAATTGAATAGGCACCATGATATAGTTATCACCAATATCATTAGAATATAGCTGGCATGCTATAATGAAAAGTTATTTAGCAAATAATTGGATGTTTGTAATGCGGTCGTATTACTGTCAGGTATTTTATTATGTTTGATTTATGGTCGGGTATCAAAACCGCAAAGACTGTCCACAATTTAACATTTCCTCCTAATTGAACACTAGCTAACTTTCTTCTAATTTGCAAGTACACGCTCGAGCCAAGTCTAGCGTCGCTGTCACTTCCCCGGTGTGAAATGCACAGAGAGGTTAAATTGCACATACCGGATGGGACATATGTGGGGCAGCCTATCCACTGTCGAGGGGACCAATGAAATCAAACCAGGGCTTCCAGCGTAACCAGCGAGATTGACGTGGAGGACGCGTAAAATTAATCCGACAGAACTTCAGCCTCCGGAATAGGCAAATTTCCCTCTATCGGATGAGGATCGCTCCGGTGCCTGTGTGCTGCACAGCCATTTCTGCTCCGGCAAAAGTAAGAGGCAAGCGCCGAGCTGGGATCAGCCGAAAGTTCGCCCCGTCGTCTTTCGCTGTGCAAGCTGGAGACTCGGCGTGTTCAGCCATTAACGGGCAAATATTCCCAAGAAAGCATCTCGAGGCGCAGGCAAATGGGTAGGCTTCGTCTCCTTACTCATGCATCACTGACAGAAAGATGACGGGATTAGGACTTGTGCAAGATGCATGCAGAAATACCTGATATAAAATTATAGTTGAATATGGGTTGACTTTTAAGAATGGGTTGCAACACTTTCACTGCATGTTTTCGGTTCTTGAATTTAAGTTAAACACCGTGCATGCACAGTGCACATTACCAGCATGCTAGAGACCGAGCACTGAATCACGCATAACATTTTACGAATCACTCCGAAATAACTTGTTGTGAATTACTGTAAGTATACAAGAAAACATAAATACATAACAGATTTTAAATTGTTTTTCCACAAACTTTTCTATACGAACGCCATTTTCTTAAGATCATATTGTTGGAATTGGCCGGGTGATTCATTCCGTGTTGATTTTTCGTCCTTTTTTAAGCCAAAATATTATTTTGATGTTGTTTCGGCTTATCTGTTCTCTCTTTTATAGAGCAAACCTACGGCGAGGTAAACCAGTTAGGCGGCGTATTTGTCAATGGAAGACCCCTGCCTAACGCTATACGCCTGCGAATCGTGGAATTGGCTCAGCTCGGAATACGACCCTGTGACATCAGTAGACAGCTCCGGGTCTCCCACGGCTGTGTGAGCAAGATCCTGGCTAGGTACAACGAAACTGGCTCCATTTTACCTGGAGCGATCGGAGGAAGCAAGCCCCGGGTCACAACTCCAAATGTGGTGAAGAATATAAGGGAATACAAACAGGGCGACCCGGGGATTTTCGCCTGGGAGATCCGGGACAGGCTCCTTGCAGACGGTGTCTGTGACAAGTACAACGTGCCTTCCGTCAGCTCGATAAGCCGCATTTTAAGGAACAAGATTGGAAATCTCTCCCAGCCGAACCAGTATGAAAGTGGAAAGCAACCGCCCCCACAGACTGCTCTCTCCTATAACCACATTTACCCGTACTCGTACCCCAGTACGATGTCACCGACTGGGAATCCCCCCGGAGTGCCCGTTACGGCGGGACACGTCGGCCTGTCGAGAGCCTGGCCGTCGGCACATACCGTCAGCAACATTTTAGGTATAAGAGCCTTCATGGACCCCGCAGGTTTGTAAGATCTTCTCTTTTAAGTTTTGCGTTTTGGTCAGTTCGGTGTTCTTTTCACAATTGTATGTTAAAATTAGATCACAAATAAAAAAATATATACGATACAATTTTGTATTATCATTATTAATAATAATGTTTAATAAGTATAATTTGCGAAGTGTGTTTATCACACGCCAAAAATTATGTAGTGTTCGATTTAAGTAGGGAATTTTACGATTATAGATTTGTAGCCTTGTGTAACACGAGGTAGTTATCATTCAACAGACTGGAAAAAATAACATGTTTCTTTGACGTAATTATTTTTCATATAACCTTTTATTCGTGTCGGGAAGAATGTTAAATACTTAGTGATTTTCATGTTTGCTTTGATATACTTGTTTCCAGCCCCCAAAAATTAAGCTGCCATTTAAAATAAATCAGAAAATGCTGAACGTGATGTATTTTACTGTGAATTAACACTTTCATTAATATTAATGTTACAATAAAGGGTTTAGAACACCAATTATTTATCATATGGCACAACAAATTAAGCGTGGCATTACAGCACTGGGCCTATTTTTTATTTACAACGTGATACATTATTTTAAATGATATACAAGTTAGTAGAAGGTATCCATTTCACTGTTAAATACGTTTTTAATTAAAATAAAATGAATTATCACTGGGGCCGTGAAAAATGGCACACTGGCATGTAAACGCCTAAATGAATTATATTAAAACAATTACGTTTGTCATGCTACATTAAAGACACAGAACGATTCAGTGTATTATTTATTGTCCTTAATACTCTAAAATAGTTCTCTTATTAGCAGATATATTCTTACCAATTATACGTCAACACAAACTGCGTTTTAGCGTCACGCGAAAAGCCACTTTATCATTTTCGTTGTCGGTGCTAACGACCGCTGCTTTTTAACAGCAATCGCTGGAGCTGATGGGTACCCGGCAAAAATGGAGGACTGGGGTGCTGTAAACAGGGCAGGGTTCCCATCTGCTCACGGTGTCAACGGGATCGACAAATCAGCCATTGACGCTGATATCAAATACCCGCAGGTGAGCTGGTGACGCCACGCAACGTTACCTGCAGTATGAACGACACAGCAAGTGTGTCGTTTTCTTTCGGTTTACGCATGGAGGGGGGCGGGGGGCTTACCTCGCACCATTTTCCTCATATACAGAATCTTATTTATTCGCCATATATAACGACGAAGAGGTTAATTAAATTAATAATTTAGATTTATACATATTAAGCATTTGTACTGAGCATAGGCATATTGTTCTTATTTATTTTTGTATTTCCTGTTGAATCCCTAGCCATCATCTACTCTGTCCAGTTACGTCTCAGCTTGCGCCTACTCGCCGTCAAACCAGTACGGGGTTTATAGTGGGCCGGCAGGTAGCTACGTGACCCCGGGGCATTGGCAGTCTCAGGGTGCGAGCCTATCCCACCCCGGAAGTGGGATGACAATGCACGGGGGCGAGATCCACTCTCCAGTGGTGTTCAAGCACCCATCACGAGACGGTAGGCCACATTCTGCTTAATAGAGTGTGACAGCAGAACTGGGAGACATTGTGAGCTGGCTTTTCGGTGTCACGCGTTACGTTTAATGCGATTGCCGTTACATGTACAATGCGCACGTATGTGACCTGCGTGAATGAGCATTCAGTTAATGCTGGATACGAAAACCAAAGGCAGGGGCGATTCGGGGATTTGACCATTAAGGGGTTAACAAGGTAACGCGCGTCCGCCACGATTAAATTCTACATTGGTGTGTGTGTGTGTGTGTGTGTGTGTGTGTGTGTGTGTGCGCGTGTGTGTGTGGTGTGTTGGGGCGGGTCGATTAAATTATACGAAATGTAGGCTTATATGTCTGCTAAAACTTATTATTTTAGAATAATTATTTTTCAGGGCTGAAGCCCCTTAAATATAGTCTGAACCCGCATATGGCCAAAAAGATTTCTTTAAACAAAATGACATTTATTATCGCTTACGTAAAACAATCTTACCATCAAATCACAAAGTGATATTTTTTAATATTTTATTGTATTCAGTAATGTTTTGATAGTTATTCATGTATTAATATAAAGAAACGCGAATGTCTTCTGTCCAAAAATGCTTTAAAAATAAAAAAAATCTATGGACCGTGAGTTGAACTAGGCCTATGTATAGCCTATGCATTTTCCAGTTACATGTGATTGTACCTTCCACATTTACGTGTGATTGTACCTTCATAATAGCACAATATGAAATGCTTCCGAATGATAATTTGACCATTCACTTGCAAATATACACCATTTTCAGTCATCTTCATTTGTTTATTATAAAATGTACTTATTTCCCAAACACTTGTTCCGTTTCGGAAGGGTATTTCGAAGAGGCAAGACATTCTAAAAGCTATTTTGTTTGCCAGTTTGCACTGATTAATATCAAGAGATAACAAAAGCTATTTTAAGCGTCGCGAGTTCTTCAATCCAAATACCGTGCAGTGTTAAATTTTGACTAATTGAAATCTTATTTTTTTTTCATTTACATGTCAGTATACTTGCCTGTCAAACATACAATGAAATACTATCAGACTATTTTGAAACATTTTAATCGATTAATATTTTAATTGAAGGAATGATTGATGTCGTAGGTGGTCGTTAAATCCATATTAGGTAATTAGCGCGACTGTAGACTGGTAGGAATTGGCAAGTCGTTCCAAAACTATCAGGACCGGGGATTGAAAACTTCTTACTTCTGCATTTTTCATCTTCTCTTTAACGAACTGTCACGTATTATCAATGGATGATCAGGGATTTCTGTCGGCGTGGCTATCGGGTCTGTACCTTGTACACCCAGCAATAACCCTACGGATTCTTACCGCAAATAATGAACAATTAGTCAATATCAATTACAACGCATTTCCCCAACAGTCGAGATGATAATTCTATAAACTGGACAAACAGGCGTAGGCATATTTCCGAAAGCTGGCCTCTCAATGCCCCACTCACCACTATCGCAAATTGTATTTACTTTGCATTGCAAACCGAACACTTCCAGGGGTCTTGAGTGACTTGAATAAGCTTCGTGTTACTTAATATCACCTAACAGAAGAAATCCTATTATTAATAATAAGGGTGCCACTCATCGCTTGCTAAAACTGCAAGCGTGTCCAGTCACGTTGATCGTGCAATATTTGATATGATGCATAGAGTGGGCGTGTGTGTAGCAGAAGCATTATTAATGGGAGTTACCGGCCTATAATAATTATGGATGAAGAATTATGGCGTACTCCTCATTTAAACACCTCTCATGTTTGTTTTCTGCAGAAGACAGAAAACCCCCCAGTCCCTTAAGTAAGCAACACCAGGAAGTGCTGAACAGCGTACACGGACTGAGTCTTCCTACCTCATCGTCATAACCCGGAGACGTCACGGCGGCCACACCAGGAACTTAAAGTCATATTATGCAGCAGACCCTTATTTAGTTGAGCGCATTTCAAGAATTCAAACAGTAAGTGAAAGCACTGTATTTATGATTTGCCAGTTGAAGTGTTAACTGTAGGTAGGGCCATTTAGCTTACTGTCCTGACGCATGCGCATACAGCCTTCCCAGTTCAGCCTTCGTCTGAAGCAGAATGAGTGTAAAATTACAAAGAGGATGTATGACTGTATCGTAGCTTTCTCTCGATAATAGGTGTTGGTGGTTGGTAGTTTATTCCATCATCTCATTAAACTTATACATATATATTTTTTAAAAAAATTGTGAAATCAAAATTTCAAGGACTGTCACACAGAATGCCGTACACAATAAAGAATTTCATTGACATTGCATTGTATCATAAAAAGCCCTACCTTTTCTCTATTACTAAAATTCTGGTTTGTGCAAAAAAAATACAAAACAGCAAGGTCGACGATGTGAACAAAGTTAGCGATTGTAAATGTAACATATTTACAAAGGCTTTAATTATATATTTTTATAAATCATTTGTAAATGTGTTGAATAAAGGCAACTCAGACATCATGACAATGTCCAAATTATTTTCGTGGGGGTGTTTTAGGTAACCTCAGTGATAAATGTGTTCCGAGTACAGACAGATACAGTAGGACACAACGTGGCGATTCCACACAATACAAGATTAGATTTCTGATCGGTGTATTGGTTTAATAATCAAGGATACTGACAAAGACAGCTCATAATTGAAACAAAGTAGCAGCATTCCCTACAGAAGTGCCATTATTTTGGCTCAAGTACCATATGCTTTCCTCTCTGTGCCAGCTTCTAAAAAATACTCTTAATGGGGCTTGCCGTTTTCGGCGCCTCAAGTGATGGTATCTGAGTTTCTAGTTTGGCAGAAAAAAGTGGCAAGCGGCCGATCACGGCGTAGTTTTCTATAATTCATTACAGATCCAGGAATGTATGATTCGAAGGGTGCTGGGTAGTCGCAAATTCTAAGCCATGAAGTCCAAGGGACATTGCTATCATTATTTTTAAAGAATATACGCATTAGTAAATGCTAATGAGTTTCAGATCAGTCCAGGTTCTGGCCAATTTTACATGTGCTACTTGTTAGGCATTTATTCGAAAACATTTAAACGAATCGAAGAGATTTCGCAATAAAAACGAATTTAAAGGTGCAGCGTAGGCGAATATGGAGAATTAACTAGGGCATCGACGGGGTATGACACGTGGTGATGTTTTTGGAATAGTCACTCTGTAAAAATATAAATTAAAGAAATAAAACGAGCAGGACACTTACTCGAACCAAAAAGTGTAGTGATGTAAGCCAATGCTCTCTACCGTCTGTGCGTCTGCGCGCGGCGAAAAGCCCATTGACCGGCAATTTGTACAGATATGCATGTCGCTTTTTAGGTCAAGCCATGAAACACCATGGGAATAAAAAACGGTATTCGGTCTCCTTAATGTGTTTTGAAATGAATAGGGAAAGTTGGTGAAAATTTCCAACATAAAAGAAAATGCCAGAAAAATTTAAACGGAGTCGTAGAGTGATGCACATATAATACGTATATTAACTATATAACTACTAGGCTGTAGCGAAAGTATAACTTCAGTGTGTGTTTAATACGGTTCAGTCGTGCATTTTGAGGTAGGAGGCTTGGAAATGGGGCGATTTTATTGGGTGTAGGGCCGAACTGCAAGCCAGGCGAAGCATAGTTGAGTATCTTAATTACGTAACAATTAACAGGTCTAAAGACCGTAGATCATTGTTAATGATCAGCTTAGCAAACCTATAACGTAATTTGTGCATTTTTACTCTCAACACTTGTTAAATTAAAAACCTAAAGAAAAATCAGGTGATCCATTCAAAGTAAAAAATAAATGTATTCATATAAAGTTTTTAATTTTTTAATTCTCTAATGAAATATTAGATTTTCGGGCTATATGAAATCAAAACAACCAAAACTCTAACCCGAAAGTTGTAAAACAATGGGCAGCATGCAGAACCCATTAAGGAGACAGTTCGTGTGTGCATTAATGTGTTTGCTGTAGCAATTCTGCTTCTTATAATATAGTATTTATCACATTTCCCAATTTTCAGGGAATTTTCGGGAATTACAACACGAACTCCACATTAAGGTCAAATGAAATTTCTAACAGCCATTGAATGTCTCCTTTGAACCAGAGATCACCCGGAAGATTATGGAAACTTATCAAAAGATACACACCAAAGAGGATGCATTGACAAAGCCGCATCAAGTGAGCTGGACAGCGAAAGCGTAGTAAGGATGGCAAAATCCCAGACACTGGTGTGTAAAATGTAGTTAAAAGAAGGCCGGATGTGCTCAAAAAGGACAATTGTCATGGTATATGCTGGGCTAGAACTGCATCTTTCGGTTGGCCCGGCACGACAGGCCTATTCTTCATCAGTTAACTGCATTGCTGCGTTACCGGTCAATCCAGACAGAGATAATGCAGCAGGCGCCGTGCATGCAGCGCGAGTTCTAATTTTAAACGCGTCTACCATTGTCCTAGCTGGATGTGCGGTGTTAGCATTTGCGTAAGAGAACAATCATATTTCCTCTAGTGCAGTTCAAAACCGCAAAATTTCATTTGTGAGTCAAGTGCGCTGCTTTCGGCAGATGACGGTTTGGAGGGAAGCATGCAGCTACTGAAGGTCGCCGTATACGAAGGTTAATCGTCAGTCAGTGAAACACGTAATAGATACGCCGCCCATTGGCACCTGTCAACACGCCCGAGCGCGGCCTACCGGCAGCCCGGAGCATTCTGGGTATAGTGACGTCAGGAAGTGCTGCCGGTGACTGACGTTTTAGAGACAGAAACAATGTCTCTAAAAAAAAATATATGTAACGCTGTCAATGACAAAAATAACTGTGATGCATAAAACTCGTTAGGATAGAAATTATCAAGGAAATGTTTGCATAATATGAACTATTATT
>JAODKN010000027.1:22529621-22540292 GCA_026774425.1 Petrocephalus zakoni
CAAAAATAACTGTGATGCATAAAACTCGTTAGGATAGAAATTATCAAGGAAATGTTTGCATAATATGAACTATTATTTTTATTATTATTAATAATAATAATAATAATAATAATAATAATAATATCATCATCATCATCGTCAACAACAACAATAATAACAATAATAATTATTGTTATTATTGATAATCATAATAACCTACGCTTATAATAACATAGTAAAACTATATTTTTTGTTTTATAATTTAGCACTAAACTGTTACGGAAAAGCTTCGGTATAATAAGGCTATACAAGACCAATCTGTTACATCAATTTTATTTTCGGCCTCTGCACATTTCACTTTAAATGTGTTCGCAAAACTGTATACGCATATAAACAATGCGTTAGGTGATTACATATAACTCATAATTTCTCATCCAACTGATCATTCCCTCAAGCAAATACGAATAAATGCCTAACCAATAATCATAGAATTGTAAAATAATGTCGCTCTGTGTAAATAGTTAATTTGTATTTATTGCGATGACACGCGAATTTAGGGGTAGAGGTTTGAATGATCAGTTATTGCTATTATTATTTCAGTTGATCCATAGAAACACAATCGTCAGTTGTCCTTCACATCGCGAAATAAAATACTTCAGGATAGCGTAGCCTACAATTTTTTGATGGACCTTTCATATTTGTAAAGAAAAACATTTCTTACTCGCACCAACAAAGTAGCCAATCGGATATTTTTTTTCCTTCTGAAATTGACCTTTAAGACAATTTTTTTATGAGAAGTTTTCATCAGCGTCGTCAGATTCGTTTTCCCCCGCAGAATAGAGTGTACCCCGCGCGATAAAAACAAAAGGAGAGGTTATGAGTAAGTAAAACAAAACCGGATAATACGTTTCAAACGGTTTGTTTGCTTTAACAATTACCTTATACAGATCCCCAAATTTATGTCTGCCAGAATCGTCAAGCCCATTTTATAGCATCCATCAAGTTCTGACGAAAATCTATTAAAGATAAATACTTCATTATTTCGCACGTGATTCGGCTGTGCCGCAATACTCTGCATAGAAACCTTTTCCACTACTTTCTAACTATCAGAAAGTTGTAGGACCGCAGCTTGCCTGATCACACAGATATGCTGAACTTGGTATTGCTTAAAAAAAAAAAATCTATTTCTACGTAAACTGGGCCCGTTTAATTATTCAGCAGCCCTGCATAATTTCTGGTCCTGAGCAGATGCTTCCTAATTTGTGCCCTATTTCTTTGTGGCCACATGCAGATTTTGGAAGTTTCCAGCATTTTGCGGTTACACTTCGCACGATGTGCTATCCTAATACACTCCTGGGTATTAGAACAATTGTCCTGTTCCATTGCATCATCAGTTTATAAAAAACAAAACAAAATCACTTCACTAGGGATCTAAAGCAATTTTAGAGATTCGCCACAAAGACCACGACACGGCTCGAATTCTCAGGTCCTTAATCAGTCTTCATTTTCCCCTGCAGTTACAAACAAGTCTCAGGCTGCCTCCAAGCCCCCCTGATTATCTCACATCTGAGAGAGGCCTACAATACAGCCACCCTGACTATTATTCTGCACAACTAGCTGGGTGGATGGGTTTGGGGGACAGGGGGGTGGGTCCTTGTTAGGGGTCAGGAGAGAGGTGGCAGGAAGGAGGGGAATCCTGAACAATTCTGATGACAAACTGTCCTCATGCTGAATTCTGCCAGGGCAGCGAGCAACACTTAAGGTTTCAAATGTCACCTGAAATCTATTCCTTGGCGATGGAATTATTTTTCTCCTCACTTGCACACACATGCATAAGGTGCAGCTAGGTGCACACAGGCCCAGTGAAGGTTGCACTAAATTACAAAGAATGCATTATAAAGCTAGCTGGTGACATTATTCTTATTAAGAGAAAAAACAGACGCCAGAGCTTAAAAATAATCGTGTGCCAAAGTAAGTAAGTCAAGTTAAGTAAAATAACAAACCAGAAATTCATTTATCACCAAAGGCAGCTAGCACAGCCCAATCTACTGAGCAAACTCACTCTCTGTGCAAGCCTCCCTTCTTAAGGCATGTTTCTAATTAGCAGACCAAGCAGGTGCAAAGCAATCAATCAATTAACCATTTCAGTTGATGGAAAACATCCAGCACTAACATGTGTAACAGTTTTCATGTCATTTACCATAACAGTTACTCCATGGCTATGTACAAATTCAGAGCTGCATCTGTGTCCTTTGAAGGGCCACGCAGTGAATCTTGGGATTTTTTTGGCTGCGAAGGATCTATTGGGTGGACCATTTGTGACTTGGCAAATTTTGTTAATTTGCATTTGAGTAAGCAATTTGGTAGTAGATATTTTGGTTCTGGATCGCCACTGAATCAGGGGCTTGCAGTCTTAACCTCCAGATTATATGCCTGTGCCCTGAGCCACTATATCACCTGCCCCTAGCTGCAGCTTTCCTGCTAACCTCGTGGCCCGAATCTCTCAAACCGGAAGTGTCGTTCTCACCCACAGTTATATTTGGATTGGAGGCTTGGAGGAATCAGGTTACCTCTGTATCAGAGACTTCTTGAAGGAAACTGCTGGAATTCAGGTATATGACACCATGAAGCTAACAGAGGAAAATGACCAAACACCTCATCCTAAGCCCAAAGTCTGAAAATATTCACTAGCCAGTCAAACACATTGGAAAAAGAAAGAGGAGTATGGGGCACCTCCAGACAAGAAGGAGAGGACCAGTCATAAGTGCCATTAAGTCACGTCTGAAAGACACTCCATCAGCGACTCACCTGAGCCTGCCGGGGATAATTAGAGGATGATTAGAGGGCTCTATGACAATAAAAATACAACACGCCAGAGGGGCGTATGCAGGAAGGCCCACCTGCATACACACGCAGTTTTTCTGTAAAGTCATACTGGCATAATGACATCCCAAAATGAACCATGCCAGTCGTTTCTGTAAGCTGGATTTTATAAGTTATGGCTGATGTTTTTCCACACTGGATCTTTACTTTGCCGTTACAGAGGTTTGCACTTTAATGATGTCTAATGATGAAGATTAACTTGTACTATTAACAGGCAATCCCTACAGACACTCAAGAAAATTCCCCATGGTTTCTGCATGTGTTGGTACTGGATTTAGACAATAGCTTTTAAAATGTAACTCTTTAAACTCTTTAAAATGTAACTACCCAATTCACTTGACATCAGATGACATATGAATTTGATGTTTTTTTACTTTTTTAATACTTTGTTACTTTTTATATGGACAGTCATTATGGACAGTTTTGATGACAATATCAAAATAATAAGAATATTTTCATTTGCAAAGTTTTTCAAAGTCTTATTAATCACATGCACAGTTATCCTGAGTACAAAGTGCAGCAAAATATACAGCTGAAAAACAAAAAGGCAACACATCTATTCTTGAAAGAGAAGAAGCAAGTCTAGTCCAGAGTGTTACATGCGAAAAATCTTGAGGGATGAGGGATGTCTATGCAAAATGATTGAATCCCCTAACATACCATTTATTTAATAATAAAATCTGGTAAATTACAATAATAGTGGAATCTGTCTTGGATAGCCTATGTCTATCATTATCTTCACCCTAAAGCAGCCTTTTAATGAACGTGTGGACAATCTGGCCCGAAATTCCTTCATCATCGTGATCTATGGGTCACATGTTTTGCTAGAACTGATAGTACCTGCCTGCAAAATCAGCCTTTAACTGATAGCAAAGATGGCTGAGCCCCCCGCTGGCACCATGTCCCAACCTAAGGGCAGTTTTCACCATCGTAGTGAGTGCTGACGCTAACTAACCAAGGGTGAGTAGAGTTATCATGTTAACACCAACAAAGTGTGGGTTGAAGTGTGGGTTGAACCGATTGCATGACAATCCCACTCTGCACAGGAAGGCAAATTCAGGGGATCGGAGCCAAGCATATTTATTGCCTGTACTGAAAGAACAGGACAGAAGCTGCCTGCTAAAACAGACAGTGATGAAACTCCCCACCCCACCAGCAGAGAATGGAACCAGATTACAGGTGCCCATTTATCTTAATAACAAATTGTCACTGTCTGCTGGGTGTGAGGGAAAGACCAGCCTGCTCTGCACAGACAAGAACTCGGCATGCATTCTGACAGTTCCTTGGAAAACGCATAGGCCTTTCCCATTATCCCAGCACCGGCTTCCGCTGGCAAGAGTCCTGCACGCAGTCAAAATAATAATGGCAAGAAAAAAAAGAAACATGGGAAGAAATCTATTTGTGTTGGAGGAAGCTTCACCTGTAACCGTACATTTGCCCCTGGATTGAACATGGGGAGCTCTGATTGCTGGGTGGCTGATGTTTGTTTTCGTTTGGTAATAGAAGCCCCCGGAGCATGCCACACATATATGTAAGCTAGGACCATAACTCGTCTCTAAGGCTTGCTTCCTGAAGAAATGAAAAGCACATTAATCACATTTCTGGTGAGAGAAACTTGAATGGCGGGAACTGAAAATACCACAGTTTGTTTTCATAACGCCGAATCTGCATTCAGCTCACTTCTGCAAGACTGATCAACAGAATTCGAGGAGGACGGCAAGGAAAGGGAAGTGCATCCATTTTTAAGTAGATTATCCAGTCGGGGTTGGCACAAGGTATCTGTCTGGCATGATCACCCTGGAAAGGTATATACGCCAGTACAGTACCAGAAAGTCACCGGAGGTGGGTTCCAGAAAGCTACGTGACTGTCCTTAAAAGCCCCGGCAGACCACCGGGAGCAGATTCCGCCATGGGTAGTTGTGGAACGCGACTAGCTGGGGAAAAAAGGCAGTGTGTCCTGGACCTAGAGTGAAGCTCCCAGGCCAAGTGCTGCAGAACCCAGGACACATGTTTATAATCTGCAGGCAGCCGCAGCCAAGAATATGCATTAGCTAATCTAGGCTCATTTAAGTCAGGGATTATTATAATATTAAATACACGTTAAATAACAGCAGTTAGTGCTGAAATCGAGCATTCCATAAAAAACGGTGCCGCTTTCCCCTCAAAGTCTGTAGTTTAACAAAGGAAATGTACCTAGTCATTTACAATGGTAATAATCAGCAAGCATCTTGGAGCCACATTGGAAAAAAAGACGAAAAAAAAAGCAACAATGAAATCTCAAAGTGTTTCCAGTGTTTGACATGCTCTATTATAGCTAAAATTACAAATAATTGTTTTAGCTTTCAGGGTGTCACCTGAAAATTACACCAACAGAGAGAAAACATTTATGTAAATGTCCTTAAAGTAATAATCTGGATGACTTCCTACTCATTACAGACATTTCAAATATATCCTAAAGGCAGTATGAACAAGTAATTTGTAACGTGTGGATAATTTAATTGTCAGACTGAAATGGCCTTGGGTGTATTTACTTTTTCTCTGAATTACTAGAAGCTTGAACTTTTCTCTAACAGCCACGAGCTGAGCGTATCTCACATGTGAAGGATGCTTGGTTTGCCTGGCTCGCAAAATGCTCAGCTCCTTTTGTGCGCTTGAGATAAACCCTTCCGTAACTTCTCGGGGAACACTTACTCATCCTAAACTTCCACAAATTGCAAGCTGTCTATTAATAAATATCACTCCAGTGCTGCTGTCTATTAAGTGAGCATGGTGTCATATAAACCAAACAGATTATGATTATATAAAATGTATGTACAAAGTTGTGATGTTTATTAATTTCCTTGTTACTTTTCTTCTGGCAGATTTTTTTAGTCAAGTTCAACTGGTACGTATACAAAGTAGTACTGTGAGTACTGTGAGTATTGTGTGTACTGAGTAGGCAGAGCACAAGCTGGAGATACAGCGTTGGAAGAGATGATGTACTCTCATTAATGCCACTCAGCAATGGGAGACACCCATTTATATATATATCATCAAGATGTTAAAGAAAATGAAGAACAAAATTAAAATAGTAAAATCAATTACATGTATTGTCAAAGCTTAACAGTTCAAACACTAATGACAACAAAAACTCCAACACTAGAACCCTAACTCTACCTCAAACCTTAACAATAATTTTATCACCAAAATTAACATATACCCTAATCCTAAAGCCAACTCCAATAGTAATAATAATAATAACCCTAACATTAGCAAACTTAACGCTAAGCCTAACACCAATCCTAATATCAATCTAGCTCTAATCTTATCAACAACCCTAATGGACATCCTAAACCTAAACCTAGCTCTAATACTAATGGCAACCCTAACCCTAACCTTAGCTACACCCTCATGTCAAACTTAACCCTAACCCTACCACCAACCCTAATGTCAACCCTAACCCTACCTTCAACCCTAACCATAAGTCCAGACCTAAATGTAGTTCTTGTGCTTCTCTGATCCCTCAGTGGTGTAAGCAGCTTGCGTGGGCCTTCTCATGGAACACGGGCAAAAGCCACGAAGCTGGCAGCCAGACCCTTGCTTTGATTCCCCCCCGTCTGTAGCCTCTGATTATTGTACACAGATGGCCAAAAGCGCACCCCCCCCCCCACCAGGTTCGCATGCACACTTACAGCTCATCCATTTGGGTAGGTGGCCACGATGGGAGGCGGTCCTACGCACACACATGCGCTGGGCCCGCTGTCTCTGAATCACATTAGTGGCCAGTTATGCAAATGGCAACAAATTGTTACATTTCACGCAACATTAGCGATTTTCAGTGTGAGGCCATTTTGTCCCAGACCAACAGGGTACCGAAGGGGGGTAGAGAACATAAAGGGTGGATTTTTTTTATATATGATGTGTTTCAATCTAAAATTTGGAGCAGATAAATAAACAGCACGGGCAAATATAGAATTAACCTCACGCACGATCACCCATCTGTATTTTATTTAGCTGCACTGAAAAATAGACTGCGCAGAGTAGTGCCGCATACAGGCCCGATGTTACTGTGGCTCCGTCCGGCCAGTGTGTCTCTCAGATGGCAGTAATACAGTAGATTCCCTGGCAGAAATGAATCACCAATCAGGCACCATTCTCTCTGGTGTTTTTAGTGTTGGGGTGGGGTGGGCGGGATTATAGCCCTCAAATTTGCATTATGGGTACAGTGCACAAACTGGGATGCATACGGCATGAACGTACATGTGTTTCTCCGTTTGTGAACGTAACCACATCACTAACAGAACCCTTCTGTAGTTCTGATTTTTTTAATTGATACCAGTGTATGTCAATCACTTACTTCTAGAAAATAATAGTGAATGAACTGAGTAGATTTTATATGATTTTAATCAGTATGTTTTTACTTTTATAAAATTTTAAAGCATTCTACTTTTGAAACATTTATAATTTTTTGAGGGGGGGGGGGGTAATTTAATAGCCTGAACTGCCGTCATCCTTACAAGAGCCTTCCTGGGAAGTGGAATTGTGTGGTTAATGAAGTCACACGGCATTATCCCCAAAAATGTAATTAATAAACGAGTATAATTATGAAAAAGTAATTAAGGAAAGGGGATTCAAAACTTCTGAGTTTGAAAACAACAATATGACCTTCTGGGGTAAACAGGAAAGAAAAATGTAAAGAATAGCTGTAACTTGGATTCGAAAACTAGCATGATGAAAAAATGGATAAACTTAAAACAGATTCCACAGGGAAAGGCAATATCTTAGAATACTTATTAAAAAGAATTATAATAAATCCAGTACACTTATATCTTACAGAGACACAAATATTACTCTCACTTGTCCCCACTGTTTCATTTGGGTAGATAAATAAATAAATCAGCATGTAGAGAATTCTGCGGTTTTGAGACGGGCTGACAGGAGTTGGGGATACCTCATCTGTTATGGCCTGGGAAGCTCTGTTCCCCTTCAGCGGGGCCCAGCTCTGTCCCCGGGGCCCCAGACTGGCTCTGTGGTGAACTACGGTCTGGCAGAGACAAATGTGCCACTGGGTGCCGAGCCGGACCCAGCAGGGGTGGCCCGCTTCCTCCTCTCTCCCTGCACGACTGAAAAAACCCAACTAAGCAAATAAATGGGCCCAAGATTGCAAAGGAGCCACATCAAAGGTGGAAGGATGTCCCAAGAACCGTGAGATGCCAGGGATGCCCATGAGGGGCGGGCAAGGGCTGGCTTAGCTAATACCACGTAGGACATGGACAAGCTGAAGGTTTCTCTTTCAGCACAAGGCCCATCCATCAGCCCTCTGATCCCATTGGTCCTCTTAGTCACCTGTTTATTATGCATTTGCTGCACGCGGGCTTTCCGCGGAAAGTGCTTTTCGTAGAACTGCAGGCCACCGTGTTTCCTCTATAATCCATTTGTTCATTCTCTTTTCTGGGGAGGTGGGGTGGTGCTGCAGTGTAACCCATTATATTTCCCAGAATGCAGGATTGTCTTCATTTAATTCTTGTTCTTGAGAGTGCCGAAAATACCACAGGTAGATTAGCTTAGCATAACCATTCCTAGCCACTTCATTTAAGACAGAGTTGCGGATGCTAATGTATGCAGGGCCAGTGTGGGTGGGGGTAATAGTACTGTACAGCAATGGTTCTCATCTCCAGTTCTGGGGACTCACGGTTATTGGCTGTTTGAAAGATTAACCTGATAACCCGCATCCACACCGGCCCAGCATGGTCCCCACGGCTGATTTATGAGATTCATTCCTGGTCCCCAGAGGCCAGATAGAGGCCTGTAGAACCTACAGCAGGGTTCCCCAGGGTTCTCCTGGAGGGCCAGTCTGCAACATAGTTTTCGGTTTTTTCTCTGCTCAGACACACACACTAGACCTGGTAGCTGGGTTAGATGTGTGTTGAGCAGGGAAATTTGCAAATGGATCCTGGCCATCCAGGACTGAAAGTGGGGAACCCTGAGCTACCATGACGGGCTGCACATGTCAGCTTGAGGTGGTAAAAAAAACTGATTACCGTTTCTCTGTCACGCCTAGCATGATTTTCAACCTGGTCATTAGGACGGAACTTGGACGCTAAAGAGGGAGTGGGTGCATTAAATGTGCAATGATATAAGTGTGACACATTTCTGATATTCATTCTCCATTGTGGGGACTGAAACCACTCAGGTGGAAAAGAACCTGAGGATGTCATAACTGGCATTACTAGGCACACAGAAGTTCGTGTGCAGCTTAGGTCTGCCTATGTGCAACACCTCCCCAGTCAGACACAGAGGTACAATAGTATCTGCTCTGTCATTTGGCCTCCATCAATCGATGCCTAAAGCACATACAAGGGCACATCCCCCCCCCGCCAAAGCTCTCTGGTTAAGGGCTGGATCCCACCCTTGAAGGCCAAACCTCTTGATACAGCTCCATTGGTCAGAAGGACTCCCTCCCCACCAGCTGTAAATTTACAGTATTGTAAACATCTGTTAATTTCAAGTGAGTTAACCCCCCCCAGGACATATTTAGCTGCTGATCCCAGGTGCGAAAACAAACAAATGGCTGCAGAAAAGTGCAGTTACTTGCTTTACGCAAGAATTTAGAATTCTGAAAATGAACATAATTTTTAAATGTAAATGTGTCAAATTAAAATTAAACTTAAAATAATAAGCATAATAAGCAAAAAGCGACAGTTATAGTTTGGAATTAATCTATATTATTTTAGTTTTTTTTATAGTCAAAGGTCATTGTCAGGTGGGGTAATTAAGTTCCGGTGATTCTCAAACTATCTTGGTGTCTGTGTGACTGCTTAATCAGAACATGATGAACTGCAGTTTTCCAGGAAACCCCTGTTGAAATAAAAAATGATCTGAGAGAGTGACGACTATGAAAAACAGCGCCAACCGCAGGTAAACGAGGGGACAGGAATGTCGCCAGACAAAGCGATGCCAGGCGGATGGGGGCAGATACCACATTTGAGTATTAGGAAAACTCAACATCTGATGCTTAAAACCGGGAACTGGAACCTGGACTACAATAACGCCCCTCTATGCCATATTTATGTTAAAACAAAAAAATATTATCGGCAGTTTTTTTATTAAGAAGGAGGGAAGTGGCTATTTTATTCCTGTGTCATGTTTCATCAACAAGCTTCATTTAAATAAATATTGCATTTAATTGATTTTTCTTTTATTCATACCACGGTGCATAATCAATATTTCTAAGCGAAATCCACAACTTCTACATAGAAATCCGGGTCTCTATTTTTGTTATAAACTAAGGCAAATACCACGTGCATAAAGCTGATTGGCTTTTATTACCAAATAACACTGCAGAATTTGAGTGCTCCGTTTCGATTCTGAACTGACACACAAAGGGAGCACAAAGGGTCCCTTCATTTTCCTTCCTGGTATGCCCGCCGTTTCATTTTGGGTCACTCTATTGCCTCACTGGGCCATCTGGGGGGTATAGTGAATCTGATGGCCCCCTTCGCTGCGTTCGTGTGGCCGCCATTGTCATCCGCCAGCCGCGAGGTCTTCCCGCTGAGCTGCGCGGCGTTTGTGCGGCTGCCATCATCATCAGCCAGCCGCGAGGTCTCCCCGCGGAGCTGCGCGGCATGTTTGCTGAGAGCCAGTAGCCTCCTACAGGTGCTGAGAGGCGTAACGCGATCTGAAGGCAAATAGCTTCATCTGAATGGAAGCCTGGGCTTTAAAGATGCCGACCTGCTGACAAAGACTTATTGAGCAAATAGAGGTGGGAAACCGGGGGGGGGGGGGGGGGGGGGGGGGGGGGGGGGGGGGGGGGGGGGGGGGGGGGGGGGG
>JAODKN010000027.1:22549983-22567724 GCA_026774425.1 Petrocephalus zakoni
GTGTGCGTGTGGGGGGGTGTGTGTGCGTGCGTGCGTCTGTGGGTGTGTGTGTGTGTGTGTGTGTGTGTGTGTGTGTGCGTGTGTGTGTGTGCGTGCGTGCATATGTGGGTGTGTGTGTGTGTGTGTGTGTGTGTGTGTGTGTGTGCGTGCGTGCGTGCGTATGTGGGTGTGTGTGTGTGTGTGTGTGTGTGCGCACCCTCAGATGGACTGACATTCCCTTCATGGCGCCTCTGTCCCGCTCTTCGTGAGATTTCATATGCAGAGACTCACTTAAAGAGCATTAAAAGCACGAGCTACCTAAAGAAAACAAACATCTCACTCACATAGGTATTATGAGCCCCAACTGAAGACGTTGATCCGTTTGAAGAGCAGAACGTGCAAACGTGGCATGTGCCGACCGACCGGGACACCTTAGCGCGCCTCCGGGTCACATCCCACATCAGCTGTGAAAGCAGATGCCCAGGATGGGCGGCCAGCACAAAGGCCAGCCCCGACACATCTAATCCCATAACCAAACATGGCTGAAAGCAAGTGATTCTTACAAACACCAGGAAAGAAAAGGTAGAGACGGCCAGCAAGGTAGATTCACCTCGATCAAATGCTGCAATAAAATAAAATAACAAAATTAAACCAGAGAATCATGCAATTAGGGGAGTGTAAGCAAAAATCCAAGGAATGTTATTTCATTGGACACATATATAGTCATAAAAAGCTGGGGTGTAGATGTCAGAATAAAATATACAGACCATCCCCAAGTTACATCTGAGTTCTGTTTTAATAGACAGGTTATATGTAGATGTTGGACATATGTTAGAAAAGGATAAATGCACTGATTTTAGTCTGGGAATGAGGCTGGGAGATGAGTGTGAGGCTGGGATGGTCACGCTGCCGTAGAGAACAGAACTTTCCCATGGAAACTACCACACAGAGAGCCGCACACACCAGATAGCATAGCACTGTGCGGCGTACAGCCATCCCAGCTTTACTTTTCCGTACATTTTCTTAATTTCTTTTTAACTTCGGTTATAAGTGTGAGTCATTGTAAGTCGCATAGGCTGTAAGTCGGGGACAGTCTGGATGTGAGCCAGACGGTGAGAATGATCCAGACAAAATGCAAGTAAATACAGAGGAGGAAATGGATGGGAAATTGAGAGCAAATCAGAGGCCATTTTAGTAATAAGAAAAGTGAGTCTTTTAAGGGACTGTGAAAGGGCATATTTGTTAGAAAGAATGAACCCATCTGAAAACCTTTGTTTTCTGTTTTTTAAGGAGCTGTTCAGCTCCATATTTATTTCTCAGGCAAGAATGCTCACAGGACCCCCCCCCCAAAAAAAAACGAGGACAGAGACTCAAATCCAGGCTAGTGAAGCAAATCCTTAAAATAGGCCTTTCTGCTGTGTTCCCTGTAGAGCATACTGTAATTCAAATTTAATAACATCTTTTACATGATAGTCAGTCATTTCAGTGAATCAACAAACAAGGAGTTTTCTGTCCCTTTCTCATATTCATTTCGGTGTTTTACATGTGACGCTTAGGCTAAAAAAAAAAAACAAAACAGCGGTGATGTAATGTTGCTTTCGATCTCATAATTTTTAAACGCGTTCATGCGCGCCGCAAATGGTGCATTGCTGACATACGCCTCTGAGCCCCAAGAGGACGTGCATATTTGAGATGCCCGTTTTTGCTGATGCGGAGGGACGTGCCTTTTCCCAAAAGCTAAACAAATGGGAATTTGGCCGTCCTGGCGGACTGATAAACCACGAGATCTGTCGGAATAAGGGCCCATTGAAAGTGTGCAATGGAGGAAGACGGGCAAGCGAAGGAGACCCTCTGCCTGGGTGGTAAAGTGGGAAGCCTCCATGCGACAGCGTGTCGAAGTGGGGGGGGGGGGACTTCCACAGCTTCAGACAGAAGGCCATCTTTTGCTTACTGTATGTAAAGCTAAAATGACTGACCATTTCCGGGCTTTTAGCTCATTTGCCTAGACACCTACTCTAAAGAGCACTGCAAGTTTGCTTTTACTCTTCCGGAAAGTTTTTCATTTCTTTTTCATTTCCTCATAACTTGCATGTCACTCGACCGTTTGCATGGGTGTACTTTTCACTGATTTCCTAGCGTTGAAATTTGTGGAATATGTGCAGGAAATCCACTGTTAAACCATCAAACGGCGGGATTTGCTTACTAACAGCGTCCCTGCAGCCAGGCTGGTAACGTTGGCATCTCAGGGTTTCAAGGCTGTGCAGTGGTGGCCATAAACACTCCCTGCTTTGGAGTGCAGCCAGAAACCTTTTCCAGTGTGGGTCCAGAAACAACAAACACACCCCTGGGGTTAGGGGTCAACTTTACCCCAAGCTCTGTCTATATTTAGGTCACTTCCTCCCAAAATCCAATAACGTGCTGTAATTCAAACCGGTGCGAGCTGAATGCTGTACTATCAACCAATCAGAGTTGCCCTTGATATTCTTTTTCTTGCAGTGACATATTGGCCTTAAAGTAGGATGGTAGTGAGCAGCTGATGCTGGAACACCCTGCGCTCCTTTGCCCACCTGCCAGAACCTTCTCTCACAGAGCAGTGGAGGAGGAGGAGTATGAAATCGACCGGCCTCCTCCAGACTGATCTCAGCATCTGTCTCTGGAGACACAATGGTCAGTATATTCCTCAGTTCATCTTCTATAGCTGCTGCCCAGAAGAAAACTAAATGACAGTAAAATATCACAAACCCTCCACTTACATTTTATAGCTAAGAATTAACTGGGGTTTTACTTTATCACCGATTTGATGGTGACAACACGTTCCTTTATTGTGACTAGACAATTGCAATCAATCAGCATGTCAAAGAAACCCATGTTTATGTCTGCAGCATGTGCAATCCTCCGTCACTAGAGCTGGGTGTAAAGTGCATTTTTCGATTCACTGATCACTACATTAATCCCTGGCATGAGTGTCAGCCGACAGAGCGGACAATCTTATTCAGATGTGTTTGTGTGTTTTTGGAACCACAGGGACAAAAATTATGAATATGAGATATATAATCTCATTCACACTCTAAAATTTCGTTTTTTTGGCTATGATTTTTCCCCTAAATCTAGTGTTGAGTGCTTTTTCCAATTTCGTTTAATCAATCTCAGCTGACTTCACTCACAGCCTGTAACTGAGTCAGAGAGCTTCAAATCTGCTGGTGTAATACAAGGGCTGTTTTCCATAAAATACAAATATCTCACAAGAATCCGGATAAGGCCTGACTCTGAATTGATGAGCAACATTTCCTCATTTCAGCTGTTGGGTTCCATGTTTCTCCGGTGACAGCTAAACCCTTAAAGAAATGACTCTCCTTTTGTCATCAACAAAAGACCAAGAGGGGAAAAAAACGAACTGGCATATTGTTTTCAGAAAGGAGACGTTTTTTCTATTACAAGGGTGAAGTTATGGAGACAAAAAACACTGTTTAATGCCCAGCACTTGCTGGGTTCTTCGAGATGCGAGGTAATAGGGCACCTCAGTTAAATTCAGTTCAGTTTTATCTGTATAGCACATTTCACGAGATTACATTGTGCCAATGTTCTTTACATTATCTCTACCCAATGCCCCCAGTGAGCAAGCCAGAGGTGACAGTGGCGAGGAACACTCCCTAGAAGGAAGAAACCTTGGGAGGAACCAGTGACATAGGGGGACCCCATTCTCCAGGGGGCCGGGAGGGCAAGACAAATGAGCAAGATGGCAAAACCCCCATCCTGCAGGCTGACAATGAGTGGAGGGTAAGATGGTCTCAAGCTAACATACAGTGATGTGATGAATTTCAAGACATCGCTTTTCCAGCACTGACGAGGTTCTGGACTTGGGAACCGCAAGTCCATCAACATGAACCCCCAGACAAATTCAAAACTTGTGTAGATCTGGTTCTCCTGATGATCATCAGAAAGCCAAACCAGCAAGGCATCTCCTTCTACTTTATCCTAAAGGTGGAAGAGTCCCTGCAAATCAGAAATGGGACAGAACCAATGGAGAAGAAATGTGTTCATCAAATTAACAAAAGTAACTAGTATAATGTTTAGGAATACAGCTAATATTTTCTTTTTGTTTTAACACATTCAAAATATTCTTCTACTGGCCCATATTTGGCTAAAAGTAGCCCAAAATGTTTAGCAGGTAGAAGAAAAGACATCCTCGCCTGCAAAGTAAATGGACCTGGGGCCCTACTTGTGATTTTGACATATAGGTCAGGAGTTCCCATAGCTACACGTGAGGCTGTAAAAGAATAACATCCACACTGCCTGCCCCCCAAGTCCTGTGTGCACTGTTTAAAAAATATGCAGTAGAATCGCTTTATTTCTGCTGCTAGGCTAACCTTTCATTTACACGAGGCGTAAGAAGCTTCCAGTGTCTTCTGCTCGTCAGCATTTCCAATCATGCATGATTAAAGAAGGAATTCAGTCCCCCGGGATCCCGCAATAAACAACCCCCATGAGCAAAAGTATAGTGTCCAGCTGTGCTACTTACATATGCTTCTGCAGGGCCGTGTGGCAGGAGGACTCTCCATATGACTCCATATGACTCAGAGTTTAGGTCGCAGCCGGAGCGTGAATGTATACGTTGGACTTCACATCACATTTCTGCAGACCACACAGGTTAGCGCAGAATCCCTCGAAACCCTCTGCTGCCCTCTATCTTGGCATAAAACACTCCTCGAAGGACATGGCACCAGGCCTGCTAAGAGGGAAAGCTTTAAACATTTGGTGTGGCTCTCCGAATTTCCAAGGAAAGAAAAAATATGACTTCTGTATACTGTACAAGGTATCTGTAAGTGTGTTAAACATGGAGTTTAAGCTTGAAAATCCACTAGTTTTAGTTTTAAAAGGGACACGCGTTTCCTGATGGTGCAGTTCTCACCCACGTTGGTGGCCGCTTATTTGTAGGAGGAAAATCAGCAGTGTGTGAAGTTACCTAGGCAGTGATCCCCGTTGAGAAATCCACAGATCCCTGGGATTGCCATGCAGTACGTGTACAAATAGATGGAGCAAAAGATGATTTCATTACCTACAAAGCAGACATCTGAGTTGGGGATCTGTGGTCGGGGGGGATTAGGGGAGAGCTGAAGGCAGTGGTTTGGTGGTGGGGGGGTGGATAGTCTCACCCGATGCACCACGACCTCCATGTTATAAATGAGTTTGTCGTACCACCATGGTCGACCATAAATGACCTCACCAGACGCACTGGCGTAGTAAAACTTAAACCAATAAGGATGGGGGGGGGGGGGCAGGATGCACTCGATGACAGCATAAATCCCACAATGGTAAATCTTGAAGGACGCCATCGGGGGGGCGGCACTGGAGCGGACCGGTATAGTAGCGATTAGCGCCACAACGTCGGTGGTACCAGACCAGGGCTTCCATATGTACGTACACTTTCGTGGGCCCTCTAACCCAGAACAGATGTCCACAGTAAATGTTCTTGACCCATGGCGCCGTGTTCAGCATGTGTCCGAAGACAACCCTCCTCACCCCACCTCAAAAAAAAAACATGTTCATTTATTTATTTAAATTTTTCCTGCACAGCATGCCAACACGGGGGAAAAGCGGGCGGGCCAGCACCTGACCAAACTGTGAGGTTTATAATGAGGATGTCCAAAGCATCATCTGTGTGACCCTGCAACTCGGGCCTTTAGGAAAACAACAATATTTTATAGCGTAATTGGTTGTAGGTACTCAGCAGACATGCGCAGTGGAATCAGGAGAATTATGATGCAGTCTAATCACTTTATTTCTTGTGCTTGGCTAACTCTTCATCTACACGTGGTGTTGCGGTCCCCGGGGAGCAGCATGCGAACTGTTACAATTTGCCTCCTATTACGAGGTCTGGGCACCAAGTTATGACCTATCACCATGTTGTAATAATCTTTTCACAAACATCTGTTGGAAGGGATTTACACGTGGTCTCGTGACTTACTGCCGTACCTCCTCAGGCGCTGTCTGCTCTAGAAGTTTGACCTAGCTGACAGAACGAGACACCTCATCCTGTAGAAATCTAGGATGAACAGGGAACAAGGAATCTAGCCGGGGGGGTGGGGGGAGAATGTCACAGTCTCTAGCTGATCTTCATTGTTGACTCAGGTATTACCTGACATACTTTTGACAGTGTGCAGTAGAGCACCACAAATCCACCAGCAAACATTACTAGTTACCGGCGATGCAAATTTCAGCTTGGAGGATCTCCCTCGAATTAAGGTGACAAGGTAAGCACAAGGCCACAAGGTACAGAGGGCAGAGGAAACGTCAACTGCTATCAACGCAGCATTCAACCATGAGCATTAGCATCACGGTAATTTTTATCGTTACAGCCATCGTAAATGCCCGATTTATATATATAAAGAAAACAAGCAAACAAAAATTACCACTCAAGGTACAGCAATTCCCTGATCTCTAAGGGTGGTCCCCTCAGATCAGCCTGACTTGAAGAGGCAAATACTTAGTCTCATGCTATTAGACAATATCAAGGGCAGACAAGTATGCTAATCTAGTCAATATGCTAAATGTTTATTTTTTTGGGAGGTTCAAACTACGTAAACTAATATTTACAGAGGAACTGCAGCCAAATGTTTCCCAGAGAGCTGAGAGTGAGCACATTTACCGCCTTTTAAAGAACATTAAGCCTGTCTTTTCCATTGACAGTGCCCCTTACCCATAAAGCACACTCAATGGCAGCAAGGAAAACTAGAAATAACATAATAACAGGAAACAGCACGTGGTCACTGAAAAAAGGCAGCTTTGTTGTCTACAAACAGCGCCGCACAGCCTGTGTCGATCGTGAAATGAGGATCTTATATAACAAGCTGAGATGTTACTGTGTGGCCTGCATAGCTATTGTTCTGCAATTAGCTAACGCTCTAATTCAAAGCGACACATTGGGAAGTTCAGGTTAAGTGCTTTGCTCTAGGGTATTAGGGCAGGGCCCCTCTGGGGACGTGAGGGAGAAATTCATGGGTTATAGATTCATGTGTTTAACTATGCTACCCGGTTTTATTACAACTCAAATACAATGACAAAATCCTGCGCAAATTTTTTTATGCATCACTTTTGGGAAATTATGAAATATTTGGGCTCTACTGTGGAGGCACAATCAATACTTTTGTTTTATCATTTGTTGTCATCCTCACAACTGAGGAGATGTGAGCGCGAAAGCTTAAATTTAACGGTAAATAGTTTGTCGCGGAAACACTGGAGGGGTATTGATCGTGCCGTTTTTTTAGCCACGGCCAAGGGTTCTGCGCCACGTTCATTTTTGTCTGTAGAATTCTGTAAATATAAGATACACGTTTAACAGGCCCCCAGCTGACCGCGACTACCGATGTCTGGCTGTATTTATGTACACATAAACCGGTGGCAGGAGCTTCCTAGGAGCAGAGGCCTCACAGAAGATACTTTGGTGGTCCTGCTCTAGCCACTCTTACAGGGCCGTTATTTTTCCTCCCGTTGACCCCCGGGTCTCCAGCACAAAGATGGCCGCTCTCAAAGAGACACAGCTGCTTCCGATTACATAACAGGAAACAGCTGTCAGCTGTCCATCCATTTTTTCTTCTGAGTGGCTTCACAGGCTTAATCCCAGTTTCAGGTGTAGAGCGCAATGGTTGTTTCCAAGACCCCCGAAAGTGGCTGAAACCTGACAGGACGAGGAAAGCTTGACTTCAAAGAGGGCGGTATGTGCAAATGAGTTTATTTGTGTATCGATGTATTTTCCCTTTTATATGATGCCTTATAGAGTGTTAGCAATAACTTGATCTATATGTGATCGAAATGTATAGCTAAAAAAAAACTGAAAGAGGAAATATTCTGCTTTATGCAACGCTCCAGTCGGGGGAGCCGTGTTAAATTGAATGCCATGTGAGGTCAGTTCTAATGTTCGGCATCCTTTTCATATTGTTATAGGTTTTAAAAGAAAACGGATGCCTTGGATTTTTGGTCGATAGTGATTTTGACAGTTGTACTAAATAATTCTGTATAGTTTTTGTTTCATTACCTTAACTTCTGCTCACTTTCAATGCAAGAAATCTGTAAAACATATTGGAATTATGATGATAAGGATTGCACTGCGTGCTGATTGGTCAGTCTCCTATAGTCATGGGCGTGACACTAATGTCAACGTGACACAGCTGGATGAGTCTTTCAATCAAGCAAACGAACCAGTCAGAGCGCAAGAAGAACTTAACTATTTAGCCAATCACAGGAGCCTTTCAGGTTTAAAATAGTTTGTATAACCTGACGTAGCTTAAAGTGTCCTCCCTGACATGGTCATCCTCCATATTTGGCTAACATTCAGCTGGCTGTAGTACCCTGCGTTGTCCAGTAGGTGGTCACTACATTACTTCGGCTCTTTCACATCATTTCCCATGATGCCCAGCGTTATACGCTACTTAAAAAGAATGCTGCACTTCTGTATCGCTTCCGCTTAGGACCGGTGATATTCGGACAATACGGCACCTCATTTGTGTGACCTGTTGCTGTGACATGCCGTATAAATCACACCTCTTAAATAGATCATGCTGCCCCTAGCACGGTAATAATTCGTTCCGTCGGCTGCATGGCGACGTGTTTTACTGACAGTGATGTCACGTTACGTGTCATGCAGGATTCCTAATGAGAGTTCAAACTGAACACTGCGGTAACCGGACGCTGTACTGTACACCGTAAAGACTGTCCACCCCTGCCCTCAAACTGCTTCTTTACCTGATCAAAAGATCCACAACGGTAATAAAAATTCCTCCCCTACAGTAAAATTTATAGTGGTACTCATTAGTCGAAATATAACAGATTGATGCGAGCACAATTAACTGTGGCCCATAGTTTTATTAATTAGCTAGAACTTACTTAAGCATGTCCGCCTCTTTCTTTGCCGCGATCTGGGGCTCCACATAAACGCCGTTAATGGTCACCTAAGTTGGAAAAGGTGTTCGGGCAGACAGAGCATTGTGAAACTGACCCTTAAAGCTTTATGGTGGTGTTTGGGCTGCTCCTCAGTTTCTAAGAACTTTTAGAAGCCCCTTTAAAAGAGTGAAAATGGGTTGATACGCAACCCTGGCTCAGTCGCCATTAACCCCTTTTGATGTTTTTTAAAAAATGCGACATAGGAACTTCTCAGCTAACTTGTGGTGCGTCCTTAACCATACAGATCATACCCTCCACCCAAAATGGGATTTAAGATGGGAAATGTAGTTCTGTTCCACCGCGGACAAGAAATGTCGGCCGATTACTCCATGTGTATTTGCACTGTATTTCTCTGTTTTTTATTTTTACGTGGAGTGTCATAAAGTACCATATTTCATTACTTCATAACTTGGGAATAGCTTCAGCTAGCATGAAGGTTAAAAAAATGAGAACAATAAATATCACATAAACTTTAAACAAAATGGCTTCCTCTTCCAGCTGCTGTTTACATCAATGAGCAATACTTTGATATCTGAGACATAGTATTTCGCTTTCATTCACGCGCATGGATGTGCATTGGGTGTGTGTGAGTGTGTACTTGTTATCTCCTCCAGAATACTATACTTACAGGGAGTTATGGAACACATATGGTGTCATAGAATTGCCAAGTATAGCTTCAGGAAAAAAAAAATGTTTAGATACATTGTGCTAACAAAAAAAACTAATTCCCGATTCCCAGCAGTCAAACAGGAGTGCTATTTGTTCCTGTTTAAACTCAAAAGAAACAATTTTCAACGTATACAGTGCAACTTCAAAAGGATCTTATCCTACCAGGGCATCGCACATGAATAATTCCACATGAAATAACAGTTTAACAGTCACTGTAATTAGGGAAACCATTTTCTCATTTGTACTGTACAAATAAATCAATTCGCCTTCAAAAGGCAGCAGCATAGCCTCCTGTTTGAGTCCCATTATTAGCGTGGAAAACCAGTGTCTTGTCCCATTTCATGAAATCGAAACTGAACTCTTTGGTGGAAATTTTTCTCCTTTGGCACCATGTCACGCTGTAAAGTTAGAAAAACAGTGTATAGAAGAAAATGTGTTTATTAACATGATGCCAGTCATCCACAAAACTATTTCCAGATATTTTTTTACCTCAGAATATCCTTTGAACTCTTTTTTGAACATTCCTGGTTAATGTAGTAAATTTTGCTCGAAATTGACACTGTTAACGAAGAAACAATCATTATATGCTGTATTATATAAATCACATCATGGCATAAAACCTACATCAGAATTTTCAGCTTTCAGAGGAACTGAAATACCCTGAAAGTGCGCACACATTTTTACAGACAACTCAAAACAGCCGTCTGTCATTTACAATTTGCATGGTGTAAAGTTTTACTGATACGTTCTAACAGGTCTAACTCGCATCCAGTAAGAAGACAGTAAGACCCCGCATCACCTGACCTGACCTAGCCTCATGATGGTGGGCAGGGTCTCCCCGCCAGCTTGAGTGTGAGGGTGTGGTTTCAGTACACGCTAATGCTAATGATACTTTGCTGAATTTACATGCCAGTCAAGGGCTGGGTTTACATGAGTATAGTGACCTCACATGACATTCCACCAGAACCTATTTCTTTAAAGTTTGTTCAAGGTTCATTACACCATTATAAGAACAGTGGTGTTACCAATGTCATTCAGAGCGAAAATTAAAGAAAATGCATCCCTTAAAATTCTTAAGAGAGTTACACGTTCATTCTTGTAAGACAGAGGAATGTGTCTCTAAAATCTGATAATAAACTGACCTTAAGACCGTAAGCAGCTATTTATATTCAGTGCATATTCATGAGTAAGGTAAAATCACAAAAGGAATTGCAAGTGAATGCAACGTAATGGATTATTTATTAGGTATTATTTTAAAAGCATTAAAGAATTATTCTTCTAGCATTAAAACAACACAGTTTTAAGCATTTGCAGCTGGCCAGCTGTTAATGTAGTCAGCGGGGAATGTGAAAACCATGATATAGTTCATTGCAATTAGGGATGTTCTTTGTGTCACAGATTAGCTCGGTCGAAAGAAGCAATATTCACCAGCAAGTTTGATACCGCTACTGCTCGGGGTTGTAAAGGTAGTTTATGATTCATGTCACATCTGTTGTGTCGCGTTTCCAGTTGCTGTTAACTGGGATAGACCACCCACACGTGTGGCGGTGAAAGCCGGCCCGGGCATGATAATTAAACCGTTTCCCTCCAAAAGTCGCCCTGTCGAACCTGTCCCCTAGTTCACAAACTTAACGAGAAACCGGGCTGGACCGGGTCCAGGAAACTCAGGCCTAAACAGCGAAATACCGGTTGTTAAAGCTCCAGTCTGGCCCGGACTGAACAGATAAGCGACTTCAGGTCTGGGTCGGTCTCGTTTATCCGTTCATCTCTCAGATGTTTGTACGCGCGCTTGTGTGTGCGTGTGTGTGTGTGTGCGTGTGTGTGTGTGTGCGTGTGTGTGCGAGATGGAGAGACAGACCGTAAGATGTAATTTGTTTCTATGCAAAAATCCTTATGAAAAGTGACATTTTTGACAATAGTACATCCAGGGGGTGATTGACTCTAGAGCACAAAAGAGGAAACGTGCGTTATGGAGAAATTTAAATGTAGCCGCCACCCACCCCCACCCCAAGAATGGTTCTGGGGCCATTTTTGCTGGCCACAAGCTGCAGTCTTTGAACTGTCCCGGTGATTCCCATAGACGCCCACCCCCCCCCCCGCCCCTTGCCCCAAGTGAGGTTCCAGAATGTTCCTGCGATGCCTCAGCTTACAGTGGGACTGGACTTGGCTGGAAGGAGGGGGGGAGAAGCAGTCCAAGATTTTCACGGAAAATCTTCATTTCCACTAAAATACGAAACAGGCCCCCATGAACAGTTCACTGTTTTCATACGGGGTCATGTGACCATTATGAAACAATAATGCATTTCCATGCTATAGACTTATAATTGGGCAAAGATGTGTGCTCGGAAGGTTACAGAGCGCATGCATTAAGGGCCTTTGTAATAACACACCGGCCGCATTAACCTGTGCGGTTCTTTACGCCTACCACGTTTGTCCTAGCGATTCCAACACGCAGCTGCTCACTCGATGAGGCGAGGGCAGGAATGTGACCAATCCAAAGCCCCGGTGGGGGGGGGGCTTGTGCTCTTGTTTTGGCTGTGGAGCTGAATAGAAATCATTTTGACTATTCGCTCGATTCTAACACCGATAATATAAACATGTTTGCATACCAGAGGGGATAGAACACAATTCTTTAATTTCGATCAAAGGCCCTGCTGTTACGGAACTTCGCGGCTCCATACAGCGGCAGAGGTGTGCACAGGTGATGGGGAGCTTACTACCTCAGATTTACGCATCTGTGAGCAAGAGTCACACTCCCCCCACCTCAAAACTTGAAATAAATAAATCACATCTCCCGAAAAGCAGCCCACATTCTCCCGGGCCGTCGCTGCAGGACCTGATATCGCCCGCGAGAAACCCGCTAGCTTTCTCTGCGGTTTGCCCTCAACTTGGCAGCACTGTCACATTTCGTGGCTGTCACTTCAGCAACGCAGAGGGAGAACGTGTGCCGGGCACTTAAGTCCTGCACGCGGCAGTTAAGGCTGGTGAGCATCGGCAGTAACACAGCAGTTGAACTGAATCACCACCCTTTTGCCTCGACACGTCTGGGACTGTTCGCATACGTACGGAAAATAAATATTTTGACTTTTTACATATAAACATGCAATTTTCCTACCACCATTCAAACAATACCATTTTATCGTGGAATGCACAGCCCCCGCTGGTACGAAACTTGCCTTAAACAGCCTGTTTGGCCAAAGCCTGCAGCCTGAAGCGTCCCGGCCCAGTGCTACCGGGACCAGCCATAACGAGCCGAGCAGCAGTGGGCCGACCACCAGCACTCAGGCCCCCAGGGACCCAATCACTCATTCCCCCTGTTTCCAGGGTCAGGCTCCATACTGGAGCGGTACTGATTGGGTCTGTCTACCAGTTTAAACAGACACATGTAGAAATGGCTTCAGTGGGGCAAAAGGATTGCTTAAAGATACTGAAATACATTTTGCTTCTGTTCAAATATTCAGAACTAATGCTGTGTAACAGCCTGCTATTTTTCAAGCTGCTTTCTGAGTTGTGCTTAACCTGATTATTTATGCAGTACAATCACTTAAGTTTAAACTTGTTTTTACTAGAGTCGACAGTAAAAGCCTAGTAATTATTACATCTCCTAGGTTAATTTTTATTGCTGTCCTATTGATGTTGAAATGGTCCTTGTTAGCTTAAAGCAGCAAGGAGATTAGCTTTTCAAAGGTTTTGTGTGTTAAAAAAATAACTTCTACAGGTATAAAATATCTCAGTTTCAACTTATGTCGCTAAACTGGATGTTCAAATTTTTCATTTGTTTTGAAGCATAAAATTAAGGTTTTAATTTCCAGAGGCACGATTACAAGATGTAGTTGAGGCACTATGCGTCTATCATTTCATAAAAATATAAAATGACGACAGGAAAAATGCAATGCTTTGCGCAGATTTGCGAAAGGAGGGAAGCCCAATTTCAAAGGATGCAAACAGCACACGGGCAGGAAGTCAGCAGGACGAGAAGGAGGCCCGAGCCAGACTGTGCCACCAAACCATAGCCTGCTTGTGTTTATTTGCTTGCAAATGAACGTGGCATGATGGATAGCTTTCCTGTCCCATTCCATTGGCCTTTTTTCACTTTGCAAGGAATTTCCAACTGGCAGTAGCTTAATCCCTAAATAGGTGCTGGTTGGAGCTAGCTGCTCTCTGCTGGGTATCGTGTGGGTGGCTTTTGGACTGACTCTTCATTTGGAGCAACAGGACGAAACGAAGAAACGAGGATCACTGAACAAAACCTCATGTGGCAGCATCTTGGGCTTTTTTGCTTCTCGTTTTTAAAGTGCAGGTTTCCATTTTTTAAATCCCCACTTGATATTTTTCAATTCTATTTATCATAAACACATGCGGGAACCCCTCCAGTGCCTTCCCCCAAAAACAAGGCTGGCCAACCGATGAAAATACAGGCAGGGCATTAGTGCTCGGCTTTCTTGGTTACCTCTTCTTTGATTTTCGAAAATGTAATTTATATTAACTTTCATTCTCCCAGGAACATCCTTTGAACGCCTCATTATTCTGTAGAGATTATTTGTGCTGTGGCGGACAACTCCCAAATGTTAACATTTAGGGGTAATTTTATGGGAAAAGGGAGAATGACCACACTGACCAACTAGCTGGTAGTTACTCATATTGATCCAAGAACTTCACTACATTTCTCTTTGAAAAGCCCCATCGAATCAGCACCCACAAAGTGGCTTAGTTGTCTCATTGATTGTGAGCCTGCATATCTTAAAATTTTTGCGTGTGTGTGTACGCAGAAACACAGGCACGTAGAGGCTTTCTAAATGTGGCTCCGGCCCATCAATCTGAAATCTAACGCTAAGATACTTGTGTCCTTTGAGGACATCCTCAAAGTAGATTTATTTCTAACAAATACCACAAGATATGGCCTGTCTGTGTTCCACGTGGAGATTAACATGACTAATTGCAGAATCTGTCTCAGCAAATAGCAAATGTTTTCTTTAAAGCAAATGACCCTAATTAATAATTACATAAAGAGGGAGATATCTAAGTAGCTTAGCATGTCTGCAGTGATTGTCCACTTCATTCTAACAAGTTCTAATAGCATTATTTAAATTTCTCTTAGTAGCTCTTCTGCACTTTCCAAACTCTGACAGTGCTTAGCAGATACCATTGGCTAAAGCGACTTAGCATAGCATTTCGGAGGGTTTCTATCCTCCAGGGCTTCAAGACCCATAAAGACCGCTGTAGGCAATGATCACAGGTGTTCGTTTATGGTCGTGTGGAGGCCCAGCGTTCCTAAACCCTTCTATTGACATGATCCTTCAGAACTCCTAGCCTGCAACCCCTTGGCGGTCCATGGGCCTTCTCGAGAGCATGCTAACTGATGGCTCAGCTGGCTGTACATTGCAAGTTAAAAAGATTCTGCCGGCCCCGTACAGCCTCCCATTTCATCCATTAATGAGCTGTCCCCTGGGGGGGGGGGCATGACAATCTCATCGTCTCTGTTCCCAGAAGCCTTTATGGCTGACATTTTGGCAACCTCTATGAGAGCCACGCCTTTGACCTTCAACGTGACTCTCCCGTCTGCCTCACCACTGCTCCAGCCAAAGGGATTCGCCTACAAAATGCATCCCCCGGGCATCTGTTGGTGGGCTAGTTGTGCAGGCTTATGATATCCAGCTGTGTGTGCTGCTCTGTGAGATTCTCCACAGGCACTGCCGTTTTCGGGGCCGTTATTCCAAACCGCTGTGGGCAGCGATGGTACAGCGCATTTCCAAGCCTCTCTGAAGTGACACCCATGATGGTATCATCAAGCAACACCTGAGACCTCCAACCTTTCCCAGCTTCCCTTAATTTCAGTCTCTAGTTGTCGCTAATAGACAACTAATCTAAAAAGTAATGCAGATAATTCAATGAGCCTCATTTTTCATGAACTAACCATTTACCTATTTAATCTGATTAAGATGTCTGTTGTTAGCTTGGTTCAGGTTAGGTTCTATACCTTACTCAGCTCATCCTGCTACTTTCTAAGACTTTCCACATTTATATCTATTTATATCTGACACCTTTCAGGGCCTGAGCTTGGGCGTAACTGAAATATAATGGGTCAAAAAATAGGATGCGCTGGTGATTCTTCTATACTTATCTATCAGTCCAGAAGTCTACGCTAATGAATGCGGCATGCTGTCGGATCGGCCCATTGGGCAGGGAAGGAGTCACATGGCCTGTGCAGTCACTTTTGCAGGAGGCAGCCCGCAGCATGGGGCTGCCAGGAGGAGGACTCTCTGCCCACTTCTCCAGAAGGTGGGAAAACATGCGACCAGCATCTCTTTCTTGTGTGTAAGCAGAGCTCTGAAGACAGATAGCCTGGCCTCGAAATCTAAGGGCTGTTGTAAATGACCTGCCGATGGTCGCGATAAACCATGTCAAAACAGCTCCCTCACCGAATTAACAACGTCAAGAGAGACGCCCGTCTTTTCCCGCAAAGATTCGTCACGATCGATTAGATTAGCATCTAGATCCGGTTGACTTGTGGGCAAAAGCGTTATTTACATACGCTGAATATTAGTAGGTGCAAAACAACACCTCGCTATTGTGTAGTCCTGGATGCGATCCTTGCCGCAGAAGGGGAATTGTATGCAAGACTGTGCCGCGTCCTCACCTGCGAGGCCATTGTCCTTCCCCTTAGCATTCTTCTGTCGAGGAGTTGAGGGCGCTAAAGCTGCCGACTGAAAAATGAATTTCCGCGCACCCGTGCCACGTTATCGCATTTGATCGCGAGCTGGAGAAGTCAGCATCACCATGGCGACTGCACGTAATTGCGGCAGGCCGCATGACAGGCACCAAACCGGAGCGTCAGGAAGGAGATTGTCTGGATTGCAAATTATGCTGAAAGGGAAACCCGGCAGTCTTATTGAGAACACTGCGCTAAAGATAATCCCTGCTCCTTACTCGTGCTAGAGCATGGAGTTTGAATTTAATAGCCTAAATTTAGCCCCTTTCCGTCTTCCGAGTGCTTCTGGCTCTGAATCTCTCAATCGTCCCGTGACAATTCCACATGTGGGACATCATATTAGATAGTGTTTGTTTAGCAGACGCTCCAGGAGAGCATGACGGGTCTGTGCCGGTGTTATAAACAGCTGATACAGATTCGGTCAGTTGTGTTATTTGTGCGCCATGCTAAATTGAAAGGTCCATTTAAATATGTATACTGTGGCAACATGTGAAGACCACAAGGTCCAGTCTCTGATGTTTTAACCCTTTGAGATGAAACAAAACCATTTTTTGAGTGAATGCTCTTTATTCCAAAAGCATGACATATATTTAGTGATTGAAAATATTCAATAGGGACTTCTAACTTGTTATCATAAAAAGATTTAAAAACAGATTTTCCTTTTTCACATCGCCTTTTGGTTTTGATATCAGGATTTCAAGGCTTGAATATCAGGGGGGAAAGTAGCAGAAGTAGTTATTTTATTTTCTGAGTATGGAAAATTCCATGTTACATCTATGCATGCATCTATTTTTTCCAACTTTGGTCAGAAGAAATCACAAGAGATCTTTCAAAAGCGCAGACTGTGTTTTGTACAATTAAATGCCCCCGGAGCATTTGTTTATGCTATTTCTGCAGACATGAAAGACTCGGTTTCACTGTGTCGGACGTTTCCCAAACGTTAACATGAGAAGTTTTGTTAACTGGGCCAGACAGTTAAACCCATAATTGTCGCGATAAGCATGCTTTATCGGGGCTTTGAGGATAACGTTTCATGGATAATAATTAGGAAGATACCAGTAACTGCTCGGAGTGAGCAACTTCATGTTTAATTGCTTAAATCAACATGATAAGTTGCATTTTAAATATATCAGTCTTTGCACTGCGGTGATATCTGACATTTTGTAAATACAAGTCAGAAATTCTCACTTCCTAGAAGAAAATCCAGAAGAGCATAATGTATGTTACACACAAAATAAAATGATTTCCTTTTATATCCAGCATTAAGATGAAAAACCATAGTAACAGAAATGCAGCTGTTATTCAAAACGTTTCAACTGCTACACTAAATGTACTGTTTTAAACAGAACCTGAAAAACCTTTATACTGTTAGGCTGCCTAGCAAATTTCATACAACTGAACAGCTCAGAAAATGGTTCGAGTTAATACAAGTGCCAAAACAAAGCGA
>JAODKN010000027.1:22567824-22583700 GCA_026774425.1 Petrocephalus zakoni
GCGACTAGAACTGGGGAGTCCTACTCATCAGGTCTGTTTTATAACAGACTATCTGCTGATCATTACCATTACAGATGAAAGCAAATAGCTGATTTTAGATTGTTCCAATTGCAGCAATTAAATAAGTGTGGTTGGGCGATAGTATCTTTCACCTTCCCAGTAAACAAAAGCAAGCGTTAAATATTCCTTCAGGCATGAGTGGGGGAGCCCGGCTCTCTCATCTCACGAAGGCATTCTGGAGAGACCAGAGGTGTTTGGAGGAACAGGGAAATGCCAAGGTGGGAGGTGGGGGGGTCATGCTCAGGTCCTGTTGGTATTCCCTGGCAAACATCACCCCATTTCCCCCGTTACCCCCCACCACAGGAATGGACTTGATCCTGACTGGCTTGGATCCCGCGATTCACGTCTGTGTCCATAACCAATATAGCCTGCCATCCAGAGCAAGTCATATTCATTGAGGATAGGGCAACACAAGTACCCCCCCCCCAAACACACAAACACACACATAAAACTACACCAGAGTCTCTTGAGTCCAAACACACACAGGCATCTACCGACTCTCTGGCCATCTCAACAGCTGACAGGCTTGGTTTCTTGGGAGCAGTGAGGCTGTGCACTGTGCTGTGCACTGCACTGCAGTTCAAATAGGCCTAAACAGCACTTTTCATTGGCTGTGGGATAGTCAACACTGGCCCTCAATTGGCCCGTGCCTGGACACCAACACACAGACATGTGGTCTTCTGTAAAAGTACATGATAGTTGTCATAGACTAACTACTCTGCTGAATTCCAGATAATACTCATATAGGTAATCATGACAACGCTAAATCGGGATCTCAGAGAACCAGTGTCACGGTTATGATAAAGAGGAAAGTCATCTCTGAGGATGCCATCTCAGTCCCCATGGTCAAATCCCATTGGTCCTCGGTTTACAGCAGCGTGTACCCAAAGAGCTGGTATTTTGTCGGTAGAAATTACCGGCACAAATAAACAGGGCAACAATTACCCCCCCCCAACCCCCATCGTCAACAATGCACAGAGGTCAGACACTCTGCTCGTTTACTCAGAACTAATTATCGTTAGGGCCTGTGGGCAGCTGCAGGAAATGACACGGCAGACATGTTTGATGTAGATACCGCTGCCGTTTGATCATGGAACAGTGACCTTTCCGGGTAGTTCTGCAGACGAGCATGATAGCGGCGTGCACTCCTATGTGCGTACCACTGGCTTAATGTCAGCGATCAAGACAATGCATTGCGTGAGGTGCAGGCTTTAACGAAGACTTCGGGGATAAAGAGATTTTCACATTTATGGTCAATCAGGTGTGGACTGCAGTTGTTTGTGGTTCTTTTCTTTCTCTCTGGTCTCTCTCCCACATATCGCACGGTTCTGTTTGCACACGCCGGTCCTGCCCGTCATTGGCTGGAAAATGAGCATAGCAAATTTGCTGGACAAGAGCAGTATACTTCAGAGTGTGGGGGGGGGGTGAGTTGCGGGTGCGTGGGAGGGGCGTCTGTGGGCCAGTTACCATGGCCTAGTAGATTCATCCAAAAGGATCAGCGGTTAGACAGCATCAGTCACAGGAAGTGATCTCCTACCACTGAGTAGCGATGCCTAGTGTAAAGCACCATGGAGTAGACAAAAAATTTTATCTAGTCTAGGTAAAAAGGTCAAATAAATTTGGATATCCAACCCCACGAGCGTCTATCCGTATAGTTATCCAAGATCACCTAGTGAAGATCTGAAGTATTCCCTATATATATATATTTATATATACCAGATCTGTGATATATATATAACATCAGAGGTTTATAATGTAGGCTGCAAATTCAGGACAGCACAACTTGTTGCTCTCCGAGGGGAAGTTTAATGTCAGATGCGATACAGCGACAGCTGTACGTATGTTATTCTGAAGAATAAGATTAAGAATACTCTGGATCTGGGTACCTTTCATCAGAAAGGCGCAGAGGCACTGAGGGATTTACTGCAGCTACTGTGTGGAGATGCCTTCACAATCATTTTCACCATGTTTACATGAGCTGGCTGGCAGCTTGCGCGGGGCCCCTTCATGCCAACACGTGGGCCACAGAGGCTTAATAACATAGTCCACTTAATTGTGTAATTGAGTTATTTAAAAGCCCTGTTTATTTTTTCTGTGGCCATATCAAAAGCTTTAAAAATTTCCATGGTTTAAGTTCACAGAACATTAAGTTTAAAGGACACTTGTAGATAGAAAAAAAGGCGGAAACAAAGTTTGTATATATCTGGAAGCCATGATATGAAGCTTAAAGAGTTTGCTAAATATGGATAAAAGTACGACGGTGAGTAAATGTTTTACTAATCACTAACTGGTTACTGTTCTAAGCTTTGGAAATACCATTTGAACTGCTATTTTTATGCATAGAGAAAAGGCTATTTGACTAAAAAAGATTTCATAAGATGTAGAAGGGGGTTTTGAAGGGAGAAGATCTAGGATCTAGGGTGCGAAATCTGAGTGAAGACATAGCTTCTAAAGATAACGAACAAATTCACACGTTATTTCACATCTCTGCTTCAGGTGGCACGTCGTGGTTCTTCCTTATCCACGTTCTCCATGCCTCCTTCCCTCTTCTTCCACAACACAGATGATATCTCACGTCGAGAGCTCACCAACAAGCCCGACCCTTCTGGTCTCTAGGCAGACATTCTAAGGGTGAGGAAAACCGGCACGTAAAATGAAGCATATAAAGTCACATCCATGCTTCTATTTAGTCCGCAGCAAACGAAAGGTGAACAGCACATTCCACGGTTTGGAAGGCGTCCAAAGCACGCTCAGAGGGTAATCCATAGCATGTTATGAACTTTGACAGAGGTGTGAAGGATGTACATCAAATTGCCCCAAAGGTAATCATGAATTACTTAACGACAACCAGACCGTGGCGGAGCACTTGTGGCAGGTGATTGTAAAGTCAGAAGATGACTGGGGAGCGAAAATTTAGGTTAAGTTACCTGAAATGAGAACGTGCTGTTACAAGTGCCTTTTATGTCCGTAGTTCAAACACCTTAGGCCTTGTTGCTCAGCGATAACCGTGAAACTTCATTTAGGTGATGTCACTAGGATCAGATTTTTTTTTTGTAGCATGGAGCTTGGGGGCACCAGTTCTGCATCCTGTGCAGACGCCATCATCACAGCGAGTGTTGCATCAATATAGTCAGGCCATGACCACTTGGAATAAATAGACTTTTTTTTTTTTTGAAGTGGGCTTGTATTGCAGGGGATGGGGGAACGAGTAGCAACAGGTATCATCTCCATCAAGTGGCCATCTCAGGATTGCCTCCCAGTGAACTGTGCGCCGATAAAACGATGTCAGTCAGACACATGACAATTCAATGTTTGGACTTACCAAGAGCAGAAAAAACTGATATTATACCCAAGTTGACACTTTTAATCGATTGTGTTGATGCATTAGTAAAATGTGTAGTACATGGAGTTATCATTGTGCGAAATATTTCTTGACGACGTGCACCATCATTTGACATTTTCATCAGGTAAAGTGCAGGCCCTCCCCCATCTTACCACCACCCTCTCAGTCAATTGACACCCAACTTCCTGTGAAAAGGTTGGACTTCTTCTTCTGACAGTTCCCATCAAAACATTTGATTGCACAATATTTACCTGTTTTGTTCTGCCTTTTGTAATAAATTTTCCATTTAGCCACATCTTTGCTTCCTAATGAAAACAGAAGTGCTTCTGATCTTCAGGGGTCATTTATGAAATTTTATAGTAGAAATGATTGTCATATCTAAGACGCCATCTTCAAGAGGCACAAACTGTTGTCACTTTGTAAATCTGAGATTAATCTTTCGTTCATAGGAGTATAATTAAATCACTTAAATGTTTCATAATGATACAATATTTTTCTCTAAATCAACCCTCAAAATGAATCACATTAATTTTAGTCATTTCCGGGCTAAACAGCTGGACCGCCTTAACATATCCCAGGGGATACAATAGTTGTACCATCAGCGTTTACGCCGGCGAATGAAGCGGCCGGATCAATTTCCATTCACCGAAACCTCACCGAATACTTAGACTTTTTGGTTTCACTCTCCCTCACCTCTTACATGCTAAAGAGATGCTGCAATACCAAAAATTAGGTGGCCATTCAGCTGGCCTTAAAAAAAAAAACAGCAGAGGCTCGCATGGAGAGTGCGATCTGGTACTCATTTGACGGTTCTGAGCGAGATACAACAGGAGCACCTGTTTCCCATTTCCCTCTCTCATGCCGCGTAGCGTCAGCTCGTTTTATTGGAAATCTTGTTCATATATTCCTGTTGAGTCTTTTTTTTTTCTGACCTTTACCGAGTCTCCAGAGACTCCCTGCTGGCACACAGAGGAAGTTATGGGTTGGTCGACAGTCTTGACTTCAGAGGCTCGTCGGACTAGATGTGACAGCAGAGGCTGTTTGAGCCGTTTTCACCTTTCTGTCTGCGGCGCCTCTGTTCGCTGTAACCCAGACCCCGTTTCACCTCACGTAAAATCAGCCGACAGTCACTGTCAAAGAGATCTGTTTAAATCGAATGTATTCCTAAATAAATCGCTTATTACAACCAACCCAATGTTTAACACGGAGCACTTACGACAAAGTTAATGTTTATTCATCGTCGTTAATGATATTTTAATGTAGAGTTTACAAGTAAGGTTGTGGGGTTCTGTAAACATTGGTTTTAGTGTGATTTGCAAGGGCTGTGTTTGTCAATGGTTTGTGGTGTGTGTAGCTAGGGCAGGCTGAGGTTGAAATATAGGCCACAAATCTGACCAAAGTCTTCAACAGAGTACTGTCCACAGTGCTGTGTTCCTTGGGGGGGGGGTGTTGTGGCCTGGGGGATTTCAATGCACTTATCCCAAGGACAGTGTGGCACAGAGTATATTGAAGCTACCTCACATAATTCAGAAATGCATTCAGGGGATGCAGAAACTGCTCAGATTGACAGAACTTTAATGCATCATGACTGCACGTATGTGATGCCAATTGTCTTGATTTCCCTTTCCGGAACAGCTACGCAAATATGGTGGCAACGTTTCACTTGGCGCTGTGCGACCCTGCCTCTGAGGAAATGCCTCTGAGGTAGAACAGAGATCACTGACTTACACGATGGGAATACCACAAAGTTTCTGTTCCTCATTCTGTCTTGTGGAAAGGGGGATGAAGTTTTTTGAAGAAGCACGGAGTGTTCCAGAATTGAAAAAAAGAAAGGGATGATCTGCAGTTGTCGTAAACAACATATCACGGCCTGAACAATTCCACATTTCTGCTCATTATTAAACTGTCTGGAGCCGCAAACCATTAAATTATCCGAAGCTTTGGATCTGAAATTTACAGCTGAATGTTTTTTTTCCCTCTGCTGTTACGGTTCTAAAATGTTTAACATGTATTTTAATGGGGAAATACCTGAAGGGCCTCTAATGAATGCCATTGTGGCCCCCAGGTACTGAACTGAAAACAGACAACTTGGATAAATACAGCATGTCAGGTCTGACTGATGTTTCCAGTCCATTGATTCACTACAAAGAAAATATTTACATTGTACTTGAGCGAGAAAATATCTTCCCAGTTTTCATTGAAAACAAAAAGAGCTTAAGAGAAACAGCTATTCATTTAAATATACATACACATACAAATTAAAACATGGCCGGCCCGTCATAAATACTATGCAAGGTTACGGTTGGAAACGGCTCTCGTTAAATTTAAGTTAATGTGCACAAATTGGTAATTGATAGTGGGTTTTTCCACATCACACAGAAAATATGATGATATGCATATCTTTCACTGAAAGAAAGAAATGTGGATATAAGAACATAATTTAAATTTGAGCAAAACATCTGAGGGGAGAAAACGCAACAAATTTAACATCCTTAAACATAATGAAAAACATTAAGTACATCTGGCTTAAGAAACTTTGGTTTTCAGGACCCCTGACTGGCTAATTCATCCAGTAAATTCGAACACATGGGCATTTAGCATCACTGTGTAAGATCTTAAGGATTTATATTTATTTTTTTTTGTATTTAATTTTTATGAATATGCTATTGTTAAAATAGTGGCAACCGCATGTTTGACACTAAGGGTACAAAAAGCCGGTGTCACGTTGAAGAAAATGCAATTTCAAACAAATTGTTTGAAACCCCAACTGATTTAATAAATTAAACAGATTTCTGCAGGCTGATAGCAAGGAACTTGCTGGAAGGCACAAATGTGAATGTGGCTTTCTTGTCAAAAAAGTTCCGGACCTTGAGATATCTGCAGATGTAACCCTGTTTAATTTGGTAATCAAATCTCCTGGATATTACACAAAAAGTAAACTGTCTATTGCAAACTTCCTCCAAAAATGTCTTGGGGGGAGGGGGGGCTGGAATACACAAGATCATTTTTGTTACCCCCCCATACGACTGTTTTTGCGGCTACAGTTGAGTTTCAGAGAGAGTCTCCACGATTAAGCTTAAATTGAGGTAGCTGTGCAACTTATATTCCAACAAATGTATTGTGGAGTTTTTTATTAATGTACAATACGTTTTGTGTGTGTGCATGTGAACACTAAGGAAGATGGTGCACGTGAACATCGCACATTGATTACAAACCCAGTTTTTGTGATATATTTACCTCTGGATCTTGACAGCAGCAGACCTGCGAATTGTTTACTTTTTAATTGTGACTTTAGACAACAACAACAATAATAATAATATAAATAAATACTGGCCTTCGATATATGCTATGCACCATCTCTGATTTATTATTACTTTTTTGAACTAGAAGAATCTTTACATTACTTAATATTTAGATCAAATTCTGGTGTTCTGCTTTGATTTAGAATAATAATTTACTGCATCTGGAATTAGGAATTGTGTTTCAAGACCAAAGGCAGGCAACAGGCTTTTAAAAAAGAAACTGATATTTCTGCCACTAATATGTTTAAGATGAGGTCTGCTTTGTAATAAGCATTATTTCCCCCATCTATCAGACAAAACATCTTCTCGGTCTTCCATAGCCATTAATAGAAGCATAATCATAGGCTTCCCGCACGACCCCTCCCCACGACGTGACCGGCCCGGCGCAGACTGACTGGCCACTTTTGATGTGCGAGAGTGATGTAGAGAACGGCGAGAGTGACTGAGCTGCCTGGGGAGGGGGCCGGCGTACGCTGATTACTAGGTAAGAGATGCACGGCGTCTCGGTGCTCATGTGCGAAGTGGCGGTCAGCACCACCACCTAGATTGAAACACTCACAATAAATCGAGAATGAAATATTGTTATTCACACTTTTTCCCCAGTCAAAAGGGCTCATTTAAAAAAATGGAGAAGCTGTATGAGAAAATGTATTTGTATGGATATAAATATCCTTTCCCTCTCTTTAATTCACTGCACAGTGAATATATTTATTTGTCCTCCTGGACATATCCGAGGCCTGGATCAGAACAAATAGACAAACTGCACACATATTTACAGCAACCTGGCCATTTGCACACGCTACTCTGTCTGTTGAACTACAACCTGGCACACAGGACTGGACAGTTATACACTCCTTTGCAAAGCTCACAATATTTCCATCATATTTCTACATTGCACTATATGCTTACATTACACTGTGTTTACGGTTACACATTTACTGTCTTATTGACTCACACCTTAATTCATGTTTGTGTTTTGTGTTTAATTCGTGTTTACCGGCACTGGGAAGCTAATGCAGGGTAAGATTTTCATTGCATAGTGGGACTGACTGTTTTCTGTGCATATGACAATAAACTCCTGATTCTTGAGCTGTTTCTTGAAGGACCAGCTTGTCGCAGTGTTCTTCTGTAGCCACCGGCACCACCGAGCGTCTCTCGCCGGCTCACTCTTTACGGCTGGCGTGCTCCTTTCTCGCGGCACGCCATTAGCTCGACGGCATCTCTCCCTACGGAGCCGGGCACGCACCTCAGCCCTTCTGCAAGTCGAGAGCTGCCTCCGCAAACAATGATGCAGTAGCTAATGTAGCTCGTCGGGACGCTTGGCTGGCCATGAATGGCCGCCTTTCACTGTGTTAAAAGACGCCTTCGCTGTGAAGTGGCGTCGAGGCACAGCAGCGTTGCACCGCCGGCGCCTCATCCTTCCCAGGCAAAGACCTAACCCTAACCCTAACCCCCCCCAACCTTGTCTGGCCAGTCACTTATGCTGGTCCCAAATGGGCCTCCCGCTCCAACGTAACTTGCAGAAACTGTAGCGTTCGTTTGTTTCATTTGTTACACCATGACTAAATAGCATATTAGGGTTTACGCTCAAAAATGATGAGATTTACGCATGGAAGTGATAAGATTTAAAATCCGTTCAGTACATTTACGAAGGTTGTAAACAAATGTAATGACCCCAGTTTCAAAATATTCAGTTTGGCAGTTTTTGTAGAATTCAAAATAATTGGGATAAATAAAATAACTATTAACTAATAACTATAAACAATTTCCATCCATCTTCCACAAAATGTATCGCCTACTGGGTCACAGTCACAGTGAAATAAATGACAGATGTAATGAATGAACTTGATTTTAAACCATAGACAATTTCTCTATTATTCAAAAGTTAAATATAATGTGTCGCATTAACATATTAAATAGCGTGATATATAAATAACTTGATATATATTTTGTGGATGTGCATGTTTTTGAAAAATATTTTGAGTTGTTTCTGCTTAGATCAAGCTTGCCAGTGTGACTTGTTTTGATTTTTTTCAGACGCTGTTTTTTGTTTGGATTTTGACAGGAACACAATGACAGGAAGAGCCTGTGAGTGTATGTCAGTGTGTGAGTTAGTAACAGAACGAGATGGACAGGGAGCTCACCGGCCCACACAGGACCACGCAGTGGGGGCTATGGGCCAGAGGCCGGTATTTCACAGCCTGGTGGCTGCCACTGAGTGTGACCGGACTTGCAAGAGAACGCGAGCACATACCTGTGCCCCCCCCTCAGGGAGTGTGGTGTGGGAGCACCCCATGGAGGGTGCCAGCCCTGGAAGAAAGCCAAAAAGTCCTCACATCAACATTATTATTATTATTATTATTATTATTGCAAAATGATACCACTTGTGCCTGCAGTGCTGTATGGAAGCTCCTTGGGTGTGTTTAATTCTGCACATTCTTCTGGTGCAGAAATTGCATCCTGTTATCTTGACTTGAGGATATGTGTAAATCCACAAAAAAATCCACTAGACGGCAGCCTTCCATGGCCTCCCCTTTGCCGTAAGACCTCCTGCCTTCCGCTCCATGTGAGAGGCAGGTTGGGTGGACCTTAAAGATTCCCCGGGGAGCATTTAACCTCTGATCCCCCTTTAATTTCATTGGCTGTCACTCTGATTCAATACATACATTTACTTCCCGGCCATAATGAAATGTCACAATCACAGAAAATGATTCTGTGATCTGCTAAACTGATAAATTTACGTACAACCTAGAGCAAAAGCTCCCCCAAAATCCCAAAACATCTTAAATGTGAGACTATTAAGATACTATAGATATACTATTATATTCCCTATATATAGGGTCATACATAGATGTCATACATAAAAGGTGAGTAGTTGAGTCATAATTTGTGTATTAAATTAATATCAGAACAAGTAATATATCACTGTCAAAATAGCTTTGTTAGTAACTATAGCGTTGTTAGTAGGCTAGAGTAACCCAAATAAACAAAGTATCTGAGAAATATTTTAATGTGCTGGACTGTAAATAGGGCAATTTTTCACTGCTTAGAAAATTACTCTTTCACAATATAATCGCTACAATTATCGTTCTGTTTGTGTGTGCATGTTAACCACTAATTTATGTCTTCCTGCAAGAATTTTTTAATGCAGCTTTTTTATTTATTGAACTCCAAATGGAGCATTTTAATCAATTGATCTTTCCCAGTTGTGCCGCAAACAGCCGTGGAATAATCATCTCAGCAGCACGGACGGGGTTACGCAGACATTACGCAGCCACAAAATCTATACTTTTAGGTAACTTAAACTTTTATTTAGAATAAAAACATTATAATCACAAATAGTATTGCTCTGTTTAGTGTGCAATCGTTTTTTTTTTTAAACTTAATTTTTAAGTTTTAAGGAACAGGACTTTTATATATGCACAGTTCAAGTAATGAAGTAAACCTGTATTAACCATAACGTAAGAGAACTGGGCCCTACTGGCGGCAGTTAATTTCACAACAGCGTCCTACAGACAGCAGACACTGAATGACAAGGAAGGAAGTTTAAAAAGATCAATCGGCAAGCAAGCGTTGATGTCCAGAGCATCACTCATCACGGCGGGTATCGCCTTAGTGCTTTTCAACGGACCGTTTGGGGCTGAATTCCACAGCAACACTGCCACCTACTGACAGGTTGATTTAAAGTGCTTTGCATGTAGCCGAGGTCGGTTGTTCACAGGGAACGGTGAACGGATATTAATTTAGGGTCAGTAAAGTATTTTGTTTCCCTCCATTTTTCAAAACGTCATCCTCATTTTGCTGCCTTCAAAGCACATGCGTTCTTATTTTCACCTGCGCTGTAAATGGGGGCGGTAAGCTATACTCCGGGAGGCGCGCAGAAACAGACGTATAAGGATGTACGGCGATATACTGCTAAAAAATCACGTTCGCGGAAATTAACTGTTTACATCCCTCTTGTCCTATTATTCCCCCAGTGAATTCTTGCATTTATTTTCTATTTCTAATTTTGATAGTATTTAAAATTGTGTTGTTTTACTAAGGCTGTAACTAAGCTTTGATTGTGAAGACTGATAGCCCAGTGAGTAACACTGGAAATGTACCACCAATTACTGTCCATCAGAAAAGAAGGTGGACGTTTATAACCGCTATCCTAACGCTCATTGGCTGTCTATGCAGTCTAGCTATGGCTCTGTGAGTGTTGGTTCAAGGAGAGGGCCCCATGTGAGTCTGTGTTCAAAGAAACACCTGTATTTGTACTGGAGTAGAGCAGCGCAAGGCCAAACACTCTGCATGTGCACACCATATTCGCACCTGACCACGTGTCTGTCGTCACGTGGGCCACATGGTGAGCGGTAGTGAAATTCCATGGATATGCAGGCTAGTGAGTTGGGAGGTGGCAGGGCAGGCTTGGGGGGTGGAGCCTTGGACTGGTGACACTTGGAAACCAAAATCCACCGTGGCTGCAACCACCATCGCAAAATGGCCCAAAAACCATAAAATGTCACCTCAAATGGGCACAATTTAAATGCACCAAGATCTAGACAGGACTTGCAAGACGTTCTGTCCCCCAAGGTCCATAAATAATTGAATGTTGCGGTCATAAACATGATGATAATCAAGCAGGTTATAGGAATTATAAGATGAATTTACTTAGAAATACCTCAGCAATATCATTCCGACATCCACGTCATGTGTGGCTGTTTCCGCGTTTCTTTCTGCACAAACGTCAGCTGCGCATTAACACTTCCCAAGCGAAGAACATGACGACTGCTTCTTCTCAGCTAACATACATTTTCACCAACCAAGTTCTTGTGGATTAGTTGCATGATTGAATAAGAAATAGTTGATTAAAAAAACATCAAATGAAGCTTGACTGGATCTATTCAGTCGGCTTTCCAAGTAAAAAGTCTGTTTTACTTGAGGAGTTTTTCGAAAGCCCCCCTCCCTTCCCAACTGAAGCTATTTTCGTCCCCTAGGATTTACATAAATGTTTGGCCAGAACAGCCTCTCAGAGGCCAGAGTTGACCAACAGCACTGATGCGTGACCACTTCTGATTGTATAAAGGACATGGAGAGAGGACCCCCGGGGACCCTGCCTTTGGGTGGTTCAGGAGATTGCCAGTCCAGTGTGCAATTACTTAAAATAAGCTCTTGGCGAATGACTTAATGTTTGTCAGGCCTGGGATTCTCAGCGTGTGCAAGTGTAAAATGTGCATTTAGGGAACCCTCCACGTTGTTCAAAATGTGCATTTAGGGAACAGCCAATGGCATGCCACATCTCTCAGAAGAAGGAAAGGGGAAAAAAATGATTTACAGAGTAAATTGTTAGCACTGGGGATTATTAAACAAAAGAAAAATAACAGGGCATAAATCTGAAAGTGGTCAAGTATAATTTTTTGGTTGTGTTGCTGATTAAAAGCGACAAATGTTCACAAGACAAAAACACAAAATCACAGCAGTTACTCAATAAGGGGGCGCGACACAGAAGACATTTTGTGTAACCGAGTAAAAAGCTATAAACAAGCTGTCTGTGAAACAGACCCTTGGCGCTTTGTCCTCTTCGGCAGCAGAAACATGTTTTTCTGCATAACATGTTAAGAACAGACAATGACCTTTAGCCCATACGTCATCCTCCCAAAGACAGAGCTACAACTGAGACACCTGTACATGGAAAAAAACTTTTGGATTCAAGAAAGTTTCTGAAGATTGCAAAACTTTGAATTAATGACTGACCCAAATGTGTAACATATACATAAATAGCAGTTCTAAATAATCGACACCATACTGATCATGTGGTCTACCAACTGTCTCAGAAATGGCTTTCTAACACAATCCAGATTAGTTACTGAGTCAACTGAAGATTATTAGATAGTTGGTAGATTGGAAGATTAATAGTTGCAAGTAAACCAAACAAAAGGATTTATAAATCTTTTTGAGTGATTTTGATAGATAATGAATTTGAAAAATGAAATGTTGTATGTAAAGAATCAAAAGTCATCAGCCTATCTTGCCTGGCTTACCAATCACAAGATCTTTTATCATATATCATCAGTCTTATCATAAGTAATGAATATAAAGTAAGATAGGATAAAATCTAATAAGCAGACAGTGTCATATCTTTCTTTAAAACGGGTATTCATTTGGTTTTTCTGCTATTTGTATTTACAGAGAAATAATCAATCCTTTTCAGAGTTCTGTGGTAGGGAAATATTATCAACATAATTTTAGTGCGAAAAGGCTAGAGGATGGATTGAACAGAAGTCGTTCTTTGCTTCTTGACGAATAGGAAGGCCTGTTATTTCTACCAATCAACCACTGGGTTTCCACCACTTTTATAGCTGAGGTGCTAGTTATAATATATAAAAATGACTACAGGAAACTATTTGGCTGCTGTATAGCTGCTGAAGACATCGCTTCCCTGACCGCACACAAAAATGCAGCCCGATCCCCGTCTAATGTCAACACAGCAGAGGGTTTCTGCAGACAATGTTTGTTTGCAGACAGCTGAAGCAGCTGACGCACAGTCCGCTTTCTTTAGTGACACAAACTCTACCTTTAAAGAAGCTGGCGATTTCGCCGAGCCAACGTTACATCATCCACACAAATATCTTGTTTAAAACCGAGGAACCTCCCGTTGTATATTTTATTTGGCCGCGAACATGCTTGACGTCCAATACATCACATGTCCTCCGGTACGACTATTTAATGTAGAAACTCCAAAACTCACAAATGCAGTATGACCGAATGTTCCAGAGATGTACCACTATACTAAACAGGCAATATATCTCTCCCTTCTCCAAACAGAAATAGATTTCATTGAATTGTTTGATAAATTTGACCCAAGATTTCCAGTTGCCGTTATTGGAGTTCCTACTGTTTTTCTGTCTGTTGGTGGCCCAAACCCTAATCACCCAAAACTCCCAAGGAGCCCATAAATTACGGCAAAGAGATGGAGCTTTGTGTTCCTAGTGCTGGAGTGTACCGCGAATTTTCAGCGGCGTATTTTGACAACCGGCCCCCTAAATCATTATTTTATGACAGACGGGGAAACTCGTAGATGTTCATCGCGCTGATTTATGTTCATTTGGGTCTGGAGGATACTATAATTTGCGACTAATGTGAAAACAGATGGATAGAGAGATACCAAAGGGCAAAGTGACCTATACATTCTCACCGCGGTGTGCAAATGGCATCCATATGTCGCGGGAGCTCTGCCAGTTACATCTCCATTACAGATATGTTTCGCTATGAATTTTAGAATCCGGCCATTTCAGAGGTTGTAGTCTTTCAAAGCAATCTATAGACACAAATCTGAAGATAAAACTTGGTGTGTTTTACGGAAAGGCCATCAAACGCGGAGTAAAAGTAATAACAAACATGACAACTGCGCGATATGGGGGGCTGACTCTACATGTCTTTTTTTAAAGCTCAGTGCAGTAGAATTGTTTTCAGGTTTGCTTTGACTCATTTTGGAGGTTTATTTGTTATTCTGAATCATGATGTAACCCTGCACATTCTTACAGTGGGTATTTTAAAGAGCCGGCTGTGAAGTGGAACAGGTAGAGTTTGTGAGTTTGATCTCTGACCCTCAATTAGGTTAAATGTCTTTCATACTTTGATCGTTGTGTCCCACAGATAAGGGGCTATAGGTGACAGAAGCTGAAGTCACAGTTTTTGTACTGGCATAATACGCCGAAAGATGAAAAAAATGTACTCTGTGCAAAGACCTGCATTCAGTACATGATAGGATCTCCCGTGTCCTTTGCTAGTACGTTTTGCTCTGCTGCTGCTTTCATGAAGTTGTTTTTTTGGAAATCGGTATTGCTTGACAACCTTATACTTATTTTCCACCCCGCCAAGGTAAGCGGTTCTCTTTTAAGTTCTAAAACAGGCAAATGCTGCCGCTGACAGAATTAAACAGAGCTGGGCAGCATCCGAAGGGATTATTAATGTAGTCTGTTCCACTTCCGTCCCTCAAGGTCTTCGGCAAGTTCATTCACTGATATGTGCGTGATAGAAGTTCCCTGTGAGTCCCGGGATAACTATATCACATCGGACACACTTCATGGGGACGTTTCAAATTTCGTCCCCGCCTGGAGCATGCCTGAATGCCAAACACAGGAATAATACACCCCCCCCCCATGTCAGTGAACATGAAAGTCTTTCACGGGAGACAAAAAAGCAACTTCATTAAATAATAACTATCATCCCACCAAGGGCAATTGCGTAATGTAATTGCCTTCCCTCATAAACATAACTTTTATGTCACAGAACGAGGTTCACGCTCAGAGCTCACACGACACACTAATGGAGCTCGTTGAAGGGAGATCTGACAGTGTGGCAGATTTGTTTTCTTTTTTGTTGCTGTCTTTTGGACGTGGGGGGTGGAGAGTACTGCCCAGTGGTGCCGTCCTAGAGAGCACAGGCATCAACGAGCGTCTGCTCCTGATCTCCTCAGAGACGTGGCGGTGGGTTCTGACTGTCCTCCACTCCCCTGGTACACCTGGCTTCAGAAACCCCTCCCCCTCCTGCTCTCCCTGCTCACTGAGCACACCGCAGGGGTCACTGGGCTGAGTTTGGCCGGAGTTTCTAATTTTCCGTCTCGGGAAAGCCACTCCAGCCACCGGCTCTCTCAAGTAGGACGAACCGAGAAGCAGGATGGGCGGCGTCTTGGGGGAAATTAGGCGCTTTCTCCTGTCCATTTTATGTCTTGGCCAGAGTTTGAATGATCAGGGCATGGGGCATGGACCTGGGCCAGTATTTCCATAAATATTACCAGGCTGCTCAGTTAGGTCTGACTGCATTACTGGCTTTCCCACCTCTCCCAGCTGGAATCAGTGGGATTACCTATGGGACTTTTCCTGAAAACTAAACCAGTCTAAATTGTGATGGATGATCTGATGATTTTTCATGTCTAGTTTCTGTCATGCCGAGAAATCCTATAGAATTAAGTAGTGAAGAAGTTTTTAACCAACGGTAACTCCTAGTATAGTTTTCGGGAACAGAAACAGGTAGTGGCTTAAGGTGCTCTGATAAATGTGTATAGCATGTTCCCTGGGGGCAGGCAGTGGCTTAAGGTGCTCTGATAAATGTGTATAGCATGTTCCCTGGGGGCAGGCAATGGCTTAAGGTGCTCTGATAAAGGTGTATAGCATGTTCCCTGGGGGC
>JAODKN010000027.1:22583800-22595970 GCA_026774425.1 Petrocephalus zakoni
TAGCATGTTCCCTGGGGGCAGGCAATGGCTTAAGGTGCTCTGATAAAGGTGTATAGCATGTTCCCTGGGGGCAGGCAGTGGCTTATGGTGCTCTGATAAAGGTGTATAGCATGTTCTCTGGGGGCAGGCAATGGCTTATGGTGCTCTGATAAAGGTGTATAGCATGTTCCCTGGGGGATTACAGTATATTTCTGTCACCTGATGTCGTATAAAGACACTCTGCTCAAGCATACTCACAAAACAGTGAAAAGTGAATCAGGATTGCCCGTTACTCGTGCCTAACTTGCATTTCCTTCTTTCTTCTAGAGCAGGATTTTCAATATTTGTGGGAACCCCATTGAACTTCAAGACTGAAACTTGGCTGGTGCATCAGAAAAGCCAGATAGTATCCCAGTAAACTCATTGGCTCATCTAAGAGGTAGTTGAAGGCTTTGCCTCAGGAATCAGATCTCCCACCTGGCCGTAATAAAACACCTGTCTTAGACTGGGGGGGAAACAGAATATCACTGCAGTGTGTCTTCTGTTCCATGAACCCAAGCTTGCATCCTTACAGTTACAGTAGCATAAATCTGTGCATTTCCCTTAACCGTCACACCTCTTCCATATAATTAAGTGAAGCAGTGCATGCAGCCACCAGGAGGCAATTTCCATAAGTAGATTTCAGAAGTGCTGTTTGTTCCTACACGGCAGCCCTGCGCTGGGTAAGTGGATTTATGGAAGATGGACAGGTGGTTGTTTGCTTCTATCTACAAACACACAGAGAATTTCCACTTGATGACAAACAATGCCGATTGCCGAGTTCCATCTGCTCTTTGCTGAAAACTTGCTCATTATTTTATCACCTATTTCCATGTGACTGGACTTTCAAAGTTTTGCATCACGTCCAAGAAGTTGCTGTCAGCTTGCCATAGTTTAACTGCAGTGACTGTAATTGGCTTTTACAGGCAATGTATTTCAACAGTACTTATACCACCTGGCAACAATGCAGTGCTTTGAAATTGACGTTAATGTATGCACACACCTGTGGTTTGTAGCATATATATCCAAATAACAGGTGTTGTCACGTTGATTTGCAACATCTCTGGGCAGTGATCTCAATGAATATGTCAGGTTCCTTGCTAGGTTGGGGTTTAGACCCATCCCCACAGCCACTCCCCCGATCACCATTTTCCCATTTTTAGCTGCAAGTATTTTTAAAAAAGTTTTTATTTTAAAGGTGGACACTGGTTGGTGAAGGATCACTGTGAATACAGGAGGATAACACTGCTCTCGGTGCCGTGTAAGGTCCGCACTAGGAACAGCCTCAGCGGGATCCATGATCACTTGCTCGCCTACCAGCAACTGGAGCAGTCTGGTTTTACGCCTAAGAAGTCTACCATTGACGACATCCTGGATCTGAGGGTTCTTATCACGCACATACATGAATATCTTTGCAGCCTCTGTCGATTTTCACAAAGTGTTTTGCTCCGTTGATTGAGCTACCTTGTGGGACACCCTGAGACTTCACGGGATCCCGCCCAAGTTGCTGGACGTCATGGCCGGCCTGTACACTGGTACTGGGAGTGGTGTGCAGATTAGAGGCAGAACCATAGCATTCTTCCCTGTTGATTCTCGGATTCATCAGGGATGTGTTCTTGCTCCTATGCTGATTTATGCTTGCATGGACTGGGTGTTGGGCAGGGTTGTGGGGTCCCCGCAGCTGTGACATTCGTTAGGGAAGAAAGATTTAATGATCCTGACTTTGATAACGATGTTGTGATCTTTGCTGAGTCAGTGGAGGCTCTGATCGGGGGACTTGAGAGACTGACCAAGAAATCTGAGTGTCTGGGCTTATGAGTGTCCTGGGTAACCACCAAGATCCAGACCTTTAATGACCTCTTGGGCACAGCCATCAGCAGTGTGTTGGTCTGCAGGGGGAGTGTCGACCGCATCGAGAGGTTTGCTTACCTTGGCAGTGACATTTGTGTCTCTTCCTATGAAGTTGGGAGATTGGGAGAGCATGGGGGGTCATGAGGTCACTGGAGAGGGGTGTGTGGTGCTCCCAATATCTCTATAAGAGGACGAAGGTCCAAGTCTTTAGAGTCCTGGTGTTCCTCGTTTTGCTGTATGGCTATGAGACATGGATGCTGTCCAGTGACCTGAGATGAAGCCTGGACTCCTTTGGGTCTGTGTCTCTTCAGAGAATCCAGGGGTACCGCTGGTTTGACTTTGTGATGAATGAGCGGTTGCTCAGGGGGTTCCGAATGAGGCACATTACTCTGCATCGGGAAGGGAGCATCAGTCCCAAGGTGTTTCGTCGTGTGGTCTGTGTGGCGAGGTGCTGTACCACTGCAGGCTCTCCAACCTGATCTGACCTGACACCAATCCTGTACTGGCAAACTCTGCAGTACCTCCAACGACTTAGGAAATCCTCAAAGAACTAGTGAGGTTGTTTTTCCGGTCCTCTGTATGTCAGATTTCATTTTATACATATCTGCAAATGCAATCGAAAAAGCACAAATGCCAAGAGTCATAAGAGAAATTTAGTTTAGTTACTTATGGTTAACCTTAGGGCTGGGTAGGATTTAAGGGTGTTATGAGTGGGATTAAGGTTTTTCCATAGAAATGAATGGACAGTCCTCAATAAGATACGAATACAAACATGGCTCTGTGTGTGTGTGTGTGTGTGTGCGTGTGTGTGCGTGTGTGTGTGTGGCAATAATACTCTTTCCACTCACATTCTGGAACCTGTGGCTGTAGAGTGTACATCATGAAATAAAGCAGGAACTAAATATAATGACTTCAATAAATGCACGTTTTTTTTATACTTATAACGGTCACCGTTGCTACATTCTTTGAAAAGAAGACAATCAAAAAACACAAGGCAGATTAAACGGATCACTCCTGTTATACTGGCAGTTACTACATGTATGTATTTCATGCTCTGAAAACTGTTTGAAATGGTCCTGTAACTGTAAAATGCTAGCTGTGTGACTGCTTCATCAGCACATCCACGGTATTTCGCATGTACTGTCCTTGTATGAAATTATGAAGAGATGCATTTTTCCAGGAACAGATCTATTTATAAAGGGTATTTAAATGTGCAGGTATGTGGAAAATATCAGAGCAGCATTTATTTTCTGGAATCCAGCTTTAAATATACACTTATGTACCTTTGTTTGACATACCTCAACACAAGGTTTGTGAGAATCAAACACTTTCTCCCAAATCATAAAATTTTTTTGAGACATTAATGGTGTTATAACTATGAAACTTTTTATGTAATGCTTATTAGCTACTAATTAGCACTAATTCTTTTTGATGATCAATGCCTTTTTAGCAAGAGAATTCAAAATTTTATTTTATATATAAATATATCTTAAATTTGAGAAGTTTTCCTCCCTAATCATTACACACTATATGTAGAGTAATATACTAGATTTACTATGTTATACTTGAGCTGTAATAAACAACAAGTTGTATAATACCAATACAATGACTAAATGCTTCTCCAGAATGGCTCCAGCCAACCAGACATCTGAGTGCAGCATACAGATGTCTCTGACTGGCAGAAGTCAGTTGCTGTAGGCAGGCTGACCCCTCGGTTTATATAGTGCGTGAAGGGTCATGACCTCTCCCCTGAAAGGACACTGACCCAAGGTCAGACAAGTGGCCTCTGGTCTAAGCTCACGCTGGGAAGGCCGCGCAGGTGTTACATGCCTTTGTATGAGGTTCTGTTTCCGATGAAGAAAAAAAACAGAAAAATCTCTTCATCGGTAAAAAGTTAGAGATCTGAGGGCCATTCCACAATGCAGGATCTCCCAGTTAGCTGGATAACTGTCAAAAGTCAAGCAAAGAATCTGGCCAATAGGAAGAGAGGTAAGTGACATTCCTAGTGGACAATCCTTATATTTGGATTAAGTTATCTGGCTAATGAAGAAATCCTGCTCTGTGGTATATGTATACCCCCCAGGTTTTAGCAGTTAGTCTGTCTATAAATTTATAAATCCAAATAATATAAATCCAAAGCTGGTGTCCTCCATGTTGGTAAATGGTGAACTTTTGAAGGTATCCTGACCTGACCCCTAGTGGTAAGTGTGAACACTGCAGGATGCAGAACTGAATGCAGGACTTGCATAAGGAACTGGTTAGACCTGCGGTTAGCTCTGCTGCTGCTACAAAATGTAGCACACTTTGAAACACAGCTGCGGCAGTGATGTCTTTAATGATTAGAGAGAGGCATGCGAAGCTAGCTGTACAAGACTGGCAAGTTAGGGTGGCTGGGACGATTCCAGGCTCAGTATGTTAAATATTGCCGACTGTAACAATGACATTTTTAGAGGTGTTTGCATCCAATGCCAACTAAGCTTTATCTTAATTAAGCATTATCAAAATAACGTTAAAGATGGATGTGGGGTATATAGGCTACTACTAATTACGTTAAAATATGGTCATTCTTTTTCAGACTGCATAGCTAAGTATTCCTTTAATCAAACTTACATTCATCAAGCTGTATTAGCTAGACTTTTTAGAAGCCTCTCCAATGATGTAATGACAATGCAGTACATTATCAAAAGATCATTCTTAAAGTTCAGACTGGCTCCCGACATTCCGAAGAAACGCTGGCTTCCGTTTCGCTTGCCGGCTCTTGTAACGCACTTGTTATACCAGCTATTTTATCTTTTACCAGGGAAGTGACACTTTTGTGCATACACGCCCCCCCCCCCCCACACACACACACACACACACACAAATTCCCACCCTTTCCCAGGGCCGCAGATAGTGATCGCGTCATGTAAAACCACTTTGTTTGCAGACTTTTGTGTTGGTGGCCACCCATGTTTAACTGGGGTCCTGGCCTGACTCCCAGTGATGAGTTTTCCAAACCTCCATGCTGGCTTGCAGGCCGACGGCCGGGGTAACGTCTGCCCCTGGGTCCCAGACTGAGAAACTGGCTTTCCCTTCTCCAGTCCGCCTGTTTGTTCTCCTCCACCCTGGTTCCTGCTAAGCCGCCAGACATCAGACGCTTCAGGTCAAGGGGGACGGAAATGGCAATCCCAGCTGAAGGCAGGGATGCGACCGATTAGGGCTGCGGGCCCTGCGGTGGGGAGAGAGGGGCGTCCTTGCTGCCGCCTGTCTGTGAGGTCGCTTCCCTTTCGGTAGTAATGCTGGCCTGTGGTGAGCCGAATGCCGGCTCACTAGTGTGAGCGTGCATATATAGTGTGAGCGTGCATATATATGTGGACACCAGCAATGCGTTCGTTAATTAGTTTTACTACTTAGTGTCTGTAATAGCTGCAGCATTAACTTTGGTTTTTTTCTTAATATACTTTGAATAAAAATACGGTGTATAGTAATCATTAACCAACGGTGTCTTCATGTTTGGATCCTTTGTGACTGATGCTGTCATGTCTCAAATAAAGCAAGGAAGTTGGCTGTGATTTATGGCTATTTAGACAAGGTTTTAACAGAGAGGGTAGGAAATGGAAACACTGCTTTCATACAGAGCCTGTAGGCAACGTCATGGGGGCTTCGGCAACCACTTAATCTGTCGGTGGGTCGGCCTGGCAACGCTATTAGATGCACAAAGTTCCTTTTCACCAGGCAGATGGACTGTTTTACTTCAAGATGGACCCAATGGTTTACTGCAGCTCTGAAGGTGAGTTATGTGACACAAGCTAATCTCCAGCACGAACAGAAACATTGCAAACTTTGTGTAAACATTGCAACTGTTTATTGTTTTGCCGTTTTAGAGGAAAAAAAAAGAAAAACATTTCGTCTAGCTGAAGCAGTTAATTAATGTGAAGATGGGGTGTGATTGGTTCCACTGCCCACATATACCATAAACCCCGGCGTTTCGGAAATGTTTCTCGGGAATTGATGTACATATTTTTTGGGCCAGCAATAAAAAATAAATAAGATCTCCCTCACTGATTTTATGAAAGTGCACTCGGATGAAAACTGTAGCCTTTTCCGTGTGCAGTCATGAAAAATGTCTTTCGGCACTTTTTAATACATGCAGCTGCACGCGTTTAAATGAAGCGAATCCTCAGTTCACTTTTAATACCTTATCAAAGCTTTTTCTCAACAAGCCCATTCATGTTCACTTACCCGGTTTTACCTGATTTTTCTTGATTTTTACTAGGTTTTGTAAATATTTCCCTACTGTAAATATTTCTTGAGACGAACCTCAGTGGTGCTTTCATCAAATTTCAAAAACTACATATACATATGTACATATTTACATATATAACAGAAAACAAAAAAGAAAGCTTTTGTGTTTTTTAATTAAGACAAAAAATAACATTTTACCATTTACTGTCAGAAAAAAAACACAAATGTTATCATTCTAATATCAGTATAACCATGTTGATCATTTTCGGGAGTTTTTCACACATACAAAACTTTAAGTTGTTTTAGATCAGTCTTTCCCAGTCTTGCCCTGGGGAACCTACAGACAGTCCATGTTTTTGCTTACTGAGTGATGGGGGGGGGGGCAGCAGTGAGGACCATCTTTGGGTCCCCACTGACTGGGTTGGGAAACACTGCTTTAGATAGATCCATCAACTAGGCAAATGAATGTGGAAATGAAGGTGCCTGATTTATAACACATGAAAAGTGAGAAATTCTGCCAATACTGCCAGGTCTGGGTGCCTTAATCAGCTGGCTGTGGCCCGAGGCAGCAACTCAGTGACCACCAAGCAGCCTTCTTCACTTCTTCCCCTCCAGTGCTTAGATGAAAGCTTTGGGAAGATCAATAGTCACTTTTGTACATTTGTTATGCAGCTTTTGATGCCTCTTTCATTTGCACCACCAGCAAGCCCACTCCTGAACATCTGACCATGTCCTGAAGCATGACAGGAAGTGACATCACTTTTTCAAGCTTCCCTGGCCGGAATGACAGTACCTAACTAAATTTGACCAACATCTATTAAATCATGCACATCAAAAAGCATGCAAGTTGCACTGCAAATTGTACATTAAAAACCCAGGAAGAAAAACAGGATGACAGCTTGAGCCTTCTTGAACTGGAAATTTCTTTAAAAAAAGAATACCAGGATCACACTGCACCTTCTAGTTATCAGGGAAATACCTCATTTTCCAGCACAGAAATTTAATTCATATCCAAGTATAAGGAAATCAGGCCAAGTTCCTCAGTTATATCATAAAACATTGAATTGTTCTGCACAAAAAAAGTGAATTACATTACAGTGCTGCATTCTGTGTAACTGGATCTGCTCCTTTTTATATAAAACCATTCCTAATGAGAATAAGTATTTGTAGTAATGAGTAACCAAACTGCCAAACCATGCCCACGTTGTTCCATGATCCAGACTATTTTTTTACTGTCCCATTAAATGCAACTGTATTCCCAGTTTTAGTATTCTCATTTTTTCCTGACAACAAATCCCCTTTGTTCCTTGTGAAAGATTATGCCAGTGTAGTTTTTTATAGCCAAACAGGTGTACCCTAAATGATCTCGCCAGGTTATTGAGGTCAGGCTGCTGTTTGACCCAGAGCTGAGCACTTCAGCATCGAGGGGTTTGAGGTGTCCAGGAGTTATCCGGCATGGTCTCATTATGTGTGAAAACAGCTATGGCTTCAGTGTCTGGGGAGGGTGGTATGTGCCGTTGGGGCCCTGGTAGACCAGCCTATACACCCATCCATCCATTGTGCATGTCTATTCATCTGATACAGGGCTGTGGTGAAGCCTTTCCAAGGAGGAGTGGGGAGGCCAATGATACTTTGGGCAGGATGCACCATCTTCCATGCATTGATAGACCTAGTCCTTTATGTTGAGCCGGGGGGGCTTTGCTGGCACTGGCCCTGTACATGCAAGCAATACTATAATTATAGTGTGACAATTTTTAATAGCATTAATTTTGTAATGTGACTGTAATATCTTTAGAACTTTACAGCTGTCAGGTGGCAGAATCTGCATAAAATAACAGAGACACATAGGCCTACATGTTAAAAGCAAATCAACATATTGTTTGTAAATACTGTCAGAAGCCACAAAGGGTTGCTAAATTCTGATACATTTACTGTAAACAGTGCATGCAATTTTAATATAAAGCAATGTGAAATTAAGCATATGAGTAGCCTAGGAACATACATAAATGATTCAGTAAATTTCCCTCTGTATATGCGTTTGGTCAGAAATGTAGGTCTGGGTGACCCACTGCCCTAAATTACTAAGCCCGCGAGAGGATTCGTCAGACGTGGAAAGCATTATCTTAACTGGAGAGCCTACCTACAGCCCCACCAACATCTTTTAGCTCCACTGTATCTTCCCTCCCCCCAAAAGCACGCATTACCTTCCTTCACTCCTTTCACCTTCCGTGTAGTTAACGCTCCAAAAGCCTCAGAATTATGACTGAAAGTCAGCCAGAAGTCAGCGGTGGAAAATTCCGCATCCAGCCGAAGTCATATGAACTTGTAAACATCTCGACCTCTGAATCATCCCCTGTTTGCTTCCCTCGGCTGGACCATGAAATATTAATGAGAAAATAGGACGTGGCCTTATTTGCAATGCAGAGGGGATTATTAGACAGATTTATCCAATAAAGGGTAAGCGGCGAGGTACAGAGCACCTGCCTTCTGTCATATAATAACACTTCCTTCTCTTCCGTTGTGCCGCTTTATTTACTCTCTTTCAAATTATTCTTTGTCCTTCGTTGACAAAGATAAATGAAGGGATTAATATATATTGGAGAAATCTCCCAGCAGCCCGAGTGATCGGGGAGACGCAGGATAGCATTTCCCCCAGGTAACCGAAAGCATGCAAACTGGATTAGGAGTCATTTGCTGTAGGGCTTAACTGCGATCAGAAGCCATTAGCAGAACATTGTCTTATATGGAATAAAAGCGGGGAAATGAAAGAACTTTAATTGCCTAGTGCATATTAAAATTCAAGACGGTAGAATTAACCGTCCCGGTAAATCTTCAAAAGTCAAAAATGAGCACACTCTTTCTTTTACAGATAATTTAATTTTTTTTAGCATGTTGACTGTTCGTTCAGTTTTTAACTCCGCGATTCTTTTAAGAAAAATGACCGTTAGAGATAACAGTGCCACTGCTGTATACCAAGTAAAAGTTATGCTGCACGGAGCTAAAATTGCTCATTTTTAACGAGCAAGGTGCCCCTGGCCATTCTTAGCAGTGGATTCCTCTGCTACATGGAACGGGGAAGTACAGCAGTACGCCTGACAGGTAACATGACACAGAATTCAGTTACCGATTTACTTTACATTGCATGTTAGGCTGTATAAGATTCTCACCGGCTTGTGAGGTTCATTTCCAGCAGCAGCATCACTTATTAAAGGCAGTAGGGGGCGCCGTTCAATCACAAACAGGTCAGGGGACGTTCTAATAAACTAAACATTTATCAACCTGACGCCACTGATAAAAACTTAGAAATTACTCATTCATATTTTATATTTTTAAACATATGTGAATCATCATTTATATTTAAGAAAACATTTCATACGACATACAGAGTGTTTCACTCAGTATTCGTATTACATCTCAATCAGTATTCTAAATAGTATTACAAATATTTTTACAATATAAAATAAATAGACGATATCAGAGAACAGTGGCCATAAAAAGTGAAGGCCAGGTGGTACAAAACAGGCCACAAATCAGAGGAAAGGCCACACGCGCAGTGCAGGGGTATCAGCATCGTGCCTGATATGGCTTCTGAGATAGGGGTTTATTACCACGGATATCACACCATGCCTCCGTTTTCCGCTGCCCCAGCTGCCATCGGAAGTCCAGAAACAGCCCAGTACCGGAGCTGCCCGTTACGGAAGGTGCTAAGAGCAAACGGTGCTTTTCCACTGACGAAGCCTCACGCATAAACAGGCCTGTTGTGTGTAGGATAATGCAATGGAACAGTGTCAGCGGTAATAACTGGATGAAGTCATTGCTCGGCCAGTCAATTGTCACGCAGTTAAGAACTGCGTTTATAGGGGGTGCGGCAGGCCTGGACATGAGACAGCAATATTAACATAATGGTATTGTATGTTATCCTTAGCTATTATACTTCGTGGAAAATCTGACAGTCATGTTTTCTGATAGAATATTTTTGTTAATAACATCTCAATCTGTCTATATGTGCATAACTATAATATATAAAGGTCTATATATAGAAAGGTTAAAAGGTAGTATCATTTACATTGGTTTAAATACATACTGGAAATACATTATGTATATTAATTCAGCATCTGTGACTGCCACATTACCAAAGAAAAGATCCCAGTTGTTTATAATAATTTATTTGCCAAAGGTAGTAAGGTAGGTTAAGCACTTATACAAATAGCATGCTATTTTTTCTGGATATCCTCTATACCCAGCCATGCATGTTGCACTCTTTAGCAATGCTTTGCTGTTCATTTTTAGCAAAGTGGCTATTACAATGTCACGATCATCCCTCTGTAAATAGTCTTTATTATGGAAGCGATTTAAGGGTGCTTTACACCTATCGGACCGAATAACTGGAAGTTGGAATACTAAGTTGAGTAAAATACGATTCAGACCACATAACTGAATGCCCATTATTAAATCACCTATCTCTCTAAAGCATCTGTTCAGCGGGACCTCAGAAAGTTTTACGACACCTTGATGAATGTAAAATATTATGCGTCACGATGTTAGCCAGATTTTTTTGCTTCAGAAATATTATATATTGTTTTGCGGTAGATGGACTACCTCAACTATATATTATAAAGTTTATACATTATAACATTATAACTCTTGGCTCAAAGGCACAGAGGACCGCTTCATTTTCATCACATATATCTATTTTCATATTTGTCATTATCAAGATACAACAATGTAAAGACACTGGATTTTTAAAACTATGTAAGCTTTTAATGACCCTGAACAGATGATGGAAGCAGCATGTGATGGATTTTATGAAAATTAAGCCGGACTCACAGGTAGGAGGCCTCACTGCAGATGATATGAGTTTTCCAGTGATTTTGACCTGGAAGCTTACAGTCCAAATAGTGACTGTCACTTTACAGGTTGACTACATGGTTTAGAAACCAAAAGCGAACATCTGTTTTTTGTGGTCGATTGACAATGAGGGAAGTTAACAGACCGTGTTTGCTGTTAAATTTAAATGACAATATGGAAGACATTCACACTGTGTGTATCCTGGCTCTGCCACCGGTCCCAGTGTTGTGGCTTTACCAAGCCCCCCCACCCCAAAAGTGAATGAAAATATTCTTTCTCCTCAAGAGAATGCCTTTTGTGTTTGCCCAGCTGGGTGGAGGACATTTTTTAGCTGCCCGTTTAAAAATCCTTTGCAGTTCATGCAGAGTTCAGTCACTACAGAAATCATTTCTTTACCAGTGACAGCAACTTCTTAACCCACAGGTCACACATCCCATAAAGGTCGCACATCCCGTAAAGGTCACACATCCCATAATGTTCACACATCCCATAAAGGTCACACATCCCATAATGGTTACACATCCCATAAAGATCAGACATCCCGCAATAGTCACACATCCCATAACGGTCGCACATCCCATAAATGTCACACATCCCGTAATCGTCGCACATCCCTTAAACGTCACACATCCCGTAATCGCCGCACATCCTGTAATGGTTGCACATCCCAGTTACGGTCATACACCCCATAATGGTTGTACATCCCATAATGGTTTCATCTCCCATAATCCCCAGTACAGTGTTCAAATGCCAGGAGGGTCTAGGCTGTTATACCCTAGAGTATAGAGTAAATGTCACTGGATAAAACAGTTAGCAAAGGACATGGATTTGTGATCAGAAGGTTGCTAGGTTCAAATCCCAGAAAGTACCATGCTTTAGCAGCATTCAGGAAGCTTCTTAACCTGAATTATATTGTTTTGGAAAATACCCACCTGTATAAACAGGCGCAGACTGCAAGTTTTGGATAAAACCCTTATTCAGTCAACTTAAAGTAATTTATATTATAGGCCTAAATATTCCTTTTTGCTCATATAAATAGCAGCAACAGGGTATAGTATCCCTACAGTTGATGGATTAAATAGCCATTCCATGGTGAAACAAGTTTGTCTAACACTGTAAGCTATAACATACACTCTCAGTGTCGAATATACAAATATGTCAGCTGATTGTGGAAACTTCCAGAAGCGCTCAGAACAGGATCATATGGTGGCAGGTGTGCAGTGAGGTTC
>JAODKN010000027.1:22596070-22617165 GCA_026774425.1 Petrocephalus zakoni
GTTCCTATAGCCGACTGGAGCAGCCGAGCCACAGCCCCCACCTGGAACCCGCCCAAAGCAGGCGGCGGGCTCTATGGCCATGCTGCCGTGCAGTTACGGCTAATCTTCATCCTCTTCACTCTTTCCTCTCCCGAGCCATTAAAACACGCCATTCAAGACTGCATTTGAAAAGCTGACAAGTGGGTTTTTTAACGGCATTCCAGCCCCAAGCCTCGACACCTTGACGTGCCCGGCTGCGTACCAGGGGCTGTTGGCGAAATCGTGCCAGGGCAGCGGCGCGCATGTAGGCGCATATCGGCGAGCGACTGCTCGGAGGACACATCAGGACGATGTAATTACAGCTCATTAGGAATATGCGGGGCTTAAGTGCAAAGTGCCCGTATTTCACGCCTGGATGTGTCAAACTGTCAACGTGAGGAATAACGCTAAAGGACTTTTTTGATTTAATATCGGTATTCATTCATAATGGCCCAATATTTAAAGTAACAGGCAACAGGAAGCCAGACAAGGTGGCAGTTACTTTTCCTGTTTTATTCCTCATATACACGTAAAAATGCTTTTAAAAAATCAGGTTTAATAAAAATAAATGTAATAAAAGCTTAAGTCTGTATTATATATATAAAATACGCAAGCTTCAAATATTTACTACCACCAGCAGATGGTGCTGTAATTCAGTATTTCAGCGATGATCCAGCGTCAAGAACCCTGCTGGTACTGTTCCAAATTACAACACAGTCATTAAAAACCAAAACTCCCATTCTGAAATTCAGTTTTTCATTCAGGTTTGCCAACATCAAATAAACTTATCAGACTCTAGTTGCAACATGTATAACGTTTCTTTTGATGATATACAGATCAACACGGCCATCAAATTGTAAACTTGAGTAGTTTAATAAAAATCAGTCTGGCTAACAAAATATGGCACAGTAACTGCTGTCCTGGACAATCACTCATGGTGTGATTTAATACTGCATGCCTCTTTAAAATGTCAAATTAACCGCCTAAGTTTTGCCCTAACAGTAATGTAATACTCTAGCATGATGCATCATGTGGTACAGGTCTGATAAACATGCAGCAAAGGCCTAATATTCTGCAGTCATAATTCTTACCATAATTCATTAAGAGGCCCCAAAACTTTTTTATATTTTAGACCTTTAGGCTGTAACCTGGGTAATGTGCTAATAAACCGAGTCCCCTCCTTCTACCGGCAGTAGGCAACACTAACGCTTCTTGCTAATGAAGTCAAGGCTTTTTGCGAATGAATACTCCTAAGATAGGATGCCCGTGTGCCATTAACCATTCTCCAAACAAATTAGCAGTCAAATGACCAGCAACATCTGCGCAATACGTTAAGGTAACGACTCTAAACGACCGCCTCAAAATAAAGAGGCGGCTTATGATGTAAATCTCCCCTTTTCACTTTCGCCCTTTTTCGTGATTCGATATACTTGCGACTATTGTCATGAATAGGAAAATATCGCCCAAGAAAATAACATCTATTTCCATATGACGTGTGATGTTATTGGAGGGCTATGCAGATGGCTCATAGGCCCGGCTGGCTTGGTCGGGCCTTTTAGACGAAGCCGTCTGGGTCTGAATGGAAAACGGGCACAATGTTGACCAAAACAGATATGTTAGGCCCATGTTGATGCTGGTGTGGAGGTCAGAAGGTCAGAAGATTATGCCAGTTGCTGGAATGTCTACTTGATGTCACCTTTGAAGGGGACATGTCAATCCACAGATTGTTCCCTAATGTTCATGGGTCACCCTGTGTTTTATTTTATCTTTTTTACTAGAATCAACTCAGAGTCTACCAAACCATAGACATAGCTGTTTAACCTGTAAGTCACATGCCTCACACTGCTAGGCAAACTGAACTTTGAATCTCTGCATCATTGTCATTTTAATCTTCACCTATCACTCATACATTGTCACACTTCTCCACTTGAACATGGAAAAAAAACAAAGCCTCTTTAAATACAACATTGCAGGTACTCCAGTCACACACTGCCCGCCCCCCAGCTTCAAGTGTGACTGGAGTGCTCACTGTCCAACGCTAATGACTGAAATCAAACAAGTGGCTTCCGTGCAGCTCTTGCTGACGGACGGGCTTACTCACGCGGAATGCGGCTCCCTCGCTTTCTCGGCCTATCAATTGGCGACTTGTTGAGCGTGCTACTCGGCCTCTGGCTTGTGCCGCTGACAGACGGGCCCCGTCTTCCCATCCAGGCCACCGTTTGCACACCGCAGTCTACCAGACCAGAGCAGGCTAACAAAGGAAACCTGTGATGAATCCATACCCTCACATTGATTTATAGGATCCATCACATTGCTATTACTTAATTCATCTCCATGGGGAAATTCTTCTTTCACCTATCCCATATTGTTTTCTGTGATAAACACAGACACATATTCCACTGACAACAAGCTTGGGAGAGGGGGGGAGTTACAGCACACAGTCATCTGGCATGTAGCAAGACTGGAGCTGGGAGTTAAGGGCCTTGTTTAACAGTGAGAGTGGTGAACCAATGACCTTTGGGTCACAGGCACTGAGCACTAACCCACTAAGCCACTGGCTCTCTTAAAAGCCAGCTGGGAATCCATTTGTGTGTCACCTGTCTTTTGCCCATGTGTTTATACTCTGAAAGGGAAACTCACAGACAGGCAGGTATAAGTGCTGCCCAGAAAGGGAGCGTGACGCTATACTGTCTGCATCACAGTGCCTGAAGAAAAACGGGAGGAAGCATGTTGTATGTGCATGCAGCTGTTCCAGCCATGCAGAGATACATGAGGCGAGGCTTGCAAATGACAAAATCCTGAGCCGTTCCAGAAACGCCGACCCTGAAAGTCGGTACGCAGCTGTAAGCCTGCAAACGGAATAGCCCGATGAGAGGACGGAGGACGGAATGGGGCCTTCTCTTCCTGTCCACATTCACGTATTCCTAAATGTACCACCCAGTCAAAGCCTCAACCTGTACTGTGCTTATTGACTTTCCATGTGTGTTATTGGCCTATCTATGACCATACAGCAGAATTGTACCAAAAAAGTCCCACAAACCTTGCTGTGTGGCCATAACAACTTCTGTTCTGTTGCATTCTGTAATATTCTGCAGTATACGGGAGAGTATTAGCACAGACAGGCCGAAAAATGAAAACTTCTCACAATGGATTTGGTGTCTGAACAAGGGGAGAGACAAGACAAAAGTGGGAGCGTGGCAGGGCTACAGCAGGGTCCAGGCTCAGGAAGCAGGAACAGACCCCTAAGGAGGGGGTAGTGGTTCAGGAAAGACAGGTATGGTTTAGAGAGGCAGAGGGGCCAGCGGTAAAAGGCCACACTTGAATTTTAGTGATGCTTGATTCAGTTTATTAATTATTTTTTATAATTATGATATTAATATTATTATTATTATTATTAATTTGACTACAGAATCTCTAGAATCTCACTGCATACAGGTTAGAGTCTCTGATATCCTGCTTACAGTCGAATCAACTGGAAAAGTCCACTGTACAGCCACAGTGCACTTCTATCAACAGGTTTCACTTGCTCTTCTGAAGCAAAATATCACCAATGATGTTTATATATTTAATTTCTTGGTTAGATGTAAAATTGTAGAAAGGGGAGGCTAAACACAGGGACCAGACTTGAGCCAAAATATCGTACGCGTGCTACAGTTTCTCTACCATTTCTCGTAAATCAGTGCAGCAAAGGGTTCGTGCGAATCGCCGATTGGTAGTATAAGAATGCAAAATACAACCCCGTTTTAAATGAAGTTGGGATGCTGTGCAAAATGTAAATAAAAAGACAATCAAATGATAGACACTGAAACAAATTAGTTCATTCCACATCCATCTGAAGTCCATTAACTATTTCTGGTATTAAACAAGGCAACTGTTTGTTCTTGATTATATTGTATTACTCTGCACTTTTGCTGGACATTTGGGTCGGTAGCCTTCGGCTGCAGGTACAGGGAGGAACTTGAACCCATGACCAATCAGGAACCAGCAAGCTTGTGTAGGCACACCTGCGCCATGCAATCCGCCACGCCCAGACGGCACAGGTGACCATGTGACCTGCACACACCACCCGACTTCTCCTTTTTGAAGCAGGTGCTCCCCGCCTCCCCATCACTGCTCCCTGCCACTCTTTACCATACGCCGGCCAGGTCGCATGACGCCTGCAGTATTAGATTAAGCGGCTTCACTAGGTAACTGGCTCTGCTTTTATTCTTCGTTCGCACAAACGGCGGCAGACAATAGCTTGGTGGGACAGAGGGGGCGGGTTCTAAGGGAGTCCTTAATCTCTCAAAGCTGCGCAGTGCATTGTGCTCCCGGTTGCTCACTCTGTTTTTTTTTTTGTCCCCACCCCCTCACTCTCGCTCGCTCACTCTCTCATCCACCTGCCCGGCCATGACACGGGTTCGGGTGTGGCCCCTCCCCGACGCCCCCCCCGTCTACGGCCTGTTGGACCAATGGAGTGATCCGTAAAGCTGCTGACACATATACATGCACCAAGATAAAGGCAGCACCACGCCCACATCCACCACTACCACTGCCCAGCCCAGCCATTATCCCAGCCTCCGCCCCAGTAGGAGAATAGACTGGGCACAAAGAGGAGAGGCACCGACAGAGATTCACCCAGCAGATGTTCCCTTAGCTGACAGCAAAGTCAACAGTGCCGTGCTTCCATCACTCGGGGCCTCCGCCTGCGTGTCGCGGGAGAGGCAGGACACCTGGGAGAGTTCCGAGATAAGGGATTTATACGCCACTGCCGAGCGACCACACACACTCACTCACGCGCCCTGCCAAGATAAATATACCACCATTTATTTATAGAACAACCAGTTTATTTCTGATTTACCAAAGACTACACTGCAATGTTTATAGTCTCAAAGTTACCGAAAGGATATATCTGTGTATGTAGTTGTGTTGATCCCAGAGCAATGCTTTGACTTGGAGGTTTATTTCAACAAGGGCTGAAGGAGGTGGATGGGGGGGGGGATCGTGAACGCGGTCGTGTCGGCCGGAGGGGGCGCCGGCACTTTCGTATCAGGCCAGCCTCGGACTGAGCCTGCACACAGACGTTTATTGGTGGGGGGATTGTAAAGGACGGCTAAGTGTGGCGGGGGGGGGCGTGCTGTACGTCCATGCAGCCACTGAGTGATAAAGGTGAGACGCCTTCGAGGACCATCTCAGATTCCCCCTGCTGCCCTTTTGACCTCTCGGTGGACCCGGCATTCGGCACCGCCCAGTGCCTGCCTCTCCACGATAAACACTGCTTTTGTTCTCCGTCCGTCAGTGAACCAAATTCGACTACAAACAGGCTAAAATCCTACTGCATACAGTTAGGAATCCCCTCCCCTGCAAACACAGGCAGGAATCCCACCCACACAGGTTAGAGTCTCTGATATCCTGCTTACAGTCGAATCAACTGGAAAAGTCCACTGTACAGCCACAGTGCACTTCTATCAACAGGTTTCACTTACTCTTCTGAAGCAAAATATTACCAATGATGCTCGTATATTTAATTTCTTAGCTACATGTAAAATTGTAGAAAGGGGAGGCTAAACACAGGGACCAGACTTGTGACAAAATATCGTACACGTGCTACAGTTTCTCTACCATTTCTCATAAATCTCATAAATCAGTGCAGCAAAGGGTTCGTGCAAATCGCCGATTGGTAGTATAAGAACGCAAAATACAACCCCGTTCCCAAAAAAGTTGGGATGCTGTGCAAAATGTAAATAAAAAGACAATGCAATGAATGCAAATCATATAAACCCATATTTAATTGCAAACAGAAAAAAGACAACATATCAAAGGTTGAAACTGAGAAATATTATTGTTTTATGACAAATATATGCTCAATTTTAATTTGATGCCAGAAATACATTTAAAAAAAGTTTGGACTGGGGCCTTTTGTTCCATTCTTTCCTGCTCAATAGTTCTGGGTGTCTTTTGTCATACTTTTCGTTTCATGATACGCCAGTCTAGTTTGATTGTAATCCTAGAGAATCAATAAAATAAAATGGCGGGAATAATGCCATCCAGCTATCACATCCAGCTCCTGAGATGCCAACCGACACAAACTGCAACCACGCCACTCTTGTCGCAATTGCTGCGATTGGCTTCAAGCTGACGGGTCACAACGAGCGCCATCTAAACCTTCCAGATGGATCAAAGGTGGAAGAAGTTCGAAGAGACCCGTAGAAACTTCCCACGGTAGGCTACATGAACGCTGAACCCTTGGGGCGTGCTGGTTCTTGGGTGCGTGCCTCGCGAGGTCGTCCCCATCTCACCGCTTAAGCAGCGTGTCTCAGAGTGCCTGCCGCATAGATCACATGCCTTGGCTGTAATATCCCCTGACAGGTTACTGACAATAGCACAAAGGGGAAACCCGTGAGGAACGAACGTCAGAAAGAAGCCTACATGTCATCTGGCGTGGTGTCAGTCGTCGGAGTGGCGTGGCTCGATTATCCCGTCATATCGTCTGACTTTATCTATAAAAGACCTGTTTGCGAAGTTAAGGATCTTAAAGAATGCGCTATTTGCTTGCTTCTTAGCGTTGTTTAAGTCGCGCCATAGTATAAACTATCGCGGTGTTTGTTAATAAACACAATACAAGACAATGAGCTGCACTGAGTAAATATGCTTTCGAGACATGCCTCCAATGAAGGCCCAAGGCGACTTCATTGAGCATTCCCGTCGCCTTAATGGCCATTAGCTGTCCCTCGAGGTGTCACTTTGTGTTCACCTCTGGCTCTGAGGCACAGACGTCACAACGAAACCGGTTGCTGTGCCCAGGCCTGTAAACGCAATCTTGCGATCCCGCGATCACGTGAAGTCGTAGGCCTTTCAGCCCCTTGGAAACACTGTTTACACATGCAGGGTTTGGATGACATGGTGTGACTTATTACTCGCCAGTCAGGAGCATTTTGGGGGTGTTTAAAGACCCCACTCTTCCACTCTCCCCTTCGACTCAACCGGTTACCATTTCCGGCGTACAACGTCCTCAAAATTAAAATTTCCTGAAATACAGGGCTATAGTATTAATTGGATTCAGTAAGCAATAAACACTGCAATATATTTCGGCACCAGGCAAATATTTAAGTATTTATTATGCAGGAGCTCTGTTTAATTTCTAGAAAATCTATTTATTGCAGTTTATGAATTTATTGATTTATTTATTTACTCAGTTTATAACTTTCTAGCGTTCCGTTCATTTAGTTTTAGGTACTTTTTGATTCCATATTCTCCTCTATATCTGACAAATTGTTTAGCATTTAACATGATATAAATTCAGGCGTGAATGTTGCATCTAAATGTGTCTAAGCGATGGTAATCGCATGCGTAGAGGGTAACGACAATAGCGCCGCGGCAATGCAGCAGGAGCCGCGCCTTGGATGCCGCCCGAGCTACCTCAGGAGGTGCGGATTAATAACCGATCCGTGGCTCCAGGGACGAGGGTAATAACGGAGGGAAACGCGGCAGACGGGCCGGATTGCGCCTCATCAGCGGCAAAGCCCGGCGTGGCCACGGGGGACGTCGGAGTCAGACGGACGGGCGGAGATAATACCGCGCTCCGAGCACACTCCTGGTCGAGGCCCGCTTGAGGCCCGGTGACATCTGGTTCTTCCCTTTCAGACGGCCAAGACTCCTAAGTGTGGGTGTGTGTCTGTCAGTCCGTCTGTCTGTGAGCCCATGCGTGTGATTGCTGTGTTTGCGTGTGTGTGTGTTTACGCACATGCATGTCTGTTTACTTGTGTGGATGTGTGCATGTGTGGGTGCACATGTGTAGGTTTATCCTTGGTGTGTGTGTATGTGCATACATCTTGTTGTGTGCGCGCGTGCGTGTGCATGTGTATGTGTGTGTGTGTGTGTGTGTGCGTGTGTGTGTGCGATTGGGCGCTGGCCCACATTTTTCCCCATTATTAGAAAGCTATACCCCAGTTTGCATGGATATAACAAGATACTCTTAGCAAAATCTGCAAATTTAGAATATAATAATCATCTGCTCCTCATTAAGATTAGAAAGCTCTTGAGATTCCAAAAAAAACCCTTGTTTTTTTCTTTAATGAAGAGAAATCATGGCGGTCAGGTGGCACAGTGGCAGTACAACAAAAAGCGTGGCACATGCAGGCCGAGACTCAGACAGGCGCACAGCAGCTGGTGCGAAACCCGTCCAGAGCCCCTGATCACAGCCGAATTGTGTTACTTAAAAGGATATTCCTCCAGATGTCCATTTTGGAAGAAAAGTAAAGTTTCCAATTCCTCCCCCAAAGCAAAGATAAATAAATAAATAGCTAAATATCGGAGCAGCCGCTCCGGAACATTCTAACGAGGGGCAGCCACAGCTCAGTAATTACTTTGTTGGATCGTCGGTTAGACGTTGGCCCATGAGCTCAGCTTGGGGATGGCTCGCCTCGAAGTGCGTTTAGCATGAGAGCGGCCTACCCTGATGTCGGTGGTGCACGCTTTTGGCATGCTAACCCAGGGGAAATAAGTACACATCCGTGCAGCCACACACCTTTGAAGTTCAAAGAGTACCCAAACACTCCGTTCCTTCTTTTGAACCCAAAGATAACAATAACCAAGCAGAAATAAAGTGCCATTTAAATTCACTGGTGAACCACAGGGGAACTGTGTGTCTGAGTGACCCCTGGTTTTAACTATTTCCCACTCGTCTATCGTTAGCTAAGTGCGTGAAAACTATTGGTATTATTACACCAACAAAACTTTGCAAATGGCCCTTTCTTTCATCCACACCAGGAGGAATTCAACTGTAAAACTGAAATATATATATATATATATATATATATACATACATTCATATATAAATCAGGGTTATACACACACAAATCTGTGTATCTATGGCAACCAAAACGATAAAAAGGCACCCTGTTGTAGCAGCAGGTATATGTGCTTCCCAGCAGGTGCTGTGTGTCCTGCAGCTGACATGGAGGTAATGCACAAACTCTGTATGGTTTTATGGTCTGTCAAAAAGAAAATCCATTTCCCAAGGATGGTCTTCAGGGATGAGGCAATCTATTCAACGACCCACACAACACATTTCAAAATTTCACAAATATCATTTTAATTAACCATGCCCGTTCGATTTAAGGAGCCCTGTAAACGATAAAAAAAGCAACAAACCTTCTTCCCGTGCCCCATTTCCATCCTGAAAGCCTTGTACCTTCATTTTAATTCTGAAAGCTGACTGCAGGTCAATGTGTTGTACTCTTTACACAGGGGGTAAGAGGTGATTACAGGTGTGCCAGCATTTCCCATTTGGGATCAATAAAGTATATTTTTCTATCTATCCGTCTTCTGCCCTCCACACCACCTGACTCAAGTCATTAGATCCTATTCTGGAAGTTCAGGGCACACACTCTACACAAACAATGCGAAAAATTTGAAAACAGCTAAGTCCCAGGAACAAATCATTACATCTGTCAAATTTGCCGAATTTACTACAGTATTAAAATGTCTTGAATCAGTTGAGGTAAATGTACGAGTCGAAACCTGGAGTTTGACATCGCATGATAATGATTTTTTGAGTGTGATTTTTAATGTCATAAAATTCATTTCGGTTCATGTCCCTTGTGATAGCCGCCATGCTAAGTGCCTGACATGCCGGCATTGTTGCGATCATGGCTATAGGTGGCAGCATACTGCTTTATTTTCACTGGCCTACAACAACCATCAGACCAGCACGGTCTCTGGTCCCATGAAGTTATACAAGCCACCCGGAACCCTTTACACCACAAATCAAAACATGATTGATGCTAGACTACATTTCCCATTTCCTACTGTCAAATGGAAAACAAAATCTCTTATTTGCGTTTCCAGTTACCTTGAATTTATTTTGACTGAAGTGGATTCAAAATGCAAAGTTCTTTTCAGGTGACTTTAAAACACTCAGAGGTGCCTCATTGCCCTAGTTTTAATGTCACAAACTCAAATAAAAGGTTTAATTAGCATAGAATGGATGGGCAATCAGAGAGAAAATAAACAGGGAAAGATAGCATCCTCTCTGGCGGTCTCCCTAGCGATCTCATGACAGCTCGCTCGAGGAATCACAGCTGACAATGGGACAGCCAGAGTTTGCCGTGGTCCTGTCATACAATATGGGATCTAGACCAACAACACACACATTTTGTGGGCTTGAGGCCTTCGTCATTGTGAACAAAAACATCCTTTACACAAAAGACACCAGGGGTAGCAGTGGTGGGAGTGAGACATGAAATAGGTTGGATCCAGTGAGGCCAGGTTACCGGTGGTGTGATGACGTGCAAAACTGCACAAAGGCGCAACTGCACAAATAAGGTAATGTAAAGCGACATTTACCATGCATTTTGACGTAGCATATTAGCTTACAAAGCTATCTAAAATACAATTTAATTTATTCTATGTTTTAAATTGGTATAGGCGGAATCAACACAAGTGCACGGGGAATTAAAGGGCAGTGAAACCAGCGACACAATCATACGTGCCTTTTTTTCCCTCCTCTATGAAAAGATCTTTGAGTGCTTACACCAGCGTGTCTATCGCGCACCCCGCATGCTTGCGCCGTGTGAAACGGAAGAGCATGGATATGCGCAATCAGCCCTAAGCCGCCGTTTTCCGTTTTCTGATTTGAGTGTGCAGGAATACGTGCGACGCAGGTCACAGCCATGCCAAGGGGAGACTCGAACCCTGTTCAGGCAGAATTAGGGGCAGAGGAGGAAGCAGAGGGGGAAAGTGGTGGTGATGGGTCTGTTAGGGGGCCGTCCTGCTCCATGGCTACTTTATCCTTTAGCCTTTTCCGGGTAGCTAATAATTAGTGAGTCAAACGCTATTGCTTAGTTAATTTTTATTATTTAACCTGCGCATTTTTTGTCATTTTAATTAGGTTTCTTCGATTTTTTATCTGATGATTATACTGTTGCTTTCTTTATACTTATTTTATTATATAGATTTATAAAAATTTTAAATTTGACCCTATAGTTCCCAAACTGCAAATTGTAAAAAAAAAAATGTAGTATTAAATTCTTGTATAAAATGTGTGTAAATGTTTATTGATTTTTAATAATATTTATCCATCGATGCATTTCTTACCCCATCACTTACCACATTTATAATTTTGAGTAATAATTGTTATGTATGCAATAAAATTAATGACAAATTTTAAACATTAAAATGTTTAGTTTATAATGAAATACTTCACAGGAAAAAGCAAATTTTCCAATTACAAATTGTATGGCTAGTAGTAAAACCTAAATCTAAAGGTAATATTCCTATTATATAGCTATATAATCCATATCAAATTCTTTATACATTTTCTATTTACATATATAAAAATGTATTTAATACGTAATATTATTTAATACGTAATCAAAAATATATATTTAAACAATAAAACAGCACACTTTTTGCAATAATGTAACGGCAGGCCCAAATCTTTCACAGTTAAGCAGAAAGTCATGTTTTTAGCTCAGCGCGTGTGCAGGTAACACAAAGAACAGACTGCGAGAAAAACAATGACAAAAATGTTAATAAACGTTGGCATCCCGTTACTCTTAAGCGCTCTTTCCCTAAATAAATAAATCGATAATAGTGCTGGAGGCTCTGGAGCACCTCTCAGTTCCAGCAGTCCCGATGTCGTCCCCTATTTGCTGAGTTACCAAGGATTTGTTGACAAGTTCTACTTGAACAAATTGTGTTTAGACAACAGTATATTTCATTGAGGTCTTTTGCACTGACTGGGCCAAGGTCGGTTTTATATTCTACTGAAATCATAAATGACACTCGAGATAAACAGAGTGTTTACACTCCCTGAGTGAGCTGAAGCTGATATGTAAATTTAGCTGTCTTCTTTCATCAAATTTGCATTTACCCGCTTAACCAAACACTACAGGCCTCCAACTCAAACAGTTTTAATGATGGTCTCCCCTTTATGACCGATTGCGGTATCTGGAAAAAGGGAACAGCAATTTAGATCGGAATGAAAAGACTGAAGCATAGTAGCTATTGCCAACCAGCTGACAATAATTGGATCAACTTTGCGGAGAAATTGATGTGTTTTGATGCTCCGATGGAGGACGGGGCACCGGCCTGCTTTCGCCGATTCATTATTTCCCTTTTATCTTCTGCCGCCAGGCCCTTCGGCTGCGGATATTCTGTGCGCCGCTAATCAAACAACTTTAATAAGACTAAACAGCGTCTCCGCGCCGCAGAGAAGATCCTCCATCCCTGTCTGCAGAAGCCAGGTGAAGGTGTCACTGAATACCAATTCGCCTCTGCGTGTCGCCTCTCCATCCTCTACCTGGGGTACAACCTACAACAACACCTGGCCCCCCAAACTCCCATCTTCTCTAACTTCTTCAAAGTTCAGTCAGCAGCTTCTGCTGTTTTTTTTTCCCCACAAAAATTAAATCGGCCATTTAAACCACTCCCCACATCCCATTTAATGTTAATTTTAGGCACTACAGTGCTTTCCTGTGTCTTTTTATGACATTTCCTGTTTTGAGTGCCCAGTAATTCTCATAGACTCACTTTTAAATGACTGCCTGTTGATAAGTAGCGTGATTTATATGTTCATTTTCAGTAGGCATTATGCAGGCCATTAGGCCGCGATTCAACACTGCATATAAACATGAGGCCGAAAGCTGATGGCGTTTCATATAACCGCCTTGAATCATCTTAAACGTTTTCCTCATATTTCATTAATCCCTTATATTAAATCATGAATCTTTGTATTTAGAAGCATGTTTAGGTATTTTATGCACTGGTTTAAAAATCAGGTTTCAAACAGGTTCTGCATAAATGTGACATTTTATTCAATTTTAATTTAAAAAATGTCACGTAGAACTTTTCATAGACCTGCATACTGAATGGAAATACCTTAAAAGAAATGTTTAAATGATTAGAAAACTGAGGAATAGGACAGAGCAGACAAGGGCTTGTTCTTGGCACTGATCTATCGACATTCTAAGATTTTGTGGCTGAAAAACGGCTTGTGGAATCAGACACGTTCCTGTTCCCGGAGCCGGCTGGCCGGGCACATTTATTTTTTGTTTGTTTTACGACATATTCATCCGACGAGGAGGGTGTGCAGTGGTGCAGCCCTGATGTCTGTGACCCCGGGTCAGACAGGAGGCATTCTGCATTTTCGAGTCGAGACGGGGCGTGCGAGATCGGCACTCGCGTACTTTCGTCCGCTGCTTGGCGACATCCAGTGCTGGCGGTACCAGGGGGAGGTTTAAAGTCCGTCACACGCAGGCCCATTCCGGCCCAGCTCGTCTCCGCACCCTTGTCTGGTGCTAAAATTGATGCCTCTAGGCCCCTGCCAGGACGGGCAGCTGCCGCGGCCAGGACTGCCTTTGACAAGTTAACAAGCACGGAACAAAACATGTGACTGGCGGCGACAAAGGGAGACGGACTGGGGGGGCGGGGGGGGGGTTGGGTACTGAGAAGTTTCCAGCATTTTCAGGAAGGTCCCAGCGCATCCTCCTCTATAGAGCAAGAGAGGGGAGAGAAAGGCGGACCCCACTAATAGCTGGCGCTAGGTAACTGAGGGTCTCCCGGCCTGGAATGTAGGTCTCATTGTGCCCCCGGGGCGGGCCCCCCCCCGCCCCCGGGGGCGCGCCCCCCCCCCCCCCCCCGCCCATTACCATGGCTATCCTGTGTCAGGCTGAAATGACGACCCCCCGTCCGTCCGTCACAGACCCCCATCCATAACTCACAGGACTTGTCTCGGCTGCTTCATATATATAACTTTTTTTGTTTCATTTAAACAGCCTTGTGGAAAAAAAAAAAATCTTGCAGTGGAGTGTGCCCGTCAAATTGCTATCTAATGGTAACAGGAGTGAGCGGCCAGGGAGATATCGGTCTTTCCTGCAGGCCCCACCAGCGTTCCTGCCTTTCACGGAGCTGGGAAGATGCCACACACAATCTGTTTGTTCTGCATGAGCAAACAGATTGTAAACTGGCTGATAATTTTCGTACTGACAATGTCATTTACGGCTGTCAGCTTTTTGTCTGCTGTGTTTGCTTTATTCAAATATGAACCACGCGGCCCTCCCATTCGGCGCTTCCTTCTGCATTAAAATCACATCAATTCGCCTCCATTTCGTCTTATCTGAAATTCATTGGAAGCAATCACTTGGTTGAATGCTTTGCTGTCGCCATGGAGACGAAAGGTCTAGTGTGGACTTCAGAAGGATTAGGAACTTGTAAGATTTAAGTCTTGAAGTACACAGTTGCTTTGTTGTGCCCGCCTTTGATTTTGAAGGGAGAAAATTCGCCCGTCCTTTCATTAGAAAAAAATTAATACATATGCATACACACCGGTAACAGAGATCTGTAAATATCCATTCACACCCCGCATCTGGTGAATGCACTTATCTGTCCATTTGTACAAAATACACATTGATATTCATTTGCCTACCCCTCATTGGCATTCTTGTAGTGTCACGATCTGTGGATCTAAATTTATGTTTTATTTCTCCACGGCTTCCAGCCAATTTGTTGGGACCGTCGGCTTGGTGCCAAAGCGTCAGAGGTCAGCACTCGCGAGGTCCCGTCGGTAGCACTCTGCAGCCTTGGCGTGTGATAATAAATCCCGTGTCTGGGGCTGAGCCGGCCCAATTGGACCCAAACTGCTTCCCGGGGCATGGCGCTCCGAGGCTGGAGTATCTCCCTTCTCTTCTCGTGGGTCAGAGGGCCGGGTGCCGAGTTACACCTCAGACCGTCTGCAGACGTTACTGGGCTTTTTTCTCTCTCTTCTCCTCTTGCGGTTTTTCCGTGCACTTAGTGTACAGAGGTTCCGGAAAATGTGTCCTGGAATGATAGTCAGTGATATGCCCACGGACACAGAGGCATACCAAACGAAAGACTAAAAGTATAAAGTAAGCTCCCCCATTAGCTGAGCCGCGTTTTAGCTTGGGTCTTTCTTTCGTGTATTTTTACGTACCTTCCATAAATTCCAGAATTCCCTCTCATTCCTGTCATTTCCTGATGCGTAGTTTTAAATGTTTTGTACCCTACAAGGAGATTTTTCCTGGCCCTGAGAATAATGAAGCTGCAGTTGGTAAGCGTGTCAGAGCAACAATTAATTATTTAAGCGCGGTCTAAAAAAAATCGCACCAGTCCGTAGGTTTGATTTGCAGCTTCAGTGAAAGTGCAGGCTCAACATGAGAGCAAGGTAACTTATAATCTGTAATCGAAATTGAATCTCTCACCTTAAATTAAAAGCTTGCAGGAAAAACATGTTCTGCACACTTATTAACACTGAAGCATTTAGTCTTACTTAATGTTAAGCATTTATTCTTAATTATTATTATTATAATAATTATTATTTTAATAATAATAATAATTATTATTATTATTATTATTATTATATTTATGGCAGTTTCGTTTTTCTTACCCCTATTAGCAACATTGAACAGCAGTTAAATGAAAATAAATATATATATGTAAAGGTGAAATAATCCAATTTATATCGAGCTTGAATTTGACATGCAGATGACATCCATGCAAGGTCTATGTAAATCTTTGTGTACAAGGTCCATGTGAAACTCCTCTCAAGATTATTTTACCATTTTTTGTGAAGTGTTAGCAAAGGTTACACATCATTTCTGGCGCTCCCTGGCATGAAGGTAGACATTTATTTTGCCTTTGTAAACAGTGTTACAATATGCCGACGGCATTTCATAGCCGCGTGGCTGGAATTTGAGGTGTAAACAGTGCTTTTCCGTCCCCTACATCCAATCACCAAGAGCATCTAAACAATCAATATCCTTTGCATTTTGGTATTTACAGCCCAACAGCGGCGCCCATGACGAGTTCATCTCGCTCGCTGAATATGTCACAGATTGTCATGACTTTGGGAATATCGGGTCAGCTCTGTATAGGACAGTGAATACCAATGGCGGCCGTGTCATTAGCCGCTGATAGAAATATGAGGGGGACTAAAATCATATACATAGCAAACTGATTTTTGATAAAATTGTGTATTGTGGCATAAAAAAAAAATTAAAAATTGCTTTATTCAAATACGAACCACCTCCTTTTCGTTGTTTGTCATTTTGCTGTGCATTTGCTGTGCATCTGCTAGTTTGCTACGACTTCCTGCTACAGTTTATTTTTTATAGTACATTTAGAAGTAATTCATTATTAATATCATAGTCACGCAGGATGCTGGCCCACTTTGCATTGAAAAGTGGGTGGGAGATAAATCGCCCCCCGGCAGCTTTTGGGTGGGCAGTGGATGCACAGGTGCCGCCGTCTCCATCAGTGGGGGTTGAAGTCCCGCACTGCGTATCCCTGCAGCCCACCTCTGGTACCCGCTCACATGGAACACAGAATCAGAACACACACACACACACACACACACACACACACGCACACACCAGCCAATCAGCCGCCTTGTTTCTCGGTGACAGCCAATCAATCAGGAATGATTGGTTCTAGAATCCCTAACAATAACATTGTCACTGCCTCCTAAGCCTCAAGCACAGGCTGCAGCACAATACTTTAATATACACACAATAATTTAGCAATGGTATTTAAATGTGAGATATTAAGGGCTGCTTGAAAGTTTGGTTGTTTCTGTGTATGGGAGGCAAATTCCTGATAGTGAGCTTGCTGGCAGGTCCTGAGACGTGTCAGTCACCTGTACACGCTTCAGCGACTCTGACATACTTCTCCTCTGTTGTAACCGACCTCATAATGGATATGCGGGGGGGGGGGGGCAGTTGCAGAAACGAGCAGCCCTAAATCGTGTTTTCATCTCCCATTTTTCGAAGATGAGCAAGAAATTATTCAACCTTGAATGTAGCACTGAGCACAAAGGACTTTGGAAGCACTCTGGCACGGTCCTGCCCGTGCCTGCCGGGGCGATATTCGATGTATTGGTAGAGGATTATTCACGAGCACCACTCCCAGGCCAAACAAAGGAACCTGATGACGGCAAATTAGACCCGGGCTTTTGTGCAGAACAAACTGAGACTCCTGACTGCCTCCTAGCCAACCCGGTGGTCCTGAAAACCTGCCGCTTTATTGCCTATTAATTTTTATGCATCTGTGTTTATTATCCAATGCATCGGATAAGTAAAGCAAAACAATTGCATTCAGCCATATCAATATTCCATAGTGAGTTGAAATACTTCACACAGGCCTTTGAACTGAAAAAAACGAAATGGCTGGAGTAGCCTATATTACTACCCGTGCACGCAGGGGAGCATGTGCGTTAGCTGGGGTTTCAGCTTCACCACAGCTACATCTGCTTTGCAGACACTATCTAGCTTTGTCATTATCAGTAAGGGTTTGCGAATTTCCTTGGCCATGCAGTGTAAATGCATCACCACAAAGCTTCTGAATGTACATGCAGCACAAGACCGTTGATTGGCTGGCCTTGTTTCCAGCGGTGATTCATTCGGGACTGGAATGCTTTCCATCCTTTTTTTCTGATAGAAAGAGTATTATTATTACAAATAATAATAATTATTATTATTACAAGTAATAATTATTATTACTAATAATAACGTATGAATTACATATCAATGCCAGGAGAATTCCTTTGCCTAATTTTAGTTGGGTAGTGGCTAATTGGGAGAGATCTAGTCAAAGCCGTTGAGAATAAGCCTTCTCAGACCTGGAGAAGAATAAGCCCAGACCTGGAGAAGAATATGCCCAGACCTGAAGAAGATGCGTTCTTTTCTGAGGCTACTGGTAGCCTCTGCTCCTCTTGCTGCCCGTGTTTAGAAGACAAAGAATTGCCTCCAACCAACTGTCAGCTTCTAGCGCGACTTTTCCTTCCTGCGCGGTGGAATCTCGAGGAGGTGGCAGCGGCTCTTGACATCGCCTGATCCGCTGGCAGCCCCTGGGTGACCGAGCGGTGGTCGCTTCCAGTGCTCTGCCTCCCCATTAATCCCATTGAAGCCAAAATTTGCTCCATCCAGCCTGAAAGATGGGGTTTAAGGATCAGTGACACTGATACTGCCACGTGGGCCTTTTTCTGCTGCGGAAGACAGGGGGCAGGAACAGGACTGCAGGCAAGATTCTAGATTGGGGGGCTTGCTTGTTTGTTGTGGCCTGTTCAGAGTACTAGCACAATGCTGAGATGACCATTTTTACCTAATAGATTTAGTATTAGGTTTTAGTCCATTTAAATAGCTGGAGGATGTATTGGATTTGTTCTGGGGTACTACAATTATGTCCACCCTTTGACCAAAAAACCATTTCCAGGTTCTTAACCGTTGCACCCCCTGCCATCAGCATTCCAGGCTACGTTATCTACGTTAGCCCCCTCCCCCGCCCCCCACTTGACCATAAAAAATAAAGTGCTAGAAGTGTTTTGTGGCCAGCGATGTGGCCAGCGATGTGGCCAGCGATGTAGCCAGCGACGGTACGTGCGGCCGCAGAATCATCCAGTGGCCCGCCCAGCCACTTGTGCATCTACGAGGAGGCCAAAGATGGGTGCATCAAAAAGAAACACCGGGTCCTTGTTGTTCTAAGGCGCAGGTGGAGAGTTCCAAGGCTCTCGCTTGTCTCTTTTGACTCCGCCCCTGCTTGCCTGCTGGTTCAGCGCCCTCCCTGCATTCAATGCGTGAAACATCACTGTCACAACGACGCGCTCGCCGGCATTGTTTTTATAAAGACGCCGATTTCGATAGGATTACCTGCAGCTGGGCGTCCCATTATAGGAGACTTAGTTTACTAAATGGAGGCTTTGTGGCACAGCGGGAGGGTGTTTCAACCCGGCCGGGGCCACCCAGGTGTCTACGGGATTCCCTCGGGCGGCCCCATGGGCAGGAGCTGATGGTCGAACCCCAACTTTACAGCCAATGAGTCAAAACGGGGAGTCAACAGAAGGGCAGATACTTACGTAACAAGTGCAAACATCTGGGAGACTGTTTTTTTTTTTTAGGCTGTCAGATCCAGAGGCAAGACAGCCTGTTAGCAACCGATCCAACTTGTTAATGCACGATCCGCTGATTTGTGGAGCGATTTCTGTTTCATCGCCTGCCAAGGGCCTTTAAGCACAAAGTCTTTACTCTTTTCCCTACTTTCTTGCATTACCTGCTGTTACTGTATTATCCGCCAGCCAGACGTGTGGGGCTCAAAAATACTGTGAAACATCTTCAGTAGGTACTCCGTTTTATCTTTATTAAGATTATGGGGTTATTTTTGGTAATTACGGTTATTTAACGGTCAAAACAATTCTGGCAGGAGCCATCAAAAGCAGGAGGCAGTATTTCATCTAAGAACTCACAAAATTTCCTTCATACCACTTTAAAAGGGCGGGATGGGTGCCTTAAAACCCAAAACAGAGACACAATGGGTCACCCCCGGTCAGGGAGGAGGACCGTGGAGTCAGGTCTGTTCAATTTACACTTGACACACTCGGGACAGGCGGATCGGGAACTCACCTTCCTGGAAGCATCTCTCCGCGTGATCTTCCAGATGATAACCAGCAGCTCATGTGTCAGAGCCACAAATCAGATTAGGAGGCACGGACATTTAACTCAGCAGGCTCCATCTTTGAATGTTAATCGCGTTGCCCCTGACTGTTTGCGTAAGGTTGAAATCCCAACAAGGCAAATTATACTCCTTCCCATTGTGCTGTGCCTGTGTATCTTAAAGGATTACACCAAGGCGGGTGCTACTGATGCAGACTTCCCATCAGCCCTTGTGATTAGCATTAAATGCCCCGTTAACATCAGAAGTCTCCAGCTGGCAACGCCGTGCCCCTTTCAGTTAAGATGGCATTCCGGTTCTTCTTTATGGAGGTGGGGGGGGCCGCATTAGCAAGGTTGGTTTTACACAGCAAGCAAGATCTAGGCACCTTCCTATGACATACAGCCCATCTTCTGTGCAGGGGGCAAATACAGAGGTCGCCATTCTGGCCCGTGTGCTCCGTTTGGTCACAGATATAAAATGCAAAGTTGGGAATAACAATGGCGACCCCTCCCTGCCCTGTCTGTGATTAACTGAATCAATGAGCATCACACTCTGGATCAGGATATGTTCCCTCAGCAGCAAGTCCACCCCATTGATCAGCTGGGGCCTCTCTGTGCCAGTTCAGAATATCCAGTCAGTGTCTGCAATAGCTTTGGCCCATGGTCTCCGCTGGGAGTGAATTTCAGAAATCTCAGCGTGCACAATTTAGTGCTTTCTCATCTTTGACAAACTCCGTCTCGGACACTGAAGACAAAACTCAGCACTTTCACAGTGAAGGTGACAAAAATGCGCATTAACACGGTGTTCTTGAGTCTGCGACAAGCCTCGCAGTCAGCACCTTCGTGTAATTTGCTGTCACACTGTTGAAAAAGGCCGTGACTCCGGCATGACTCCTCACAAGAGTCTTTACAAAGGCAGCCGCTGTAATTAATGGAGAAAACAGGAAATTTGGTGGGAGTCTTTATTACTTATTATTGTGTCTTCACATGGCCCGTCCATCGGGAGTCTCCCCGCCTCCTCCCAGAGAATCTCTCCATAATCATGGCCGCTAGAACCAGGACTAACGGCTATGCTGCTATGGTCCAAGGAAGTGCCACTTCCAAAAATAACGACGATGCACTGCAAAGATTTAAGAAACTGGTTTAGCAAAAGAATATAACGTTTTACGGGATTGTGCAATATTTTGGATGAGTTGCTTGTCTTCAAAACCAGCAAGAAAAGACGGATCATTTCCCATCCATTTTGGCTGGTCATGAACTCTGAGATAGATGTTGCAGTTTTTACTGACAAGCTGAAAAGGCCTCTTTGGGCCACTGCTGGCTCAGTCCTCCACAGTAGGTTGGAAGGAATGAGGCATCACACAGATTTGCAGCTTTCTGGGCAAGATTTTAGCATGTCATAATGATCTATTAGGGCACCTTGCATGTGCTTTCTGTACAACATATAACCTCATACCCGATGTAGATGCATCGCCACAGAATGCCAACTGCAAATGAGAAATTCACTCATTTTTTAGATACATCGTAGAACAAAAGTAACATCCCAAGACAATGTATTTAATTATATTCAAAGTCATCGACACTTACTGGGCAGAACAGAACATGGGGTAATAGATTATTCTAATTAGAAATGAATTGTGTGGTTCAGCAAAACAG
>JAODKN010000027.1:22622224-22638201 GCA_026774425.1 Petrocephalus zakoni
TGATTTCAAAGAAAGGGAAGTACGTATTGTGCTTTGCCAGAGTGCTGTACCGAAAGTTTATATCACAAGCCGGCATGTTAATTTACTTTATTTTTCAGTTTATACAGAGTTTTCTTTTCCGCTCTATGTTACAAGATCGTCCTGTATTGAAAGAAACTCTGCACCATTTAGATCCATCATTGTTTCATACACCCCCTCCCCGCCCCTCCCCAGCTCCCTGCTGGGCCATTTTTATCGCTGCCAGTCCGGCCTGAGCTGCCCCCTACAGGCGACTTCATCAGTGTTCCTTGCCGTTCCTCAGCCAGGCGGTTCCTCCGTCCGCGGAAGCCAGGAAGGCATTGAGGTTCCCGGAGTCACTGGCCGCTCCAGAACCCAAGCTGGATCCGTCCTTCTGATCTTTCCCCCATGTTAATTAAACCCAGAGTGGCACCCCCACCAGCACAGGAGAGAACGGCCATTGGCCTCCTGGCGACATTCTACGCCCACCGTCAGCAGCCCACCCCTCCGCACCGCGCCTTAGCCGTAAGATAGTGATAGCGCACCTGCTCTGTTCCCACGGAGCGCGGTTGCCAAGCGCAGTTGCCTCTCCTTTGTCCCCCCCCCCCAGCTGCAGGGCACAGCGCCGCCGAGCAACAGGTGGCCAGCGGCACGTCCCGCGTGTGAGTCACGGGCGAACTGACGCACGCACACACACGCCCCAACTGCCCCGCTCAGCCTTATCAGCACAGGAAACTTCCTGCGCCTTCCCCATTGACGTGCTTCTGTGTGTGTGTGTGTGTGTGTGTGTGCGTGGGCCGGTGTACGCAGGGATGGCTCAAATTTTCCCAAAACGATAAGGCTTATGGCAGGCCCCTCCGGCATCCCATCATGCACCAGGGTGACAAGAACATGTACAGGGCCATCCCCTCTTCAGCATTGTATCTGCCCATGCCCTACAGCACAGCCCCCCTTTTTCAGTTCTTGACCCCCGATGGTCCTCCCAGACAACATTGCTTCCCCGGGAAAGCGAGTGTCCGGCAGAGCCTCCCCAGTTTATAGCGGCTCTTTACGAGAAGTGGGCCGGCTGTTGACTTTTGCAGCTTGATATTGTTTGGATTCTTCGCCGAGGATTCGGGCCCCAGTGGCGAGGGCTCTTTCGGGGCTCGCGTGATTGCACGTGCGCATGTGTTAATTTCACTACGACACTTTTCCCTTAGACTTTGAGTGAATTGACCATCCACTAGAGCTGCCCTCCCTAGCCACACACACACCACCCCCCCCACCCCTCTGTGGCACCTAAGTGCAGGAGACCCAGACGTAGCCCTGAATACAGGTCACCGCAGGTGACCGCCAGTGGTCTCGCAAAGGCAGCCCTTTGTGATGCGCTGAATGGGTGATGCAAGCTGTTAAAAATAGCCTTCCCCCCCCCACAATGCAGAGCCATTAAAAACAGCTGGCCCAGACCCCTGTCTCCTTTCAGCTCACGTGAAAGTTTATTTTCCCTTTGTGTGACTGTCTTGTCTGCCTTGTTCCTCAGAAGCCCGCCTTATTGCCCCCCCAGCAGCAGAGATAGGGCCGGCAGTGGCGCAGCACTCACTCGCAATAAATGCAATAAACACCCCGCTTAGGCTCGCGTGTAAATTAACTTGGCCTCCTCAGCTTATCTTACAATTTATTAATAGCGCGTTCCTTCCAGAGCAGATGTTCCACTGACTCTGTGACTAATATGTAACTGGTTTTATTATCATAAATTATTACATATAATTGCTTTTACATAAAGATAAAAGTAGCTCGACATATGCACGGTGATCTCATTTTGTTTATACGGCCATATAACAGAAGCAATCAGCATGTGCTTTTGAACAATAAAGGGGAACATATTGCAACACACTGCATGTGTTTTTCAACAAACAAATAAGTCTATCAAAGCAGATGCTGACAGGTTCCATTTGAACTTATTAACTAAAGTTTAACAAGCAACTGAGCACCTCCAGCTCCTCAAGTAAAGTACTGAGTTGCCAGTGGGGGAACACAAACTGTGATGTGTGCAGTAAATGTTTCAGTGAGTGGGGTTTAAGGGTGTTTTGAAAGGAGAAAGCAGGCCCGTGTCCAACGGGTTTTAACAGGGGCAGAGTCTGCCGCAGATTCCCGGGGCATTTCAGAAGGAGTGATGCATAAATGCTCTGGGGGGGGGGATTATCCATTGACCCACTTTGGACCTGCATCCTGTTACCCTCCGTGCCAGCCGGCTGCTGCTGATTCATCCTTCTCATTACCTCGCTGAGCCCCCGCTTACCGTTTCTCGCACCCCACGATTCACGATTCGCCCCACAAATAAAAAGCGGAATATCCGGGCCTTTCCCTTCATTTTCGGCCTCGCTCCGCCTCTCGGCTCTTCACCTGTGCTCCATGCGGCCCCCCTCCAGCTCCGCATCTCGGTAACGTCTTTCCAGAGAGTGGTATCGGCCCAAACTGTTGGCACTAAAAGGGGCGGCCTGCCTGCGTGTTTTGCCGTCGCCAACGCGACCTAGCGGCAGCGCTGCAGGCCTTCTCATTGTTCCCCTCCCGCCGCCGGCGAGGATCCCCCCGCAGCTGCTGGACGGAAGCATCCGTCTGGTGAGCAGCTGATCACTGCCAGCTGTTGGCACCTCACCTGCAGGCCCGCGTTGCCACGGCCGCCGTCTGCCGCCCTCGTCTCCGCCGCTGCTGATGAAAGGATGCTGTCCCGGGGCGTCCCGAAGGCCTCACTGTTCTCCACACAGTCTGTTATTCCTAACCGCTGTATAATTTCCCCAGGCCCGTAAAATAATTAGCTTGACATATTGTATTATATCTTTCCTCCGTTCAGGTAATCGCAATCTGAATCGTCCCTGTTATGCGGCCGCATCATTACTCAGCTAAGCAGTTGCATATTTTATTCATGAACACGGAGGTACGTGGGTGACTTTAATTTTGATAGAGGACAGAGGCACCTTCACCAAAACACACAAGGCTCACTTTTTGTCTGCAACTCAATATTTTCATGGGTTTTTGTGTTTGTGAGTGTATGTGTGTGTTTGTGTGTGTGTCTGCACATGCAATTTTTACGCCCATCATTCACTTGATCTCGAGCATGACGGCTACATCTGGTCCCAGGCCCCCCCCCCCCCACCCGAACCCCCCCCACCTGTACCTGCCCACGCCCTACGGCACAGCATACACACCTGTCATCATCCCTCCAGGAAACTGGGTGGCCCCTTACCTTTCAATAAAAAAAGAGAACATAACTCCTTCCAGAAATGAAAAGAAAACAGAAACACGCTCATTGTCCAACTTTCCTGCTTTTGAACCCTCTAGAGTGGCAGCCTGTACCAGATGCTAAAATCCTCTCTCTTGTGTGTTCTGCACGTGTGTGTCTGCCTATGTTTTAATCCTTTAGCTGAAAAACAAACATCTCAGGCTTTGTTTTGCTTTATTCTTTAATATATTTTTATTATTATTTCAATAATAAATATATTGTTAATTCAAGCACTGGTGACTTGAGTATTTACAGATCTTATGCCTCATTTTACAAATGATATTATTTGAGCCAAAGCAAGCTTTCTCAGGCCTGGCGACCTGCCGCAGTCTCAGTTTTGGGCTGATTTCTTTTATTTAAAGACATTTAAAGACACTGACTTTTGACTTTTGCCACACCAACCTTGTGCTTGTCAGGCTTCTTCTGGACAAAGTGCTCCGTGGAATGACCCTGGAGTGGCTCGGCCATTTAGCGCGCCGTTACCTCAGATAAAGCCGAAAAAAAAAAAGGAGTAGGCCAACCAGGTTATAAACACGGACTTTTCATTCAGCTCCCTCGCCTTCATTCTGACCTTAAAGGCCGTCCTGCAGGTCCTGATGCGTGGGTGTTGCCGTTACCACCGCGTTAGGCCGCCAACATTAGATACCGTAGCAGGGTATGCTACCCGTCAGCACGTTAGCAGGTGCTGGTAGCCACCTTAGCATGTGAGTAGATGCTTCGGTGGCAGGTACAGACTGTCCTCCGCTCCAACAGACGGGCCATACGTCAATGGATCTATGTCGGGATAGGATAATCGCGCTGACATTTAGGTTGAGAGGCTGGGAGATGTGTGTGAGGCTAGGATCAGTGCATTGTAAAACAAGACAGTACTTTCCTGCCAAATATATGCCGGACAGACTGTACTCGATAGCTTAGCACCGCCGGTATGTATGTAATAAGTCGTAAAATATTAAATCATATTAAATCATATGGTCATTGGTCTGAGTTGTTGTAGTCACATAGGTTGTAAATTGGGGATTGTCTGTATTTCATTGGCTCAATGATGGCCCATTCCGATGGGAATCGAGTGCAATCGGGAATGCGTGTTGCTTCTGGGCTCGGGGGGATGCACACGTAAGTTCAGATCTCCATAGAACGAACTCGGGTCCCTTTGTAGGTGAACGCCCGACAATAGACAGGGGATAATGCAGTGCATGCCTGCTTAAAACACTCTTGCTCTTTTCAAATTTCTCTCTTTTTGCCGCATTGTGCCGTCAGCTTCAAAAGGCCCTTTCAGAGAATTACTCTCTTCAATGAGCTTTCGTGCCTCGGCTCATTACGGAAAACCCGCTTTGGGAGCCGCATCCTTCCCGACAATGGGGACAGACGTCTTTTTGCAGTGGCACAATGAGTTAAAGTCGTTGTCTCAAATCCTCTAGCTGTGCCGACATGGATGGGTCACAAGCTTTACTGGATACATCTGAATACAGTAAGCGCGGATGCGAGGATGGGGATTTAACTCCAATGCAGACACACAGCTGTGGTCCGGAAGGCTACTACCGGGTCATCTGTCACCAGTCAGAACCATTTTTCAGCACTAAAAACACATTAGTTTTCATACAGAAAATGTACGAACAGATTCCATTCACAGGCAATACCTTCGGCCAGAAATGTGGTTTTTATTTTCAGTAAATCCAGTTTCGATACAACCCATATAATCAATATGTCAGGTTTAAACAGAATTTCAGAAGAAAAGAACCTTCACAAATAAATTACTTCCGAACCATTTTATTCCAATTGTAATGTGTTCTGTCTAAAAGGGTATAATCCAGATTATAGACTGAACACCAAGTAATCAAACAGTGGCCATTAGTATAGCACTTCACACACACACACACACTACATATATATATACATAAATTCAGGCATTAGTGATTAATTTCCATTTTTCTCAGAGCCACGATTGTCTACAATTTAATTATGTCATCAGTAGCATGTCTGACTGTTTTCACTATTTCCTTTGATGGTGGTTTGAGCCAGATCTGATGGAAATGCCCTTGTGGTCTCGCTGGTGGTTGGGGCTTACCTGATCCCGTGTTACTGTAGTGTAATGCTAAAGCAAGGAAGACCCAGAATGTGAAACTGAAGACAGATCATAGGTCAAAAATAGGTCAAAGTGGCGCATTTCCACAAGACAATTACATGGGAATTTATTTATTTTAATAAAAGGAAATAAATTGTAAAACTTTACATGTATTCATATTTCTCTTCATAACAAATAAAATCTGAATGTACAAAGTACATTAGTGGCTTCCGATTAAAAATTATGGTACTCATAACTTATAATTAATTGTTATTAATTCATGACATTAATAAGTCCATTATTTGTAGTTTTATTATTTGTAATTCCTGAACGGGAGTAAAAAAGCAAACCTTTTAATCAAAATACTTGCATTTATTGTTTGTTCTCCATATGGATGCGAATGCGGATCACGAATGGATCGATCGCGCTCCGAAACCCGGAGACTCCATGGCCTATGAATCCATTGACACCGCAGAAATGGCCGCCCACTTGAGAAAAATACATTTGCTTTGTCTTCAGCGCTAATTAGTTTGCTCTCTGGCGACTCTTCCCCTCCGCTGAAGTAGCTGGAAGTGGGCTGTTTTTATCTACCTATTTTTTGCCCTGTCCCGGCTGGCCTCGCACCATCTCCCGGGCGGACAGGCCACGAATAGTAGCAGATCTGGGGGGAGAAAGAGAGAGACATTGGACTTGAAATGTAGGAGCCGCGGGTAGAGTGAGGGCCAAAGGGTGCAGCTTTTAGGCGGGGATTGCTGGCCCTGTTTGCGGTCGTCCCTGACAGCGCGGGGAACGCCAAACCACCTGTGTTTGCTCACTGGCTTTCCTCAATCTGCTAGAAAATGGCCCAAGCATGTGACACGGTGGCCAGATAGCCAGGGCACCATGGGAATACAAAAGCCGGGCCTTTTAGCTAAGTTAATCATTAATGCCGATTTCCTTTTGTCCCCATTCAGGGCCGCAGACGGCCGCTTTGATATTTCATATTTGCCATCGGGACGACAGCACCGGACCCGGGACGGTTCTAATGAGCACAACAGGTCCAAGTGGGGGACCCCCGCATTCCCGGTCCTGGCGACGACATCGGCGCCCCGGTCTTCTCGGGCTATTGCCAGTTGGGGGGTTGGGGGGTTGGGGGCAAGCGGTGACCTGCAGAACAAAAGGAGAGGCCACTTAGCGGCTGCACAAAAAACCCGACTCCGCACTAAAATGGCTCGCCGGTTCTGATGCCCCCCACCCCCGACCCCGCTCCACCATTAACTCACAGACCATCAGAATCCACAGGAACCAGACCTATGGAGCCAGCAGCACCCCCACTCAGGAAAAAAAAAACACACACACACACATAATTATTTAACGGAAAGTCCATTTAAACTTGACTTTTAAATGCCGTAAACAAAAAATTTTCACCGGCACAAAAAGTCATTATTCAAGTTGGGGAGAAGGGTGGCTGGGGGGGGGGGCGGTGGACTTGTCCATTATTAAACTCCGTTCTCTGGAGGCCCCCACTGAAAAGATTGTGGAGAAACATCTCATTCATGGTCCGGCCTTGTTTTACCCTCCTTTACTTAATTAAAAGGGGCCCCCCAAATCTGTTTTTTTTTTTTTTTTGACTGGGCAGTTCATGATGTGAATGAGAACCTTACTGCTCGTTTCATGGCCGGCTGGGCCATCGCTGGATAGGCCCCGCCCCTCTTTGTACGCCCGCATTGCCAGATACACAGCACATTCACCTTAGATATATTTTAACATATACTTTTCATACATTACTCGGAAAGATGGTCCCCGGTGGCTTCCACACGAGCACAGAAGGCGGGGCACTAAACCTGGAAAGCGCAGGTTTTAGCAGTAACCGGCAACCCCCCCCCCACCCGAGCAAACACCGCCTCCGACGAGCCGGGACGTGGGCAGTAGGCTCGGCAGGTCAATCATTTATCAGCCGGCACATGAGACTGAGGGATTTGCTCCCAGAAGTCTATGGGAGTGTGACTTGAGCCAAGAGAATGGGACTTAAAACAGCAATATTCCGTGCTTGGCTGCTGCCATCCATAAAGATGGCGCCTATTGTTTCATGTATGTAGTTTTCCAGTTCCTTCCCCATTCGTGACCCCCCCCCCCCAAAGATACTTACTTATGTATCTTGTGGTACACTTCTTATTGCATTTACACCATTTTCACGCTAACAACACGCCAAGCATCCCAGACAAAGCGCGGAGTCCCTCCCTGCCACCTATCCAAACAAGAGCCCCATGACTCTCTCCTTTGCCTTCAGTCTCCTCAGTTATGCTGAAATAAATCAGCAGAGGAGCTTAATGACGGCACGGGTCAAACAAAAGGCTCCCGTCAGAAAGCTTCAGGTAGAAGACTGATGGCTAGTCAAACATTTCCCGCATACCTGGTTAGTGCCACGGGCCGGTCACAGCCGGTGACTAAGAGGGCCGTGTGGCACGTAGGTCTGCTCCACATCGCCCCCCCCGTACCCCACTTTGCCTTTTACACTCCTTATCTCCCCCAGCGGGCCCCGCCTTGGACCACACGTCTCACCAAGAGCTTCTCAGCGGGCAGAAATGCCCTATAAATCCCAGGTCCCTTTATCACCAGGGTGCTGTACCTGCTTCTCCCCTCTCTGCATTGTGAAGGTAGGCAAACAGACTGCGGACACTGATAATCTCAGCTGTGCCAGTGCGGGCAGTGTGACGTATATTTTACATTTCGTCCATGCATATGCGTGCCCCTCTTTAGCCTTAATTGCGTCTCCGGAGGAGGTAGAAGGGCTCTGATTCAGGGCTGCTAGAGGCCGTGGGCGAGCGAGGGACTGCAGGAAGGACTGAGCCTGCTTAGCAAACTATCGAAGGCTGCCATAAATCAGCGGAATGGAAGGGCGTGTCTGCGTTTGTGGGGGGGGGGCGGGAGACAAGAGGGCCGGCCAGGAACGCTGTGTTTGGGGCCTTGGGTGTCAGAGCTGTTTACCGAAACCTCATACTGGCATCGGAGGAAGGGAGCTTGTGTGGCAGTGGAGGGGGGGGGGGGTGCTTGATTCTGAACAGAACCCCCCCCCTCTGAAAAGATCCCAATGTAGTGTGGGGCTGTAGTACACCATTACTTGACATAGTGCTGCATAGAAAAGATGCCTTTAAATAAAATTCGCCTGATTCCTGTCGCTTCCAAAGATGATACAGTAAAAACAATCCTACACTCAGATAAGCAGACATCCAAACCTCCCAATTTGTTATGCCTTGTACATCACCGTCTACTATAGGCCTACTACTGTTTTTTTCTCTCGCCCAAACTCCAGCCAAAAATTAATTTTCTGGCTCATTCACCACTGTTCTTGTCTACATTCACCACACGCATCCTGTGGTACCAGCACGCCCGTGGAGGAGGTACTGGCGGTAATTCCGGGAATTTTCTGCAGCGCAGCGCGGTACTTTGGTAAGGGAATCCGTATTTCTGCTTGGGAGATGACAGATATGACCGGTGCCGAGGTAACATGCTTCATTCAGCCGATGTTGTGCTTAGATCGGATATGGAACCCGTGGAACATTATGGTCCTGAAATGTCTAATTCTGTACAGTTTCCCTCTGCCTACAGATGAGGAGCCCGAATTCTACATAGGAACTCGGTGGTTGGGTACAGGTGTCTGAGGGACCTACAGGTGTGTGAAAATGAAAAAAAAAATGGTCTAATGACAGTCAGTCTGTAACTTCCCTGTGATTATAATGTAATGGCTTTCTCCAGGAAAAATGCTTTTTAAGTTTGAAAGGCATCGTCTAAAACGCCCACATCCTCAGCTGGTCGCCACGCCGCATTTTCCCCATTACGCCACCTCCATTCTCACAATGGCCGGGAAAGCAGTCCTAACAAATGGGGCCATACTTGCTTGATCTCGGCCTGGCTTCACATCATTAGTATCAATCATATTAATACCGTGACTTAAATGTTTTGTTTGGCAGCGTCCTTTGAAGAAATGAAAGAGAAATGCCCCGAAGGCAAACTCAGCTACGAGTTAGTCAGCGCAACCGTCACTGGCAACCCCCCGCACATCGCCCGGCGTCGGAGAGCGCGATCGCGCAGCCCGTCATTACCAGTCGCTCTCTGTTCGGGATTCGCCATGACTCGCACAGACCTTTGGCCGTTTCATGTACGCTGACCCACTAAAACCCTCCGGTTTGTTACTTACGGTGTCCACGTGCAGGGAAAAAAAAAATTGTAATCCCAAAATGTTCGGTATGCAAATCTCACATCAAGGCCACTATCATGAAAGAGGTGTAACTCATCTGCATGTTAATGCGTCTTCTGCTCAAGTGTTTTACCACTTTTCATCAAGTCGAAAACTTGACCCTCTTTTCCAAGCCAATTTAATTAACTACTTTAATTACCCAGCAGCAATGCGAAACATGATACGTTTAAATACCTAAGAATACTGGAAGTACTCGACATTAGAAAAAAAAAAATACAACACTGCATGCGTGATCAAATTAAAGTGTTTCTGTTTTGGTCACAAGTTTTTTTTTATTAAACTAAAACACACATATGGAGCAACGTACAAATATAATAATGCAGATTTTAAATGGAGATTTTAATTCGTTTAGAAATGTAAACAATAAATTAACTATTAATGAGACATTTTTAGGAAAAAATATATATTAAATACCGGGTATTTCATTTCACTTTCTGCAGCCGAAGTTACTTGAATTTACAACCAAGAAACACGATTACTATGCTGCGAAACTAATTGAAAACACACACGTTTATCTACCAAATAGTGGCTGTTTTCTGTCAAACTTTATTTTGGCTACTCCTGACGTAGTGAAACCCCGCAGCTGAAGTAAAATCACACACTTCCGTCTCACAGGCCGTTCCTACGCAACAAAAATGTACGCTCACCTGTTTGTGCTTATTGCAATAATGAATGAAAGATGAATGGCAAAAAAGCGATGGGGTGATTTTAAATTTAAATTAAATTGGTTCTTTTATTTACAAAATTGTAGGTTTTACAATAAATGCAATGAATGCAATAAATGTTTGTTGTTTGGTTTTAACAACAAACAAAAGTGTATACAACCAAGGAAACAAATATCATTTATTAATTTAAAACTATAATTACGACGTATAGTAATGTAGGACAGCTTAAAAAAAACAAAGAGAGGGGTGATACTGGGATTTAAGTCTAAGCAATAAATAACACATCAGAATCCGTCAAAATTTCAAATTAGTTGTTAATAAAGGAAATTAAATCCCTAAATAATATTAACGAAACTGGCCAAACAAGTAAGCTGTGTAATCCATAATATTTTGGAATACTTTGAAAATGCAACTTTAAAATGCAAATCAGGTTTATTAGATGCACTTAAACAATTTTGTGGTAAATTGGCGTGTATTCTGAAGTTTCACTACGTTAGGAAATAGTTTGAATACAAATTAAAAGCTGGCGTTAGATTGTGCTCTAAGGGACGGCATCGGGCGGTTTAACGTGCTGTTTTAAACAATGAAAACAAAGGCTACCGCCTCAGTCTTCGCGAATACTAATTATGAAGGACTTTTACTTTGCACCTCTTAAGTCAAAGGCGGAAGTCCTTTGGATCCGTTTTCGGATTCATGTTCCTAAAATGTGTCCATATATGAAATGCACCGTGTTCGTCCGTTGCTGCACGAAGCGCCAGAGGCAAAAACAGAAATCCAGCTGATCGCGACTTTACTTTACGGTGGGTAAAAGTGGACGCATCATAAAATCCCAGACACACTCCTGGCGCACTATAAAGCTTCCAGGTAGGGCCGAGTCATCGGGCGGCAAAAAGGGAGATAATTGTTAGATGAAACATTTGCAGGCGCGGTTCACGCGTGGAGGAGAGGGGAAGTGAAGGGCGAGTTTTATGGCTGGGGGGCGAAAGGCAGGGATCAGCTATCGGTGCTTCCCCATGCCTGCGACAGCAGCGCGAGAATACTGACCATCTGATGCTTATTCCTATGAACCCTCAAGCAAGAACAAAGAAGCGCACTTAGTGTCAAAAAAAGCGAAGAGGAGTGTCACGCTACAGAAGAGCCGTCCAGTTCCGCAACCCCCCCCCCCCCCCAACGTCTCGCTTCACTTCTCATTTTCAACCGATATAATAATCATCTTTGATCGCACCTTTCACTTAACATTGCCAGGTACCGAGGAGTCACTCACTGCAAAGCCCGGTCTTAAATTTTAATGACTTTTAAAGTACTATGATAGTTAATTGTTGTAATGTTATACATTGAAATATCTTCTCGGGGTACGTCTAGGGTGGAAATGTGTAATTCGTCCATTTAGGAAACTGTTTACACCCATAAGAGTTAAAACGCAGGGCACACGTTTGGGTGGAACACCTCCAGACGTTAACAACATGTCGAAAATACGTGTAATTAGCCGACACCTGTAGTTGATTTATCACCACAGTACGGGTTTAGAATATTTCATTTTTATTTATTTATTTGTCTGTTTGAGCTTCTTTTAAACAGTAAAATAAAAAAACTAAAAGCCCCTTAGTAAACCACAGCCTCGCAGCATCGTCAAGCCTCGACCCCCATTTGTTAAATGTTCAAGGGTTTGAGGCTGGGCCACTGGCGGCCTGCACACTTCCGACACGGTGCAGGCAGAAAGTGTCGATCTCGGCGCAGTGCCTCACAGAAAGAGCGCCAGTGGGGTTGTGGCAGCTTCTGCAGCCTGGAACACTTGAGCCGAAACTTATTAATAATAGGAGCTGTCACAACACCTGGCATATGGAAGTGTTTAGCTAAAAAAATCAGTCTGTATGACTCAGAGACTTTTATGTTTGTGTGTGTGTGTGTGTGTTCTTTTTCAACAAAGGTAGTTCTAAAGGTTCTAGAATCAGAGCTCTCATCGCTCATGAAGAACACGGTGGCAGAGCGCTTCAGCACGGGCTGAAATGCCAAGAGCTGAGCTTTATCTGGGCACAAGCGGACCGCGGCACCCTGGGTGCCACCCAGCCACACGTCCCCACCTCTGCACCTTCCACAGGCGTGACTGTGCACGCACACACACGCACACAGGCGCGCACACACATGCACTCACACAGAAACGAGCACCCGCCTTGGCCTCCCTGCCCACGGTCAGATGTTTGATGTCTTCTCAAGAACTCTGACATGCAATAAAAAAAAAATTCAGCTACAACTTAGGCCTTAAGAGGGCAAATCCTCGGAAAGTTGCAGTATTAATAACTCTGAATGGGAATGGATAAGACCAGGATAGGATAATAACCAGGGAAGGAAGGGAGCACACTTTAAATATGTCCACACACTATATTCGCACACATGCGATGGAATCGTTAGTTAATATAACGTGGAAACAGAACTGTGTAACAGTTAATTAAGGGATGGATTGTCAGTCAGAATTGTTTGTGTTTTTGCCCTGACAGATACACCTTTGACATCGTCCGTCCACTTCTCCCCCAGTGTCACTTCAAAAGACCCATAGTGTTATATTACCATGACCTGAAAGTGGATTTCACCAGTGTATTAAAATGTATTAGTTTATAGGTTAATCCGCGCTGTGTTTCTCACAACCGCTTTTTCGCGCTGGAGCGCTGACCTTCGCTGAGGCGGTCTCTCGCTTCAGTACATCTCATTCCTTCGCGGTGACTACAACGGCAGAAGGCGCATGGCGTGTGTGGGCTAAATTAGGCGCTTAGGCCCAACGAATTTCTTGTGATGCGTGATAGGCCCTGCTCACTCACCGAAGCCAGTCTCCGTGCTCCTTCGCCATGTGACTCATATTTGCATTGCTACTGATTCCATATTTCTAATGGTTGGGCAAAGAAAAGTTAAAAACCACATCAAAACACCAGAATGGTTTACTTACACCTAACTGTAACTTAATATAACTTAGAATATTCCTTGGCATTACAAAAAAAACATGAGACGAAATATCTCCAAGTAGATAGACATTGAATTAATACTTTGATTTTTTATATTTCTCCATCTTTCATAATGGTGTTACTTTACAGCATCATGCTAACCGTCAGGGGTTTGTTATTTAGTAGGGAACTGTCATGCAAAGCTTATTATGCTGTCGGGCATTAGGGCATTTCTTGGAGACAGGATAAGTTTGCAATGGCCCTTTTTTACACTCTGTTTATCAGAGTCCCATTGTGTCTAAACCAGCCTGTTATCACCCTCTCCTTCCTGCCAATTAATTTATTCACCCCCCCCCCCCATGCTGGCTGACCCGGTGAGCGCCTCGGTCACGCAGATAAGGACCTGGATGCGGCCACCTGTAAACCCCCGGCAGCACCAATCAGGCCGGCTCTCTGAGTCAGCATCATGACGCCACAGCCCCTTGCTGTGGCCAGCAAAACGTTACCATGACAACAGAACAGAATTTTATCCAAGGTTCTAAATGCAGATTTTAAAATTATTCCACAGCATAATCATGCGCAGGTAAGGGGGGCATTGATTGGCTACCCCCCCCCCCCCATATAATTGGTCCTCTTCCAAATGCCCACAAAAGGGCTGGGAGGTCATGTGGAGACCCAGAGGCCACTGCAATCGGCCAGGGATGGCAGGACAGTGGCAGGTAGATGGGTTCCTATCCTATTTTGTAGCCAAACCACAAATCACATTCATTTAGCTCCTTTAGCTCATACCAGCCTTGGTGGGGGGGGGGGGGAGCGTGAACCACTGTTTGCATAGGATACGTTTCTGATGAAAACGATTTCACAGTTTCAACTTCATGCCGTGTTGCAGATTTGACGCACTCTTCAAAAACAATAATAATAATAATAATAATTAATAATAATAATAGTAGTAATTTAGGCCTGTTAGCCACCAGCTTCTCTCCGATTCCCCAGCAAAACCAGGAGCACACATATTCACAAGGCCATGTCTGCCCCGCCCACACAGCGCTCTCTGCAGAACACCGCAGAAGGGGCTACATTTCCTGTTTTGCTTTCTCTCTTTCAAATTCAGATAGCTTTCATTAACACAAATCTGATTATATATCCAGTTAAATACAGCCTGAACTTTAATTGATTAATTTTCTGTTTAAAGACAAGGTCTCTGTGGTTCGAGCCTGGCCAGTCGCTAGCTATCAGTCTCGTATTGCAGTCTTGACTTCTGATACCTCCATTGAAGGGAGAAGTGGGGTCAGCTGTCATACCCGCAACCCAGCCCAGCACCCCCCCCCCCACCCACCCCCCAAGTCTTGCGACGGCTTTCCCGGTCTCAAATGCCCATGCAGGTAAGGATACATACATGGGGGCATAGACGCAGGGCAGAGAAACCAGCCTGCTTACGAATGTGCGCATTGTGCCCGGGTTTTGAGGTGTGATGGGGGGGGGGGGGGGCGTGTAGTGATAGATAAATGACTATACAGTAAAATGTACAATGGGTATTAAAGGTTCTAGGCAGCTGTGCTCTTATCTGGCTGTGGGGAGAGCCCCCCACAACAAAGGGGCCTGAATCGGCCCCCGCCTGATTCATGGGAAACCCATTGGCCAGCCATTGTGGCCGCCCTTCTGCTGAGCAAATAGTTCAAACTGTTCATTCCCATCTCCCATTCTCTCCCGCGGTACATTGTCTGTGTCCCTGCATTTCAGGCTGTGAGGAGGATTGCTCTCTGGGCCGGTGAGCAAACAGTCCAGAAAGGCGCCAACTATCTTCTGCCGTTCCCAGGAGAACTAGCATTTTCATTTCAGCTCCAAGCTGTCAAAGGATTGAAGAGTTTATGTCAGGATCCTGAATTAATTGCTTTAAGCTGGGGGCCGACTACATTTATCACCAAATGTTCAGTAAAATGTTTCCTAGCGTTTATACGCCACCCCACCCCCCCCCCCCCCTCCCATGCATGCGCACTCACCCAACACGCACACATGCGCGCACACACACACGCGCACATGCACGCAAGCAAAATCCTAAGCCTGTAGTCAACCAAACATTTGTTATTGGATACATACGGGATGAATTTCTGCAATACTAATGATGCATTTAGTAGATCTGCCGGCACTATGTCATGAATAATGGCAGGTCGGCGGCTGTGGGGATTTGGGAGGAGAGCGCGACACCGGGAGAATTAAAAAGGACTTTCCTGCTGTGCAGATGCGGGGCAATGCGCGGATCTGTTCAAACAGTTCGGTCGCCCGCGCTTACGCGGTGCGGGCTGCTCCGGAAAGACGCGGCACCTTCTGCTGTCCAGAGACGCCGTCGCTGGCTGCCAACTGCGACGTTTTCTCGGCACGCTGGAGGGCGGCGTTTAAATTCCTGCAAAAAAGTGCCAGCTAAAAGAAAAACTAAAAATGCACAACGGGAAGCTTTGCAGTAGTGGGCTTCTTTATAACCGGTCATTTTTGATATTTCAGCCGACGAGGTGAAATATTTTCTGAATAAACAAAATCTTATCAAATCAAATTTGTCACCGGTGAGAGAGAACCTTGTGTGCAGAGTCCACAACAGCAACAACAATGAAATAATACAAATACACAAATAAGAAGTATACAAAAACGGTAAATAGTAAATAGTACAGTAATAAATAGTACGCAAAATAGAAAAAACTACATACAATAAAGAGTCATACCCAGCAGTATTGACCTCTGTTGGATGCAGTGACAGTTAAACATGCACTATGAGCCATGTAGTGGATGCAGTGAGAGTTAAACATGCACTATGAGCCATGTAGTGGATGCA
>JAODKN010000027.1:22638301-22652621 GCA_026774425.1 Petrocephalus zakoni
AGTGACAGTTACACATGCACTATGAGCCATGTAGTGGATGCAGTGACAGTTACACATGCACTATGAGCCATGTAGTGGATGCAGTGACAGTTACACATGCACTATGAGCCATGTAGTGTGGTAGCGCAGTCATGAGAGCATGAGCCATGTAGTGTGGTAGCGCAGTCATGAGAGCATGAGCATGGATGTAGTGAATACCGATGACAGTCCATGGCTTCCTTGACCAGCATTGTGACGTCCGGATTTCTTCCACTAAGAATGAGGCATCCGATAGCCTTCAGTGTTCATTACATCACCCAAAACCTGGCCAGGAGGGATGAGGTTCTAACACAGTATGGGAATGTGTTAAGAGGCACCCTTTAACTCCACTACCCATAATGCTTCCTGTCCATCCCCACTACAGGTTGGACAGTGACCCTACACCCACTTAGTACACATATTAGCTGCCCCCCGGTTGGGCCTATTGCATGTCCAGCTGTTCTGAGTTTAGTTTAGGACCTGGGCCACCATCAGTCCTGACAGAACACTGCTTGGGTTTCTTCTGTATTTACTTGAATAATTTGATCCCCATATTAACAAAGCTGCCTCACATTATGTCTATATTGCTGTGATGTTGGGGGAGGCACCTCGAATTGTCCCAGTGTATTAGTGCCATGGATCTCCGAGAGGACTTTGGACTGTACATAAGTGAGGAATATTTGCATTTGAATAAACAGCGTGGACCTTTCAAAAAGTGGTAATGAAAATTAATCAGACTGCCAGTGAGGCACTGCCCTGGCGGTAACCCTTCCCCGCGTTCACTTCCACCCGGCCAACATTTGCAAGCCGCCAGTCAAACGGCGGCGAGGACGACTAGCACCGTGCTTTGCATGCCGCCCGGGGGCCCAGCCGGCCATTTGCATTCGCACCGGAGCTTCTCGCCAAATAATGACTCTTCTGTTAACCCCGGGTATTGTGGGAGGCCCGAGACAGTTAGCCGTAACCGAATTAATCCCAAACCACATGAGCAGAAGCAGCCCTATTTCCGTATTTTCGGGTCGCGGCCCAGAGGGACTCGGAGCTTTGGCGGATACAGGGTCACATGACACCGCGGGGCCACTCCCTTATCATGTCGACTGTTGTGAGTTCGGGTTCGAGCGATGGCCACAGTGGATAGATGCCGTCTTCAAGTGTTGCCTTCAACTCTCTGTGTATCATGCTGTGGAACCATTTTAAAAGCCGCATCTAGAACCCCATGATAAAATTCCATCCTGTTGTCATAGTAACATTCTGCAGGTCGAAGTAGGGGGTACCTTGAACTCTTGCCTACATGGGAGAAAGGCAGGGTCCCCGGTGGGTGACCAGACATGTACAACACATGCCACACATCAATGGGGATGATCCAATAGGGCCAGGGGTTGGGGGGGGGGTGTCCTTACGTGGAAGATGTCGTTAAGTCCCCCAACTGTTTTCATCTCCCTTGTTGTCGGCTCAATATCTCCTCTGGGGGTCTTTCTATTGCAAATTGGAAAATAAGGGGATCGGCTCATGGCGAAAGGAGAGGGGAGGCGCCGCGATGCTCAGCAAGCTAATCTGACAGAAAATTTAATTACCCTCCACACGATGTCATTCTCACCAGCGAGCAGCCTTGGGAAAAACTGTGTGCATCAAGGGAGTAGGCGGGGGGGTGGGGAACGTAACCCCCCAAAACTATAAGTAATCTGTTTGACTGCGTCATAGACGCCCCGCAGCCTTTTAAAGACAATCAATCTGTATATAATAAGCACCTCTTCTATTTATATGGGATTAAAATGAGGATTAATTTAATTCAAGTTAGGGCATCTGAATTAATTAAATCCCTCGTGTTGACACCCTACATGGAGGGAATTTAATACAAGGGCTGTTAACGGGGCAGTGGAGGGGGGCAGAGGAGGGTGCTGGGGTGGCATTTTTGATGAACCTCCAGCTTTTGGGATTTTGGAGTCATAAACTCAAGCGGAGAGTAAAATGGCAATTAGGAGTATTATGCCCAGGATAATCTGAGCCAGAGGCAGACACGGCTATCTTTACATCATACAGGCAGGATAACACAAGCTTCACATTGTGTTAAATGTGTTTGTCTCGCAGCAAAATAAGCTTTTTGCTGAAAAATGTAAAAAACAACCAAAAAAAAAGGTTCAATAACGTTAAAACAAGCATGTTCATGAAGTCAACTTAATACAGCTTCTGTGACAAATTTGGTTTTTGATATAAATATGTAAATGTTATAAATCACTTTAAGGTCCAAAGAGCGCTTTTTCCCACAATCCTTTGGTGTGTCTGCCATTCCTTGCAATGTGAGGAAACATGGCGTTATGTCAAGCCAGTGTCCCTTTCTCTGATTTCTGACGGCATAAACAAACTGACGGCGTGTTGCGATTCCCTGACACCATTTTAATGGGCTGCAGGAATCTGCTGAGGAAAAGCCTATTGTCTGTGTGCATTGCAACATCTAATTAAATGTTATTATGTACTTAGCGCAGGCCTGCTGCAATAGCAACACTAACCTAGCCAACAATTATACACTTGTGCCCAATCATACAGCTAGATACTTAGTGGAGTTTCCCTTAAGATCTCTACTTAAGGGCATGAGATTAGTCCACCTCCTTGGATTTGAACTGGCAACCTTTCGATTACAGGTCAAGTTCCTTAAGGAGGGCGCTCCTGTTCCGGTGAAACACGACCCCATCCCTGTCTCTGCTCCAAATTGTACCTTTTTTTTATTCTAAATCCACTGGCTGTTATATTGAGGCTCAAAAGAGAGGCAGAGATTCATGACAAGAATTTTTATACAGCATCCCAAAAGATCCCAAAAGACCATAACATCTTCACCAGAATACAAATGATAAGCTGGTTTGAAGTCTGTATTTAAAAAATACACTGTTGCCCTTTTTCTGGGTTGGTATGTGGGATAGCCACACCGGCACAAACCCCTGTCCTCCATTTTGGGTTTTTAGCATGGCTACATATCCAGTGATGAATGCACACTTTATAATCCATTGTGTTTGCGATAAGTGAAGCTTCAAAATAATCATTTTGTGATGTTCATAATCTCCTCATAACTACACCAAAGTAATAAGGAAGGGTGGTCTGCAGTCCTGCGGCATATTTCAGCTACACATTCTACATAATCACTTAAGGGCTTGATTAACCTAATTAAACTAATTTATCCTGCTAATTTATCCTTTCTGTACCAGCACTGTCAGTGGCTTGAACAGGACAGGAAAAACAGGATTCAGGAGACCTTTGGCCTACAGAGTCACCCCTTTAGGTATCCCTGCCAGTAATCCCCGCGAGGGCATTTCTGACTTCTTCAGTGCGCGCAGCACTTTTCCATGCAGCATGCGGCATGCAGCATGCAGCATGCGGCTCTCTGCACGCCAACCTGCCCCCTCGGCCGGCTGCTCCCAGCCTGGGGAAACCGCTCGCTAGGAACCGGCCCCGGTGCCTCCGCGTTCCGTGGCGTGAGTGGTGTGTTTGAGCTTGCCCGCTTTTCTCTTTAGAAGACGCCGCGATTATTCATAATTACAGCTAATTATTTCTACAAAGACCTTTGTTGTTTTACATGTATACACCCACATTACATAGCTTTAGCTGAGATGATGCGGCCTGCTTCTAAAATTTTTAATGTGACGATTCCTCCTCATCGGAACTAGAACGAGATTGTTCTGTATGTTCACGATGGCAACTTGTGATGTCAGTGATGGTCTCAGCCGGGGAACATTTCTGCATTTTTCTGGACTGGCTACGTTCTGGGGGGGGGGGTGGAATATGCAGCTGCTCAAAAGGTGCCCCAGAGGAGGAATGTCACACCACGGTGATAAAAGGCTCGCCTGTACCCCACGGCCGTGGCAGCTTCTCTGGATCCTTCTCTCATCCCTCCGTCTATCGCCCGTGTTCGGTGACCTTCCTTTTCCCCCGGTTACGTCGTTTTAAATCACATGCATAAACCATCACTCTACAAGCATCTTACTCATCAGCTAGAATCACATCCCGTTAATTTTACGGCTTTCTTTATGACAGCCGCTAACAAATTGCTTCCATTGTTTTCTGTTCGGAGTAATAACACCTCGTCCTTTGTTTAAAACTAAAATCGCACGCATCCCGGCCAAATTTCACGGTCGCTTAATCCCATTGGAAGCTTAACGTGTCTTTTTCCACAGTCTCCCGATTTTCCCCGTTGCAAAAAAATAAGTGGCATCTGATCATCATCACGAGAGGTAACGTTTCAAAGAAATGTACCTTTGAAATCTCCTCTACTCTTAATCCCACCATTCTCTCAAAGCAATAATTCTTCTCATTTTTCTGCTGGAAAGAACCTAAATTATTATTTGGCTTCCCCCAGTTAATACACATATAAGATTAGGTCATATAAACCTTACTGAAGGTCTAAGTGTGGCTTACGTAACACAGAGAAAAATGTGGAGTAATTGTAATAAATGCCAGCTTTGAAGAACCTTCGAATATCTACTTAGATGGAAGGTTGAGGCTGAATTCTAATATCATTCCTCAAAGACAATCAGAAGGTTCTCGGTGTGACATTCATTGATCATCTGAGTCCTGTGTATTGGCAGAATTTCTCCAACAGTAGAAAAGGTGGCAAAATCTGTTTTCTCCCTAAACGCTGCTCTACTCTAGAGACCTAAGCGGGTGTAATTAAAGGAGTGGAGCGTCGGTGCCGGGGACGACATGTGAGCAGTGGAGAGAAGGGCCTTCTCACTACACCAGCCCTCTAATCCTTAAGATCACTATCAGTGAAGATGGAACACTTCCCAGAATCCAGCCTAGTCTCTACCATCAGATCCAATCAGATCAGGTTACACTGGATGTGCCCTTAAATGGGGATAGGATGTTGACCACAGCTCAGGTCGCACCCAGCCAGAGTATCTTCCCCCGCAATCAGCGGCTTACCCTGGGCATCTGGGAGTATGCTAACCATCAATCAAAGCATTCGCTGTCTATCTGCAGTGGCACTTGGCTCATCACTGACTGGCTGTGTTTTCAGTTCCCTACTGGACCAGCCGGCACAGTCAGTTTGACCCCATCAGCCAAATATTATGCGGCAAATGAAGCAACACAGAAAGAGTTTGAATCGTCTCCTTCCGCCGTAAAAGTGCGTAATGCCCGCTAAACGCTAACAAGCACCCGTTTCGATGCTCTCACCGAGGGCACTCCTTTAAGTCCTGAAACAAAAAAATGCGTAGTGGAAAATCCTTTCGGAATAATAGTATGTAATACAATAATGATGAGCAAAAAATTATTCGCAACTAAGCAGAACAACAGCAGCAATTATATACCTTGATACCTTACACATGAAACTCATTTTAAATGCAAAACAATCTCCGTCCTGCAGTCAGCGTCAGCCGTCTAGTTTACGCTTCGATGAGCCCTAAACGTTTAGCCAAAGAAAAAAAAAAGTTTCAAATCTTCTTTACATTAAGGTGGATTATATTTCTGACGTTCTTATTCCTTTTTATGTCTATAAGAAAGTGTCTGAAGGTTCATTGCCAAAAGTCATCTTCGAAAAAAGTAATCTTTTGCGGATAATGTTAGACACAAGCGGCTTTGTTTTCATGAGGTATAATACGTTTAACCTTGAGCGTTATTCAGACTTTTCATTCGTGACATGTCACACAAATTACCAGTCGGACACAATTATGCTCTACGAAGCTTTGTAATCTAAATGAAATACAAATTATGATTTATTAATTAGACACCATAATAAGAATTAACATTATTAAAACAATATATTTTAATAATGAATATGTAATAGTACGACATCATAATTAAACAATTGGTCTATTTTTTTATAAAATGGAATTTATCTAATTGTGTTTAAGAATATATTTTACGTTTATTCGAAATTTAAATATATTAATTGAGAATACTGTACACTTCAATAGGCCTAATTTGCGTCTTGCCTACATCTCATTAATTAAAATCATAAGCATTAAAGAACCAGAATTCATTCCTAACTCGGGGGAAGCATCCAGTAGTGTTGTTTAAATGGCCCTGAGCATCGATTTGTAATTGGAGAGACCTTTAAAGATATATATAAAGTATAGAGCAACAATTTTGCCCTCAATAGGTTTATAAAATTAGACACCTGCCCCCTGGATAAAACAGCCACAAAACGCAGCAGCAGCAATCGGTTTTTACTTCTGCTTCAATAATCTGACATTTCGCTCATGTATCATTAGCGAAGACAATAATTTCATTGTTCATTAAAATGTATTAATTTCTTTAAATACATCAACATAATGTGACAGAGCCTTGTATGCAACATATATACTCTGTATTCACAAAATAAGCTCAAGGCTATACCTCGTTTACAATAATTGTTACCTTTAAATAAATGGTGTTTTATTTGTAATGTTTTGTCGTTTCTTTGAATTATACGACATTACAACACAATGAATATGTCTGACGTTGATTGCAGGTGAGACTTCCGTTTAAAGAAAAGTACAGCATCGAATAATTTTGCGAGGTTATTCTTAGCGTCATAGTTAACACTTGGCCTTCCTACAGTTTAATTCAAATGACACTCGATATGTGTGCTCTTCCCAAAATCTGTATTTTCCCGTGCATTTTGTTAGTGACAATGATAGAATAAAAATGTTTGTGTTTTTTAATGCTTAACATCGCCATTCAGATCTATCATGCTGTTACAATGGTCTGCAAGGGTATTGATTTATGACGTTAACTGAAGTAATATTGACTTAGATGATCACCGTTGCCCCTTTTATTGTCGGTGGTGGTTTTTACGATTAAGAAACGCCAGTTTAACATCACCTTGCTTTACCTATGTTTAAAACCACACACGTGTATTTTTAATGTTCCGTACTTTCCGATGTATTGTGTTCTCTTTCTGTTTTTCCCAGAATACTACGGGCGATAGACCTATTTCGTCTTGCTGGCTTGCAGCGGATCTTGGAAACACCGAAAAAAAATAATCTTCACTTTTATTCTGAGGTAAAGATGTTTGAGATCGGGACGGGCCTAAATTAAGCGTGGTGCCATGAACAGAAACTGGCTGCTGAAAATCTATAGGGCAGCTTTGAATTTTGACTTCGTTGTCCTTTAATATACTGTGGGATAGCCATTTCCCTTGCTAAGATATAGGATTAGGGGTGTTTCCAGTGAAAGAAGAGTTAAGTCGGGATAGTGTGAACCGTCCCACCCCTGCAATGGGCTAAAGGAGCATTACAGCTTGTAAGATTGGGGTACCGCCGTCACCCAGGAGACGCCTCTACTTGGGTGTTCCGGGCCCCGGGAAATTTAAGCAAACTGGCGGCTGGAAGGCCCACTGGCTTTCTTATAAATGGCCATATGTGTTTTAGGCCTGAAAGAACTAAGTAAAGTAATTGCTAGAAATAAAAAATTGACACGAACGGCTAACGCCAGGTAATTCCTGGGTAAGGCGGGCGACGTGTCGTTCGGGCGGTAAGGTTTCCGTCGCGCAGCCGGTCGCTACTCACTAACGACGCGATCGAGTGTGTTATGACCGCTCGAGTCACACGCTTTCAGTGAGAAGTAGTGACCTTTCCGTCCCCATCACGCTTTACGTGCACGTTTTATGTTTTAATCACTTATCCCGGTTATCAAAAAAATTCAAAAATTCCCTTTGCTTGGTTTCTGTACACACCGTGGCGATTTGCGCGTTACACTCAGAAGTATCCCACTTCGATCTCCGTAAGTAAAACCTTATTCTTTGGGAAATATGCAAATTCGCGCCACTGGTAAGAAATGTAATTAAATCGGGTTACCAAAGTAAAAGGATCAACAAGCTGCCTTATGGACCATCGCTGCTCTTGTTGCTATAACAACAGAATACGGGTCCCTGTGATGTAGTACCACAGCCGTTTGCAAAGGCATTTCAGTCTCCTCTGACATTTCAAAACCCTTTTTGTGTCTGCCTGAGTGTGTGTGTGCGTGTGTTTGTCTGTCTGTGAGAGAAGCTCGGGCAAAATCTGCCTTCTGGAATCTATGGGCCTACATGTCAATTTACATTTATATTTCTAGATGCTCCATTCTGGACGAGAATTCGATACTTCTTTAATCAGATAAGGGACAACTTTACGAATCAGCTGAACGGTTTGAAAAGGGACAAATGATTATTTGATACTAAAATTTGTTATATCAGAGAAACCGAGAAGCCTTACAATTAAGAAATTTATATCAAAGTAGCCACACTCCTGAAACTTGAATTATTCTCTGGTATTTGCCGTCATTTCTTTATCAAAGAAATCCGAAGGAGAAGCCGGTCCGCTTTGAACCTAACCATCAAAAGGCCATTCCTATTTAATGCCCACTAGAGTCTGCTTGACTGAGGTTATCGCCCCATCAAAAGATCTGAAATGAAGTACGTGGGTATACACTCGTTTAATGACGAGTAATGGACAAATCCGAGGGCTTGCAATTACTTCTGGAAATGGAGAGAATTAATTATTTAAAAACGATTAGCCTTTTGATGCTATGCCATAGATTCCATTATGCGGTTAAAATATAGGATACTCAAGTAATGGCATGGAAGAAAAAAACGAATAATAATAACAATAACTTATAATTTTTTATTTTTTATTATTATTATTATTATTACCATCATCATTTCATTATTATTATTAATAATAATAATAATATTGCCCCCACTGGCATTCAAAAAAGCCTTGTTTACTAATACGCAGTATGTTTTTTGCAAAACACAAACGTCTCTCTGAGCTTACATTACTGCATTAGTAAAAAATATTAAAACATTTTTATGAAATCATATACAAATAATGAGACCACAAGCGAGTATAAAAATACGAACACCTGTGCGCGAACTGAGCAAGCAGACATTTAAAAATGTATCGCGTATATATTTGTTTCCAAATTTAATAAACACCATAGGAATTACCTGAGCGCATTAAGCAAACTTAATTAAACTTGCTATGGTTTCGAATCAGCTGATTAACAATATAAGTTTTTTTTTCATTCTAAATTTTAAATTAGAACCGTATCGCGAGGGTTTGCATCTGACGTTCCAGGGAAAAAGGCGTAAATATTGACTACAATCCGCCGGCTTGACAATTTGAATGACTCGCGTTGCTGATTTAGACGTTTAAAGATGTTAAATATATCAACTACAGTAAATTCCTACGAAAGGAATTAGATCAAATTAATCGACGCTGGTAAATTAACCGTAAAACAATTCAATACTTTAAAATATCAATAATTGAGAACAATAAGAATAACGCTGATCGGCAGCATTTTTGGGTGATTAGACATGGAATAGGTAATTTATCACTTTTTATCACTTTAGTTTTTGGGTGGGTTAATTTTTTATTTTTAATTTGTTTTATTTATTTGCCATGTTGATACAGGGGTCGTTCTTTCTGGTTTTAATGAATAAGCGTTTGTTTTCCTTAATACGAACCAATAAGTTATATTCAGGGTTTATTAATAACAAGGAGCAATACATTTTTTAAAGGTATCAAAAATATAATTTATCCACTATTTAAGTAGATTAGAATAAAGTAGATGGAACAGAAATAATCTTAACAGCATAAAATAATTGCAAATCTAGAGATATCCAACGCGTAAAAGGTATACTGAAAAGTTTTCATTAGGATTGTACTAATGTGTGACTGTTTAGGCCTATTTTTTCGGGATAATAATACGTTCACGTAAGAATTTTACCCTAAGCAGAAGCTGGGACGTGGTGGGTTTGTTTTCTTGGTATTGAAAGCATGGTTGCAGCTGGTTTTTAACACAGAGAAAGGGCCCCGGTCGAGCGCGCTCTCCTGACAACATCAAGACTATCAATCAGCTGGCGCGGAGCTCGCTGACACACAAGCCGCAAGACTCCGAAACCGAGAGAAAAGCCGCTAACACACTCCTGCCTGCCTTAGCTCGGCTGTCCAGCAGTTTCAAACACTCATTCCAGTTAAAACCAATGAGGCTGAAATGAGGACTAGCCTCGAGATGTCTATATATTTAAGCAAATATTAAAAACGCATAACCCCGAAGGAAAACGTGACCCGTATATTCACAATTTCCGACCGAATATTAAACAAAAAAAATAATATACAAATTTTCAAGTTCCTACCTGATTCGACTGCCGCCATTGATAATTGGAAAGCGAGAAGAGGCCAGTTATAGAGCCTCGGAAGCTTCTCTTACTGCAAAGGGCTGGAAGCATCACGGCATTTATTTGAGCTCAAACTCTGTCAGTGTTGACTTTAGCACAAAGCAAAGATTTCAGTGCCCTGCTAGTTTAAAAAAATGATTATTTTACAGAGATATCGATCAGTGTGCTATAAAAATTCAGCTTAGCATTATGTCTGAAATGAAGAGAACGAAATTTAACGTCTGAGTAAATTTGCTGACATATGACGCCTGTCTATTCAAAGTTTACACTACTCACATTTGGCTGTACCTGTACACATGCTATGTCCCTTCATGTTGCCATTTGATTGTTTACTGGCTCTGTTTATTCGCAGGTCACGAGTGTTTTAAAGAAGATTTGTGCACGGGAATTGGTGAATAAATATACACTTAAAACGCCAAGAGAGAGTGACTTAATATAAAAGACGGAGAGGAAACGTTTCGCCTCGGACCGCGGCGCCAGTCCGGGCACAGTGTCCCCAGTTCAACAGCTTACTCTAACAAATATAAAGGGACGAACTTCTCTCTGGGAATCAAAGTGACAACCCGATATTATGATTTATTCGCGGGAGAACTACATCTTATCAGTTAGGGTCATTGGCGTGGGAGACGCTAAGTAGTTTAAAAGTACCCCCCTGACAATGGCTTAGCGTTACAGAACATAACAGGTTAGAACATCGCGTTGAGCTGCTATTGTTCCTAAAGCTGGCCCATTTTCTACATCTATTCTTCAACGCCTCGGGAGGCTTTTATGTGATAATGAAACAAATTTCATCCTTAGACGGCAACTTGTGTGTCCTCCCGCAGGGGGGAAACAGTGAGAACCACAGTCTGAGGAAGAGGGGCGAGATTTCGGCCAGAGTCCCGCATTCTCCGAACAATGACGAATTTAAGAGGGATTTGAAGGGTGCCATTTAGGTTTCGCTTCGGTGTATTTTAAAGTGAGGGTAATAAGCGAGAAATTAGATGACTCATCCGAAAACGGAATATTAACATAAACAAATTATCCATAATAGGACAATTTCCTTGTAATCATAATTGCTGTTATTATGCCGAGATATAAAACAAGGACAGATTATATGAAGATTATATTATGTCCAACCTAGACAGTTATATATAGACTTCCGCAAGGCAGTATTATTATATGGGGTCGTTTGTTTTGAATTGCTCAGTGTAATAATACGTGTTATGCGGATCGTATGTAAGCCTACATTAAAAACGCGTTCTAAAACATTAAATTATACTGACTGAAAAGTTGAACGAATTAGGTTCAATCGATGTACATTCCCAATGTTGTCAGCGAAAATTGTTCTCAATGTCTGAATATATATATTATTAAAATTCATTATTCAGTTTTATTTGGGTGAAGTTATTGTTCACGACTCCGTGTTGATCAATGTGAAAAGAACATAGTTTGAAATAGTACGAGAAATTTTAAAGTAGGAATTCTTGACGATTAGTTTCCGAGTCATTATGCATGCACCCTTTTCACGTGAAACTATTGTGCTGTTGTTTATGTTATTTTGGAATAAATTGTCATGCGCGTATGTTATCACCATTACCGCGATTCACTGTTGCATTGTGACGTTTTGCATTAGATCTTGAACTGTCACTGGAAATGTCAGGGACTGCCAATGGAAAGGCGCGTTATAAATCACATATACAAAGAGCACCTCGACCGCCTTGACTTTTTCATTATTTCTATAATACTGCTGTGTTCAACACATAAAAAAACTTAAGTGATTGGCTAAATTCGTACGCATGCTTTATTCAGAGAGGAGGCTTCAACTTAAACAAGCGATTAAAATATTTTGACCATGTAACTGCTGAATGTAAACATGATTCACCGACAGGTGTTTTAGAGCGTGTACTTGTACATAATACTAAACTTAGGCTGCAAAATCACAAGTCACCTGAGCAATTCATTATTAAAAATAACTATCATCATTATTATTATTATTATTATTATTATTATTATTATTATTATTATTATTATTATTATTATTATTATTATTATCATTATTATTATCATCATCATTATTATTATTGGCACAGCATGTGTAGGTTTTACAATGTGAAAAATATCTTGGATGCTAGGTAATAATTAGTCTCGTCAAATGATATTCATCTTACCTTAAGCTGTTTAATCCATGGTCTCCGAGGAATGTTAAAATTTAGACAGCTATTAATTAAAATATGTACTCTAATCTACACATACTCTTATAATCTATAGACCATCACTTGCATAGATATTGCAAAACAACCACAGATTGCATATGAAATCTTAATACTTCTGTCCTTAGTTCTGTTTTATTTAACACTGGCATCACCTTTGCATCTTAATTGAAATGAAAAACACTGACAACTGTGTTCAGAAAAAAACAATAACACTTTAATATAGATTTTATCCTTGTTTCAACTACAAGAATACACATTTACAAGTCATAAATAAAGAATACACAAACATTTGAAGAAGTCCAGGTTTCCCAAATCACGTCCTAAAGTCCATCAGCGAGTCCGGTACCCTCGTTCTATTTTACAATGGTGATTTTTGGTCCGTATTAGAAGGCGACATATGGGATGAAAACGGATATTGTCACATCTTAACAACCTTTCACAAAAAATGACTAAAACTCGACAACTAAACCCTTCGGAAACATTAAAAAATATTTGGAATGCATGTGCACAAACTATCATTTTACAAATTTACAAATTACCTATCAAATGTCCGTCTGTGAAAATTTAAGAGGAGTTCATGATTGGTCTGGAATACACACCTTGATAGTAAGACGTGTCATTGGGTATTGACGACGAATCTAAGCCCGCTTTGCTCGCCATTGAGCCCATGGACAGAGCCCCTGGCATGGGGGAACCATACCCGGAGTAATGCATCGCCTGCTCGTAAGTCTTTAGGTCCATTTTGTGATGCTGCTGTTCCGAAGACATTAAATTGTTGATGGAGAACGGGTGGTTGAATGAAAAGTGATGATCCGGCTTTAGATGCGCTTCGTGTGCGAGGACCGAGTGGTGCTGTACCATGAGGTGCTGAGCCTGAGAGGTCGGCGAGGCCGTGTGCTCGGGGCTCAGAGACTGGCTGGATTTCATGTCCGACATGGACCTTTTCTGCTCGTTTGACGGAGAGCTGGAGTGCGGCGACTCGTTGCCGTTGCAGCTTTCGGAGCTGCTGTTAGATCCGCCCTCCGACGTTTTCCTGCCGGACTCCTTACACAGCTTCTTATCGCATTTGAAGCGCTTCTGCCGCCTCAAGTAGCAGCCGTTTTCGAACATGTTTCCCGAGTCGGGATGAAGGGTCCAGAAAGAGCCTTTGCCCGGTTTATCCGGGGATCGAGGAACTTTAAGAAAGCAGTCATTGAACGATAATGAATGACGAATAGAATTCTGCCAGCGCTGCTGGTTCTGACGGTAGAAGGGGAAAAGGTCCATGATCCACTGGTAGATCTCGCTTAATGTAAGCATTTTATTAGGGGACTGCTGGATAGCCATGGTAATGAGAGAGATATAAGAGTAAGGTGGCTTGGCGTGGGTGTAGCTTCGCCGGTACGTCTTCGGGTCCCTGGATCTGTTTATGTTAGACTGTCCGTACATGGGGCTCATGGCATTCATGTTGGTATAAGACGTCAGGGCGTTCATGGACGGCGGTGGCGCGGTCATGGGGCTCATGTTGGGGCTGAGCGCGGCGCTCATGCCCGCCATGCCCGCTCCCATGCCGTTCATCGCCCCGGCGCCCGGCGACATTCCCGTCATTGAAGGGCTCATGCCGGTGTTTACGTAAGACATGTTCATGGTATTAGCTGTCATGTTAGCCGAAGTGCTCATTCCTGACATGCTCATGTAAGTGTTCATGGAATTCATTCCCAGTCCCGTGTTCATGTTGCCAACAGAGGTGTAACACTGAGAGGAGAGATAACAAAACGCAAAGTTACAAAAATGACTAAACTTCAGTTGCTTGTCGACAAAATATGCAAGTATTAATTCCCATAGTCGATAGTCAAAAGTACAATTTCAGCAAAATAAGTTGTAATGCATTTGTAATTAAAGCTGTAATGCATTTGTATGTCAATACTTGCTCTTCTAATCCGTTTAATATATATAATATACATCATTGTATATACACACACAACATAAAATATTTTAA
>JAODKN010000027.1:22652721-22664477 GCA_026774425.1 Petrocephalus zakoni
AAAATATGCAAGTATTAATTCCCATAGTCGATAGTCAAAAGTACAATTTCAGCAAAATAAGTTGTAATGCATTTGTATGTAAATACTTGCTCTTCTAATCCGTTTAATATATATAATATACATCATTGTATATACACACACAACATAAAATATTTTAAATGGTGTTTAAATGGTATTAAATTATGTTAAGATTGATAAATGTAAATAAAAATATTTTGTTGCTGTATTGCGTAGCACAAAAAACCGATGTTGGATGTAGCTGACGCATATGGTCACGAAAGTAAATATAGCCACACATTAGAACTAGAGTTTGTTTACTATTACTGCTATTAAAAATAATGTATACAAAAAGAATCACACTTGGAAAAAAAAAAAAACATTCCCCAATACGCCAAACCCAAGTTTGTTAGGATAGTGCAGCGTGGAGATTGGGGAGGATTTGGAGGTGCCTCAAGTCAATATTTGATCACAAAGTTAATATTATCTCAGGGCTAATATTGAGTTGTATAAAATGGGATCGGCTTTAGACGAAAAATATATATATAAGCTACCAACCTCGGGCTCTCCGTAGTAGCTGCTCCAGTCTGTATGCTCGTGTCCTTCCATTTTAACTGCACCAAGCATCGTGGAAGTTCCTAACCCTTATTCCCCCTATGGCTTTCCTGCAGCACACAGCTTGAAAGATCTTTAAAACTTGGTATCAGGCAGCAGGATAGCCAGATCGCCGGTCTGCACTCTGCTCCGCGGCTGGCGCATGTGTGTCTTGGCTGTCGGCGGTGCCCACAGGCGCGGAGTCGCGTCTGATGATGTCTGGAGTTGAAATGACGTTAGATCCTGGCTGTTAACGCTGTGATATAGCGCTGTGCGCCGGGCGAGCCTCCAATCCTGTCTTCTCCGTTGCCCTATTTGAATAATCTGCTCACACCTAGGCGCGAGGCTCTTGGGTTTGCCCCCCATTGTACACCTGCGCTAACTAAAAAAAAGAACAGCCCCAGTCTGAAAAGATTCATTATAAGGTAATCTCATTGTTTTTCCTGCTTGAAAAAGGAGAAGGAATTTAAACTGTTGTTCCAAGGGAGATGTTTTTATCATGCGCCGACATTTGTTTCGCTCGGGAATTTAAAAAGCGCGTTTCAATAGCTTTTTTCTGTATTTGTGTGGTCTATAATGTAACGTTTTATGTCATCCGTGTAACAGCCCCACGCTTGACACGGCCTCATTTGGCATTGCGCTTCCTGACGTTAATTTTTTTGAACATGGATTTAATATTTGGAAATATTTGCGTGATATCCTTTTTAGTAAAAATTCTATGCAAATCAAGGAAATGCTGTCGAGTGTGTTTTTCTGTTCCTGTAACTGCTGATTGCACATTTTAAGATTCATGGTGTATATCTTTCTTCTATTTATTATTATTGTTATTAGGTAATTAGTGCCTATTTAGACTGCGTGCGTAACTAGTTAATCGTGTAATGAGTGTACAAGCAAGGTTACCTTCTGCCTCGGCCCACTGGTACCTCCAGCATTTCGCAACAAAGCAAATACTGAGTGGTAACCCTAAGAAAATCACCCTCCCGGACAGGCCGGATACCTGTCTACAAAAGGCGCGCGGTTAATTCTGTGGATGATCCTCAATAACACAGGATCAACTCATTTCATCTAATAAAGCACACGCTGTGTAACCAGAAGACAGTTTGCAATTTATATAGTGGACAGTTAACAATTAAGCTCGTTCTTATATGTAAAACATATAAACAAATATTATATATACATATATATGTGTGTGTGTGTGTGTGTGTTACACACACGTTTATTTACTAAATTTTATTTGTTATTTAATAATTAATGTATTATAAAGTGTATGCAATGTAGTTTACGTGTCTTTCACAAATACTTTTAAACAAATTGACGATACTTTTTGTTGAAGGTTGCTTTAAAAATGGAGACGTGGAATAAAATAGTACCTGAATAATGTACGTTCTAATGAACATCTTTTTGTAATGTTTGGCCATGTGTTGCTATTATTATAAAACAACATCTATTTAAATTGGCTGTACATAATATATACAACTATAAAAAGGGGATAGAAATATTCGTGCTATTATAGTTATTTTAAATAAACGAAAATAAACACTCGATGAGTGATATTTATTGAAAGCATATTAATGATTTTCTATAAAGATTTAGAGCGCCCTCTGACGGAGGCAATTCCAGCAGCGTCTGCCTTGAGCGCTGCTGCGTTTGGAGGTACGTTCATCAATACCTCGCATCCCCGTCGGTGCAACATGGCAGTCAAACCAGCAACCTCATTCTACTGCATAGACCATGAAAACATAGACGAGCCTTAGATTCCGTAAAGAGAAATAACTGTAAGAAGAGCAAGAAATCTCTTACAGCAATGGTAGGTAATGATGACTGCGTATTTAATAGTAGGACTGTTACAGTATTTTTCTAGAAGTACAAATACTTAGATAAAAAAACACTGAGAACAATTTCAGCTAAAGGTAATGATTTGGGTATGGATGGTAAGGACATGTCAATACCAATATAAGGGGAGTACAGTGTGATTTTAAGGGGTCAGGGGTCTTCTAGGCTGACCTGGGACCTACCGATGTTGAAATCAAAACTTACACCCTTGATTTCAAGGGCCCCTAAGTAACAGGCACCCTCAAGGATTTGGAATATAACTGGATTGGTCTAGGTTGGGGCCCCAATATGATATGCTTTCATGGGGCCCAAAATCTTTAGTTATCTTCATCGAACAAAAAATTTAAGTTTATATATACATTAAAATAAAAACAAGTGCACTTTACACTGCAATCAAAATTGCAATTAGGGGATGTGAGACTGGCTTTGTTTTGTTCTTTTGGACCTGTTCATTTCCAGGCAATGCTAGTGCATGGGATCTTGGATATGAACATCGTGTTCCATCCAAGACAGTCACACAATCCAGCCTGGGCACTGACATCTTAGACGTCACACAGGACCGCAGCTGAAAAACTAGTGAAGACATGCTGGAGGAAGAGAGGCAAATGTCTGTTAATCTGACCAGCTACATGCTTTTTTTCCCCAACCAGATAATCCATATGGCTGAAAGCCCTTTCACAGTACGTATTAAATTGAAGCATTTCCACCCCTGCACTTCATGAAAAGGGACTTCACGCGCACTTTCTGTGACCCCACACATTTTAAATTGCAATTCCGTCACCTGCAGACACCCGTGAGACAAACAGCCCCCTGTCAGCGTTCGTGGTGGGACTCCGCCGGCCCACGATCTGATATGAAGACCGGTTATCCACGGCCTCCCTTATCCAATCCCATCTCGGGCGAGAACTGATCTCGGCACGTGCAGTTAGATGCCAGAGTCTGAGTGATTTTCAATTTGTTTGAAAAACGTCCACTGATGTTCTATGTGGATAATGCAGCGGGACTGTACACGCAGTGTATGAAACTGCAGGAGGGACAATTTCCCTTTAAAAATATTTAGATAAAAGTAAATCATTACTAGAGGTTGGCATTCAGCAGCCTTGTGGCTTCCTGTGTTAGTTTGAAGGTCAGTGTGACTGTCAAAAAAATCCTTTGCCATACAAAGTAATACTTCCTGTCAGAGTTTAAAACCAGGGGTCTTAAATTACCAACTGGACCAAAGGTTTGTTTATGGGTAGAATATCAGTATAAAAACTTGATAATCAGTATAATAAAAAACCAAAAAGGTTATTTTGTTGTAAACCATAAGTGCTCCTAAGCAGTCACTTTTCTTTCAGTAGTAAATTACCCACAAGCACTGGTATTGGCCACATGTAATAGTGAGGTGGGTAGTGAGGCATCTCTTCTGAGATGCTTCTGCACAGCACCTGCCTGCTAGCGCCTGAACTTCTCACATTCTACATAAAACCTTTTCAGAAAAACAATACGGACGGCAGTGTAACTCAGCAGAGAAGTTACATAGATCATAAACCTTGCAGGGCAAACATTTATTGTCTGCGAAAGTATGCAATGTGGGCACTTAAATAAAACATGTAAATACTCTTTACAACAGATGCCACATTCCAGGGCTTTATGAGATGCACTGGACAGAAAATTCTGGAGGTGTGCTTGTCAAGTGAGCTCTTCTCTGCCTTTATCTATCAGCAGAGGTTATGGCAGAAACCATGCCTCTAAGCCTGGTGTGAAGTGATGTTTGCACATATATGCCAATTAGCACAGGCGATGCTATGATCCATCTTGTCTGCAGCCGCCTCCCTGTACAGGAAATCCATAACATGTTAGCTGAAGTAGCATCAATGTGGGATTCTGGATCCGGCCACAACAAACACGCTGTCTCTCAGCGGAGAAGGGAGGACAGCATTTTGTAGGGCTCAGAGTTTTTCGGTTAGGGGACCACGATCTCATTATAGTTCACTTCCACAGCCTTAGGGGCAAAACGCAGCCAGAGCGGTCCACAGCCAGGTCTTCCCCCTAATTAAATGGTGCTTCAGTAATTTGAGAGATTTTTGCATAAAGGTGGTTTGGACTGAACTTCAAACACCAAGGGAAGCCACCTAAGTGAATGGTACTCTTTGGTGTGCCAAGAATTTATGTAAGCAAAGCTGACCAGCAAGTTGCCTGCTTACCGCACACACACACACACACCTTGATATGCAGAGGAGGACTTTTCAGGTCCAGAAAGTAAAAACCCAGACCAGGATTTTGTTTCAACCAACTAGTTGAGCATAAAGAATCCCAGTCACTTAGTACTCAGCTGGTTGGTTGAAACAAAATCCTGTTCAGGATTTTTTCTTTCTGGATCTGAAATCCACCTCTGTCGATATGTCCCCATTTACCCTCCTCCCAAATAAACCCATAACCTAAGGTTTCAGTTTCCTCTCTCCCCAATCCCATGCAGCAGACTGCGTCTCGTGTGAAGGGCCGCGGCCGCGGAGCACCTCCGACGGAAACCACCGCTCGCACGACACGGTGCTCGGCTTGCCAGAATGCCATGGGGTGGCCAAGGATTTGAGCGTGGGAGCCTGCCCGGCTTCTACGCCGAGGACACTGATGCGCAGGAAGCCCTCGAATCTACAATACCCGGGTATTCCCAGTCAGCTGGTGCCAGGCTTGAAGGCGGAACGAAAGATCAGATCTCGCACTTGCTGCTAGCAAGGAGGACTGTGGGATCTAAGATTCCGACAGACAACGGGAGCCCCGGAGCCCGTGCCGAGAGCTGCTCCGACGCGCTCTGCCATCACAGCAGGATTCCCCCACTGCGCTTCTTCTAAACAACCTTAGATATTCGCCCAAGTTTTTTTTTTTTTGTTCCACTTTCTCCTCCCACCCCTCCCTAAAGAAATGTCGGGGCAATAGGTTAAGCTTGCAATTCGTCAGGGCGAAATTAATAGCGAGGACGTCTTTCTTCAGAAATCTGTGGAAGCAGCGCTCGGCTGCCAAACGCCTGTGGTGACTGCAAACATTCCCGAGCAGGGCCGAGGTCCGGGCTTGCCGTTATCCCACACAGCTGTGACAACGCTTGTTGGCTGCAGGTCTGTGGCCCGTCGCGATGTGTTTACCTGGAAATGAATCTGAAAGGCGGTCGAGACTGGGAAGGCACACAAGACCCGGGCAAAGAACCACGGGGGCGGCCATGGAGGAGAGAGGGGGGTGGGTCCCCTTCTCATTACGACTGGGCCGCCCCGGACCCGGGTGCAAACACGGCCATTAATGCTGGAGGATTTTCACAATTACTCCTCTTTTAGGGCAAAATGGAAAGTCATATAGACTCAGTATCCAAGACCCCGCAATTCTTTTGAAACTCTTCTCTCTTGTCATGCAAAAAAAAAAAAAGAAATGCCCGACACAACCATACACACACACACACACACACACCACAACCTAAGAAGGGATAGAGAGAAGAGGTGCAATGGACCCACCTCAGAGGGAGCAGACAGTAATGGGAATCAGGTGTAGCAGCAGGGCTACAGGAGAGCAAACGGACTGAGACCTGAATCCCTCACACCTGCGCGTGGTGAGAAAGCATTTCCCCATTGCGTCTGACCGGCTGGGAGCCCTCCTCATCAGCCGAAGGCGGCAGGGTCCCCACACACAATGCCCCCTCGCCCATACGCACTCCGCCGACCCCGTCTCGGCGATTAACCAGCTGCGCTCTGCAAACCGCTGAAATTATTATTGAGAACGCAGCGGCTATTTCAGTATTTTCCGTTAATTATGCAAAAAGGAGGAATTTGCCTTCCATTTATCCATTGGAATTAATTAGCTGACGCTTGCTTATTCAAATTGGCGCTAAAAGCAATTAAGCAGAGGCGTGAGGCTCGGTTTGTTGATTGCCTGAACTGTGTTCCCATAGGACCCCCATCAGAGGCCCATGGAATAAACCCGGGCTCCAAAATGCACCACAAACGATCCGTTTGGCCCAGTACCCCGATAAGAGCGCCAATTCAGCCGTACGCACACCGTTTTTTCTCCACCGATCTTGTGATTAACTGTATCTCATAATGTCCATATTTTAAATTGTCATGCGTATATGTCTTGGGTAGTATTTATATTCTATTTATTACTTCTCATTTGCACTATGACCAGCAAGAAGGATATTTCACCTCCATGTACGACTCCACGCGCCACGTATCCGATACAAGGTACCCTGACGCGTCAGAAACTGCCTGGTTAGGTTTCTCAGGGACTGTGAGTTTTCATGGAGTGTCTGATGGTTTGACACTTTAACAGTGACGTCTCGGGGAGCCTGCTGGACTCAAGACATACATTAAAAAAGAGGGCAAATATGTGAAAAAAGACTGAGAAAACGGATACATTGTCACTAAACATGTCATTGCAGTACAGCGAATATGGATCTGCATGTTTTCTGCTATCCAATGACTAGTTCAGCTATCTATAAGCTAGTAACACTTTGGCTGAAACATTCATTAGGGGTGATTTTCTATGAAAAGGGTCAGTGACAGACTCTGTCCCTCCCTGGGTTTTGAGGGCGTGCAGAAGGAGGCGAGAGTAAAGGCAGGGGGGGGCCTTCATATCTGTGCGGGATTCATTTCCTTCCTGTGTCTCCAGAATAGCATCCATATGTAGATGGCCAATTTGTCCTGTTTACCGAGCAACGGGGAGGGGAGCAGGGTGGAGCAAATTAGCGAGCTTAAACGGGAGCTACGTGCCGGCCCAGCACTGCGACAGAGCCCCCCGCCAGCAGCACAGCATAAGGGTCCAGCCTGTGTTTGCTTATCCGAGAACACCCTCAGCCGAGTCTTAGGGGGCCTATAAATTTGGCCTTTACAGGTCCTGACAGCTAACAGGCTAACCGCAATGGCGGCCAATGACTCGGCCACTCAACAGATTAACGCCTCATCAGCCCCCTGCGGCTTCGGACAAACAGGGTCTGCCCCCCCGCACTCCACATAAAACACAGTTGGCCGTCGCCGGTAAACAGCCACCCCGGCAGGGGGGTCTGTGCTGGCTTCCTGGACCTCCCCCCCCACCCCCCATTCCAGCAGTACAGCTGCACCACCCCCCTGTAAAGGCACCCCCACCCCCAGTTGGAGTTGGTGTGTATCAGGTGAGCAAATATTGCCACTTGCCTGAGAATTCAATGGCCATCTCTTTCTTGGGGGGGGGGGGCAGTGAATCCTGCCCCCCCAGCTGTGGGACTTCACAGGGCATGGTGGGGGTCATGAGATTGAATGTGAGGCTGCCCGCTCCATCGTGAGGCATTTTTCCTGTGGAGTAGTTTGGAAGACTTGGAAGTCTTGAAACTAAAAAGGAATTGCATATTAGGGAGTCATATAGTAATAATGAGCAATTTATTGACCCCTACCCCATCCTGCTCTCCATGACACATGTAGGTAAGTAGAAGCTTGGTCATGGAGGGCAGCCACCTGCAGCAGCACCCATGGAGGGGGGGGTTAGGGGCCTCACTCAAGGGCCCACAGACATGTGACTACTCTGTCAAAGCCGGGCTCGAACCAGAGACCATCTGATCGCAGGACAGAAGCTTATCCCGCTGAGCGACATACTGCCCACATACACTCCCTGCCCCTCCCTGGGGGGGGGCACAAGTAATAATGTGAAAATAGGGCAATGCATTTCTAAGTAGCAATGAGTAGTATAACCTGGGCTACAGGACACAGAGCACACTAGATGCGAGCTCTACACCCAGGAAGTACAGCCCAGATCATTTGGAAATGCTGGATGATGGATTCCCCACAAACCCGCCGCCATTCTATATATTAGCCGCTACGGAGGAGGGGCGAGCGAGCAGCGAGTAGCCTCATTGGTAATCCGAATATGATTCCCCTCCCCAATACACAAACGGCGGCATCATTTGGCTCATTGCAGTTACTTCTCACCTGAGCCTTAATGAGGGAATAACAAGAAAGAGAGAGGCCGTGTGCATCATTATGATGGATATTAGCCAGCAGCGGGTCCAGGGAGGGAGGAGGAGGATAGGAACCCCGAGAAGCCTGAGCAAAGATGGGTAGACGCTCATCTGGATACAGCACAGCGGCATTAGAAATGACGTCTGAATCATCCAATAGACGTGGGACTTTATCAAACAAAACAAAAGCCATGAGAAACAAAAAGGACAGAGAGGGGTCAAAACAAAGACAAAAACTACCAGAGGGAGCTACCACAGCAGACCAGCCGCAAGCACACAACAACCAACTGAGGAAGAAGAGTAAGGTCAGGCCATTTATAGGCGGGTAGCGAGGGTAAGACCGGGGACAGGTGGGGGCCAATTACAATCAACCAATGGGCAGGAAACAACAAGACACAGATGAGGGTCATAATCACAAGCGCCTCAAATGCTAGGAAAGGGGTGACCAGCGACACCTGCTGGCCAGGTAGGGACTGATACTCCCAATCCAAAGACATGCATTTACCCATAGTGTGCGAGTGGCTGTGAGGATGCACGTGCCTTAGAATGGACCGGCATCCCATCCAGGGTGCTTCCCAGCCTTGTGCATGATACTGCCTGGAATATGCTTTAGGGAGCCCTTCCCTAAACCTGACCAGTATAAGGGACTGGCAGATGGATGGATGATTGCCATAAACTGTTTACAAGTCTGCTTATGCAATTTCTACACATTAACTTGCCTAGGAAGTCATACTTCCTGATCTAGGGTTGGGAATTTATAATAAAACCGATTGTCCAAATATTGTTAAATTAGGTTTCTGTCATCCGGAATAGTACACCTGTCAGAGAATGGATGGACGTATGGGTTTTTGTCACCTGCCGCTCTTAAAAATGCTCTACATTAAATCCGAGTGAATTCTGATGCTCTGATGCTTTTCTGTGGGCAGTGTGCTAATAACGGGCAGCTGGTGACAATGAGAGACACAAATTGCTTTGAGAACAGTATGCAACAGCCCCAGCCGACAGCAGAAGCACCTGCCTGGTGAATGAACACCACCATCATTGCTTTGCTGGCTTGTGGACCTTTAGCACAGAAAAGCCAAGGAGCTTTTGGGCAGATTAATGGCCACTAATCAGTAGTATGTACCGATCAAATCAGGGTTATGGGGAGCTGGGACACAAGCCCAGGGCTTCCTGAGATGAAGTGGGTAAACCCTGGATTGAATGACAGTTCTGACTCTGGGCATGGAAGCACATTCACCTTTAGACTCTGGGTGGAATAACGAGTACCCAGCGAAGTCTCACAGACCACGCAGAGAGAATGCTACACCACCACGGATCTGGAACAGAACAACGGATTCACACATTAGCGCCCCCCGCAGGGCAAACACCTAATGTGCCCAATACTGAAACCCTTTGTGGCACCACCAGATTACACCTGGACACTGTATCACTGTCCATCTGAAGCCACTGCCTCTTCCGGAAGCAGCATTTTAAAACAGTTTCTACGAATACTCCTTAAAAATCTGAAAATACAATATGTAGTGCTCTGCTGAAGAGTTAACTCTGAGGCAGAGACTGTGGCATCAGAAAGACCAGCAGATTGTGGAGTTAGTACATATCATAGCCTTTAATGATGGGATGTTACATGCTGAGGTATGTGACACTGATGGTCACATGGTAAGGCAGAAGTCAAACACATGCCTGGTGTGGCATTGCACTGTAAACCACTATGGTGAAATGGAACTGACCCACAGTTCAAGCAGTGTAACGCTCCAACCCCCAACCCCCAACCCCAACCCCCATCCTCACAAGCTCAAAGTCCAAATGAATCCTGTTCACCTGGAGTTTTCCCGGAAATGATTTCTCGCCTGTTTGTTCGGTCAGGAGTACCACAGAAATCCATTACACAGAGCGCGTGTCCCCGAAAGGAGGCGGGAGAAAACAAGGGCGGGGCCATACAAGTGACACAGCCTGACACATGGGATCAGCACCAAGACGCATCTGCGGTTCTGCCAGGGGGCATTTTGGCACGTTGCCGATATCGCCCGAGGACAGAGGAGCCGAAGCCAGGCCTTTTGTGAGAAATCCATCGCTGCCTGTCAGCATACGTCGCTCTGGTCTGGCCGCTCAGCGGACGGACGCCACGAGGCGGCTGACTGGTGTTAAATATTTGTTCAGTTTGTGCTTTGACCCACTTTAGCTTACATACTGTATCATACAAATCGACAGGCACTGAAACGTACGGCCATATGGGCTTAGGTGCTATTTTTAGAGGTAAAACAGAAGTTTCCCCTTCAGGGATGACAGACAAACAAGGTTCCTTAACTACTACACTGCAAGGAATTAAATAAACTTCCCACACATAGGTTTTAAAACAATCACTTACTGTTACTGGGCTTTGTTCCATCCTATAAGGCATTTTCCACCATATCATTCAAAAGCATTTTCACAATTTCTTCTATTTTAATTTTTTTAGTGGAATAGGTGACAAAAAAAAAGACAGTTTTAACTACTCAGGATTTTAGCAATAATCTGTGTAGTGTCTGTCATAAACAAGAAACGTTTTGGGCTCGTTTAAGTACTCGTTTAAGGAATGCACTTAAACGCCGTTTAATTGCACATTCAGCAGTCATTCATTTTTCATTCATTTAATTTTCCATTAGGTTATCGCTTGGACATAAAACACCCTGCTTAGGTATCACGTCTTGCTGGCACATTCAGACATTAAGCGTACTCATGAGTCCAGATTCTTGTTCTGCACCGTCTGATTTGCATGCAAGTCCATGTACATATAACAATTTTTATGTATATTTTCAAGTGTAGATCTGGGGGAACATTATCCGTACGCCTCTGGATTAGACTTTTGTACCTTATGAATGATTCGAAAAGAAATGTTTATGGTCACTGCGCGGATTCATTCACAGAGGGAGTCCATAATGTAGTTCGTTCACTATAGAATTACACTCAAATAACTAATATATAATGGCTTATGAACCACTTGTCCTGTTCAGGATCACTGGGGGTTGGGAGCCTGTCCTAGAGTTAAGGCAGGGAATATTCCAGGCCAGGGGGCCTGCCCAACGCAGGGCACCAACGCCATTCATGCACACATGCACACCTACGTGTAATTTGGTAACTCCAGCAGTTAACCCCAGCAAGTCTTTGCACTGTGGGGGAAATCAGAGTACCCAAAGGAAACCCCATGAGGACATTGGGAGAACATGCAAACTCCACACACACAGAACCCTGGCATAGATTTGAATCCACATGCCAGAGGTGTGAGGCAACAGTGCCAACCACTGCTCCACCCACTATGTATACTTAGTACCAAGGGCGTAGATTTGCTCTGGACATTGGTGGGGACCTATGACTAAATGGATTAAATTATTGGTGGGGACATTTC
>JAODKN010000027.1:22671674-22710474 GCA_026774425.1 Petrocephalus zakoni
GCCGCTTAGACTCCCCCCCATCCTCTCCCTGGGTCTGCAGGCGGCGTGACGCCATGCCAATCCCCGGAACGAGACGCGATGATGGGCATTCAACAGCAGCTCGTTGCGCAACTCACAGAGCCACAGAATGTCTAGGAACTGTCCCGTTTGAGACGGGATCTTTTTGTTCAAAATAACAACAATTGGACTTGCTCATGTGACGCGAGGCTCTCCAATGTCGGCGTCTGCGCTATGGCAACAATAGTGCAGCCCGACTCCGTGTGTTTGTCAAGGCTGCAGGACAAATTGTCAGCGAACAGAGAGCCAGTGAGGAATGTACTGAATAGAGGTCTGCAGGCTCTGCAGGGCCCGAGTCCTTTTCTTTGGATTGCACTTTCCAAGAAGGGAAAAAATAACAATATCATAAATAATAATAAGCATCCGAAAGGCCTGAGCAAACGCATGCATGCACACAATAGGAATGTTCCAGAATGCCCCCATTGACCACCCTACAGCAACCTTCTACTTCTCATTGACGTTAAATGATGCTGTTTGATACGGACCTTAAAGTAGAAGATGGAGAGTACTGCAGGGTTAGGGGGATTCCTTGGGCAGTCTGTCGAGAGGGAGGAGGCTTTGAGTTTCTCTGCTCTGGCTCCTTGGCCATGAGGAAGTTGTCTAAACAGTGTTTTGATCTCAAGTTTTCATCTGTGTCATGAGAACCGGTGGAGCCCGACACTGTTTTAGGACCCAGGTTCACTGATGTGCCTTGGACTGTCTTGGATGTCTCCTCAGCCAACCCCGTCACTCCAGGGCACCAGCAATGCATTGTGGGACACACAAGCCGTCACGCGGGGCTCCACTGATTAAGCCCAGGCCACAGACCGTTTACCTCAGCTGCCCCCTTGTAAACACTCAACTCTTTCATAGCATCACAGAATGGGGGGGGATGATTAACCAAAATAACAACTAACACTGTAAGCCTCTGAGGACTGTTGCCACAGAGTCAAGTGGCAATTAGAAATGAATCGATTTAGAAGGGTGGACAGTAATCTGAAAAAGTAAAAGAGAATCTTAAACTGGCATTTTAGTACTAAGACATTAAGAAATGCATTTTGGTTCTCAGTAATTATAACAATTAAAAAAAAATTGGAGTCTTTCAACTTTCAACAGGTTGTGTACAACCTGCATTCCCGTATAACAGGGCCAGTTTCAACTGGGTCAACTGGCGTGGCTGGTATATATTACAACGGTATTACAAAAAACATAGGAAAGGACAAATGTCACACATGGGACACTTGAAAATGTCACTCATGCAAGCTCAAAGTTAAGTCACCATTAGCATCCATCACAAAATCTCATTTCAACAAAGAGGCTAACAGAGGCACACTCACACTTGCCACATCGCAACACTTCAGGAATAAATAACAAAAAGAGCCATTAACCCCACCCCGTATCGTCTCGGTAGCAGCTTCTGATTTTTCCAATGTCTTCGTCCACATGCTGGGGTCAGTCAAACACGAGATAATCGGGCTACGGGTCGGAAAAGCAACACAAACGGCAAACGCATTCATGGTCCATGTTCCAGTTTAACACCAGTCAACAGAATCACTCGAGAGAAACGGCTCTTTCGAAAACAAAAATAGCACTCTTAGCTCAAGCAAAAATGAACGGACTGATGCAGAGGTTTTTAAAAACTTCTTTATGAAAACAGCCCTTGACACGACTTCCGTTTTGGTCCTGGATCTAGCCCTTCTCTGGGGTGAACGAGCGTCCAGTTTCGGCTACCCGAGTGCTCCCACACATGACAAAGATGACTCAAGTTACCGGTATTATTTTTTTGTGGCTTGTGAAAGGCAGTCTACTGGAGGTGAGGGGGAGCTCTCTGGAATGTCAGGAACTGTTTAAAATAGGGGGAAAAGAGGAAAGCCCTGAAAATTAATGTCACTAGTCAGTAACGGGTTCATTGTTTCCCATAGTGCCACACTTCTAAAGCACCTGCACAGTGCCACCTGTCTGTGTCATGTGGTACTGCATGTTCTGGCCCGGTTCGGCCAAGTCTGCCACCTTCGTTGCTCCAGCTCAAATCCAACACTCTCCATTAGCTGGTTTCTGGTGAAGGGAATAACTCCAATCGCATTTCACATGGGTGTCATCCTATATCTGCCTCCCTGGGGCTTGCGTCTGGCAGTACTCCTGCCTCTAGGGGTCCTCGTCCATGTCATCAAGGTTGGGCGCCATGATGAAGTGTTTTGGATATGGCAGGTTGTGCTCATCGGCGTACTCCTCCCATCGCGCGTCATCACTCTCGTGGGTGATGTAGCGTTCCCCCCTGCGTGTCTCAAACTCCCTGAGGTCCAGCCATGTCTGATAGTCCTAGGAGACAGCCAGATAATTTTATTAAAACATCAGTGTCTTTCTGTACTACAGCGTCAAGTCAACCCTATAACTACTGATCAAAGTGCAATAACTGAGGAATGTTACCTGCAGCCAGGGGTGACTGAGAGACTTGTCCACGCTGTAACGTTTTCTCATTTTCACTTGCAGCAGGTTGTTAATCAGATCAGTAGCTGTTAATGCAAATACATGAGTCAATTATGTAGAGGCCACAGACATTTGAGAGCATAATGCTTTCACTTATGTACTGATAATCAGCAAGATAACAGTCTATATTAATCAGCAGTGGTTGGGGGCAGTCTTGGTCATGGACCACTTTGCTAGTACAACAGAAACATCCCATGTGAATCTGCAGTAAAGATAACATCACTTCTATTTTTTCATCTCTTGAGAATAAGTTAAGAATGCATTTTTTTGAGGACTGGATGGGAAATGTTGAGGAAGAACACCCCCCTCCCCCCCCCCCAGGACATGTAAGTGATTTCCCATTCAAACTGAATGTCCGGGACGCAGATCTGAAAGCTGCCACGGCGACTCCAGATGCGTAGGTGGGCCAGGCAGCTGGCCTCACACAGCCCAGCCTCCCTGCACCACGCAAAGACGGGCCCCTCCTGCCTCCCGCCTGTCTGCTGTGAAGGTGGGCCAGGCGGCCGGCCTCACACAGCCCAGACTCCCCGCACCACGTGAAGACGGGCCCCTCCTGCCTCCCGCCTGTCTGCTGCGATTGTAGTTCACCTCAAAATATCTTCCTGTGGCATCCCTGCCCTGTTTCATTTTGTGCTCAGAAGCAGTAAATATACACTCTGCAACTTCATATATTATTTATATTTATACATAAAACCGATGTATGTAAAAATATGATTCAACCATTTTTAGTTACTTAACACCCACCACACCTGGTTTGAACTTTTTTTGGGGGGGTCATCCCCCATGGGGCTCCTTAGAAAGTCAGCTGAAGTTCCAACACTAACCGGAGACTTATAGAGACCGAATGGTTCTGTTCACCATCGCAACCCAAAATGCCACATGCAATAAAGGACTCTTTGTACTTGAGTAAAAACCAAAGGCAATTCCTCTGTCTTTTGAGTAAATGTTAAATCATTTCGACAAGGTCTAGCTCACAAGAATGTCTCTGAGGACTGGCATGAAGTTAGATGCTGTACACATTGTCAAGTATCCAGCTGCTACAAGTGAGCCATTGACGACCTCTGTTACCTTCTCTGGAAATTTCCTTCCAGGGAGTGGGTGGGTACATGAAGGCCGCGTTCTGGATCTGGTCGTTGATGTCCTCATCCTCGTTGAAGGGGAAGGTGCCACTCAGGCTGACATAGATGATGACGCCCACCGACCACATATCCAGTGATCGGTTGTAGCCTTTGCTGCGTAGTACCTCTGGCGCCAGGTAGGCCGGCGTGCCGACCACAGAGCGGCGAAATGACTTTTCGCCAATGATGCGAGCAAAGCCGAAGTCGCACAGCTTTACCTGGGAGGGGCGGACAGCATTCGTCACTGAGGTTGCCGGAACATTCCGGAAGCTGTTTTGCAGCCACATGCGGGGACTCACCTGGGGAAACGGCTCGGCTGATGCCAGGAGCACATTTTCTGGCTTGAGGTCACAGTGTACGATGTTCTTGAAATGCAGATGTCTTAGAGCCACCAGGATCTGTGGGACCGCAAAGCCCAGTAAGTGGGATCACGCGAAAGAATCGGCACCGTACAGAGGCTGTCGCTGGAGCATGTTCACAGCCAGACTCCGGACCGCTTGTTTAGCTAAGGGATTCTGAGGGCGACCTGTAAACCACAGGTTTGTTACAGCCCAGCCACTAATTGGAGCCAGTACATCCATGCTAAATGGAAGAGCTACTGTTGTTTATATCATCTAATCCTACAAAAGAAACAGCATCAAACGGTAAACTGTGGCAGACTGGGCCGGGACGTGACCCAGACCGCGCTTTTCATAAACAGACACGCTTCCGGAATAGGGATTGTAAACTCAAACGGTGAATCACCGGCGCCATGGTTCCGGAACCTACCTGCGTGACCAGGAACTTAGTTATTCGCTCTGGCAGCTTGCTCTTCTCGCTGGACAGGATCATCTCCAGCATGTCGCCATGGAGCTTCTCCATGACTACAAAGACCCTCTCTGGCGTCTCGAACATGCACTCTAAGTTCACGATGCCAGGGTGGTGCAGGTTCTGGGAAGAGGAGGAGATCTTAGTGAGAATCAAAGAGACAGACCTTCTATGGTAACCACTGCCAAGCTAGCCTATAACAGGTTGTTTGGTTACCGCATCCCACTGATAAGACGTGGCTGTTACGGCTCCTTCTGCTTCCCTCCTCACCTGCAGGATGGCGACCTCGTTCCTCAGCTGGCTCTCCTGCTTGGTGGGGAACCTCATTTTGTCGATGACTTTGATGGCCACGTCCCTCCCTGTCTTCCTGTGCTTGCCTGAGAAACATGCACATTTTAGCAGGACGGCTACGTACAGTAAGTACGAACAGTGAGATACTCTATGCAAGGAAGCCCATGCTGGAAACAGGGAACGGCTTACAATACCTCCATACACTATCCCGAACTGGCCTGATCCCAAAACCTCATCTGCAAAGATCTGGTAGACTGAGCTAATATCCTGTGGGTGGAACACAGATCTATCACTTCACTGGAAGCTGTCACCAAAAATGCAGTATAGATATCTTCATTATGCATTATAATTGTTGGTATGAGAATTAATAAGGCATTACAGCATCTTATATTGACAGTCATAAAGCATTATAATGTTGATTATAATACTTCATAAACTCCAATGAGGATCTCAGCTATAATGCCCTATATATACCGTCATTATGCATTATAATGGTCGGCAAAAGAATTATGGATGCTTTGTACTGCATTATGAAGGTATCTATAGTGCATTATAACTGAGAGCATGAAAATTCATAATGCATAATACACATGGCTATAATGTCATACCTTTTTATAAATATTTATATCAATGTTTATAATGCTTTACAAGTGCAATAGAATGTGTTATGAATGCGTTCATAGATTCTAACAGACATGTCATTCATAGAAAGTGTTACCAAAATATTTAATTACAGGCATCAAAAAAATCTATCTTGTTCTGAATCTCTGTTTTGTCCTGGGCGTAACTCTGAAAGTCTGAAAGTCAGCAGTTTCACCAAAAGTTTTCCCCAGAAAATTAAGGAACCTACTTTGAGGTATCACCCTTTATATAAAAATAAATTGTAACCTCTCTGTCTCTAGCCCTGTGATTATCTTACCCTTTCAGTGGGCCATGCCACATATGCCCACCACGCTACTTACGGCCTCGATAAAATTGTGAAATAGATTATAAAGAAGAATTAAAAGCGACCCGACGGCTGTAAACAGTGAACAAAAGCACCACACTCACCACATTCTCCTGAATCTGGCAGTTAGACACAGATATGCTGATGGACAACTCCTCTGGTGGCAGAAAGACAGACAGCCGCGGTGTTAGCGTCTATGCCAAGCAAGTGAGGCGAGTTTAACAAAAAGAAAATCAGCAGAAATATTACCACGAGAACAATTTACAAATTCGCTATGACTAGCTCCCTGCAGAGTAGATCTTTGCAAACACAGAAACAAATATCTCAATAAGGGACAGACTTACAAAAAATGTATTACTGTATTATGATAATTACATAATAGTAACTGAAGCAATTAAGCCCCTTGCCTGAAGATAATAACAATGCAGGCTTTTGTATCCTTTGCCCTAATCTTTTCAGTGATGCTCTGTGGCAGTAGATTCTATTCGCAAATTACAAGGAGAAATTTTATCCGAATTGTGGCACGTGTCACGTGGTTAAAGGGAGCAGAGTGGAAGCCCACCGACCTTCGGTTGAATACAGTGGCCGAGACCGCATCGCTCGGGAGAAGAAAGGACGGCAGCGGTTTCGGAGACCGCCGGGAGCGCGCCGGCATCGATTATCATCGGGGGGCTTTCTCCGGGAGGGGGAGGGGGTCTGCCACCGCCTTTGCGAGTGGTTAGGGACGGAGCCGGAGCCGGAGCTGCCGTTTCAAAGCCCCCGGAGCAGGAGGTGGCCACGCTCATCTGGATCGCTTTACCGCGAGCTGTGTGCCTGGCTCCCGCAGGGTTTGGGGAGGGGGACTAACTGCATCCAGACGGCCCTGCGGCTAGGGGGGGGTCAGGGTTCTTTGTCGATTCTCTGCATCCCCTCCCCCTTTTGTACAGACAGATATTTTCATGTGTATAACTAAAATCCCCAGTTTGTACCTTGCAAAGGCCCACAGCATTATGTACTGTATAAATCAAACTTTCTGCAACACTTTGAAGAGTCGGTTCATTGCAAAATTAAATGTCAATTATCCCCCATGATGCAATTCACTTTGGCAACAGTTATGTAACCGGGGACAGTGGCACACGGCATGCCACGCAGAAATCGGCACCGCAGAGTTACAAGATATAAGATACAGAGAGCCAAGATAATCAGGTATGCTGGCGGAGTCCCAGGCTCTGCAGAAACAGCAGCCATTAGGGGTCCAAACCAGCGCCGCGACCCGGTACGGTGCCTCCACTCCCCTGCCCTTCACTGGGACACACATGCTGGACATGGCTGCCAAACATCTGCCTCGCAAAGGAGACCCTGGCTGCTCACCCCAACCCTAATCCTAACCCTAACCCTAACCCGCCAGCCTCACAACACCGACAACTTCAGAACCCGTCCCCCTGCGGATTGGCATTAGACCTGGAGGCGGATCGGCATTAGACCTGGAGGCGAACGCCCTCGCCACTCTACGCCGGAGTGGGAATCGCGTTGCAGACACAGTGCACTTCCAACCCGGATGGGAAAAGGCAGATCACAGAAGCAAAGTGGTACAGGAAGCGTGCGGCTGCCATCCTTAGCGGGCGGATATCAGCCAACATCCTCTACACAGAACCCCCCCTGCTTTCCCAAACTGGAGTACTCACTGTGGTCCTTGCCCTGTCCCGCCGTCGTACACACGCTGGGCTGGGGGGTGACAGGCATCAGTGCCTGTCGGATGGCCCTCTCCCAGCCCTGGGCCACGTCCGGGCCCACCCCCGAGGCAGCCAGCGCTGGGTTGTGGTACTGTCCGCCGCCGCTCTCACCCACGTAGTACACCATGGTGTCGGTGATGATCTCGAAGCAGTGGGGGTTGCTGCCCTGAGCCAGGCTGCTGAAGTCCCGAGCGGCCTCCACCTGCAGGATCTCTGACAGGGGAATCTCCTGCGTGGCGGGGGGAGTGGGGGGGAGGGCTGTGTGTTAGAGTCCCGCCGTCGCGAGGGGAAGTCGCCGCAGTCTGCCCCGCTCTCGCTCTCGCCACGCCCCCGACGCCGCCACCTGTGTCCGCAAGCCGGGAGACACACCGGGAGCTGTCCGCTGTCGGGCCCTAGCAGCCAAATGCGGCGCGACGGCGACTCGGGCGACTTAAAGATTGCGCCATCCCCTCCGCCTGCGCCGCGAGCACATAGAGGGAGCCGCCAAGTCCCCCTGGCCAATAGGAGCACGCCTGTGCTCTCGCCGCGGAGATCAGATGAAGTGCTTGTGGTTTGCAGCGCCCACCACGTGACCCCGCCCCTCCCCCCCCAACGCCCCCATTGAAGTGCTCTCTGATTAGAGGGCATGCTGGGAAAAAAAAATAAATAAAAAACCTGGGCATGAGCCAGACTGGCAGTCAGAGAGACAGAGCGGCTGCTGTTCCGGGGTGGCCCCCAGGGGCCCTGAGGGGATGCCGGAGACCCATGGTCCCCAGGGGTAGCCCTGCACCCCCCCCAAACCAGTTAGAGAGGCAACGAAAAAAACCACAAGTACAGGGGTTCCAGCTTCAAAGGAACAGCCTCTATATCACTTCCAAATGTATAAAAAGGAGAAATGCAGCGAAATCGCTCCCATTCAGAGTGGATGTGGAAAAGAGAGGGATGGAAATGAGAGGCAGACACACGCCTGCGGGGACTCCTCACCAGGAGCGGCCGCGTAGCCCAACGGCATACCGCCAAATCGCCAAAACCGAAAACAAACACCCCGAGAAGAACCGCCCCAAGCTACACACCTCTACACTCCACTGCGTTCTAAAAAGAGCAGGCCAGTTAAAACACACACACACACACACACACCAGTGCTGTGAGCAGCGCAGCGGCCAGAGAAGCTTACAAAAAGCCGTTTACGGGCCGCTAGCCTTCAATTAGCCACCTCTGTGTCCCAAAGCAGGTTCAGCGCCAAGCTGATAATAAACACCCTTATGAAATGACGTCTGAATACACCCTGTAGTCACAGTAAAGCAAAAAAAAAAGTCGCTGGGAGAACACAGTAAAAATAAATAGATCTGGCGGCCAGGAGTGTGGAGTTCCCTGAGCAAGCAAAATAACAGCTCTGCACCCCGTTACATATTTACTGTCAGGCTGCGCAAACTCATCCCGATATATAAGCAAGTCAAATAGAGGATCTTCTGGGACACCCCCTCAAGTAAAACAGTGCTTATCATTGTGATTTCTTTTTTTAACAGGCTGCGAACCACGAGTGTCTTGCAACTCACCCATGTTCAGGCATTCTCCAGCGTCAAGGCATTTATTTTAGCTGCTGTATTTCACACCCAAAAACGTAGCGAAGCCTTTAAATGCGCTTCTGCAAATCGAACAGACAGTTACGAACGGTGTCAACTTCCGTTCTGATTGAGAGAAAGCACCTTGACCAGAACCACTGCCCACAACTCACCACAAACTTCCCGGCGATGGGAATCGCCCTCAAAACCACCCAAAGTCTCACCACCACAGGAGCTAAACTTTCCAGGCAAATCTTTATGAAACAACTTGTCAGCTTTCCAAAAAAAGAAACCTACATAGGCAGTGAGAGGAATAAAAACAGACAGGGATTTTTCAGACCGTGATGGCATGGATATCTTAAATCAGACTACAAAGAAAAAGATACACATATGTATAGGTGTGGAGAGCGTTCAGATAAGCCAAGTGCACACATGTGTGCCCCTAGCAACACACAGAAGGTGTGACAAACACACACTGCTCTGACACACCCACACGCCTGGATCACATTTGGAAGCATTTTATGGGGTCCGAGGCAGGGTGGGGTCCTGGGTGGTTCAGAGTTATTTTCTAATTACAGTGTGATCGAGCCCCCGCGGGGAGGCTAACGGGACCCCAGACAGGGGCTTGTGGGGGGGCTTAATGGCACCACTCAGGCCCACGGTCATGCACACGGGAGGAAGGGCTGGTTACTAACGGGAGCGTCGCGCTGAGGAGACACACAGGTGCCATGATCAGTGAACTCACACACATTAAATGTGATTTCAGATCTGACTAAGTGACAAACCTTACGCGGGCTCAGCGTCTCACCGGGGAAATCCCACCCCAAAGTGTCAAATCAAATGCGAGCACTGGAGTCACACACGCCGAATCTTAAAGGTGTATCCGTACACATCATAATAATACGTCTATTTACTCACAAACACATGCAGTTTATGCTGGGAGATGCACTATATAGACAAAGCATTGGCCATTACACCAACAGGAACTTTTATGACATACCATTCTAAATAATAGGCAACAATATGGAGTTGGTCCTTCTTTGCAGCTATAACTGCTGCCACTCTTCTGGGAAGGCTTTCCATAGGATTTTGGAGTGTGTCTGTGGGAATTTCTGCCAACTGATCCAGAAGAGCATTTGTGAGGTCAGGCACTGATGTTGGGCATGAAGGTCTGGCCCACAATCTCCATTCTAGTTCATCCCAAAGGTGCTTGATGGGGTTAAGGTCAGGGCCAGTCAAGTTCTTCCTCACCAAGCTTACCTAACCAGGTCCTTATGGACCTTGCTTTGTGCACTGGGGCACAGTCATACTGGAATGGACAAGGGCCTTGCCCAAATTGTTCCCAAAAAGTTGAAAGCATAGAATTGTCCAAAATGTCTTGCTATGCTGAAGCATTAAAAGTTCCTGGAACTAAGGGGCCTAGCCCAACCCCTGAAAAATAACACATTCCATTATCTCTCTGCCACCAAACCTTACAGCTGGCACAGTGCAGTAAGGCAGGTACCGTTCCCCTGGCATCCACCAAACCCAGACTGATCCATCAGATTGCCAGAACACAGAACACGTTTCTGCTCCACTGGAGTCCAGCGGAGACACGCTTTCCACCACTGCATCCCAAGCCTGGCATTGCGCTTAGTGACGTGAGGCTTGCACGTAGCTGCTCGGCCATGGAAGCCCATTTCATAAAGCTGAAGCTCCCGGTGCAGTTTTTCAACATGAATGGAGGTGTGTGACGATCAGTGAAACCAGACAGACTCATGTTTTACAGCCCTCTCTGTGTTACTCAGCTTATCTTCAGACATCTGTAGGTTCTGAATGTCTGTCTGCCTCTCCAGCACCTTGTTAGTACAAGAGGCTAAAAGACAATTATGTCTGTAGTCTTTTAGCATTCGAGACCAGCTTAAAGATTCCTGAACTGAAACCAACTAATTCACAGCAAAGACCTGCACTTATGATATAATAAGCAGTGTTTTAAGTATATTAATAATGTTTGACAACTCTTCTCTCAAAGGGACCCTGTGATAGGACAAAAAATGACTATTAAAGCTAAGATCAATAAGCTATAAAAAATAAAAAAAGCGAAGAGTAATTTTTATTTTTAAATGACAAGGGCTCAGCTCTACGGGTCAGGACAGGAATCACTGGGAATTTTCGTAGCTGCTGAGAGAGAAGTGAAAGCCCTTTCACTATAAGAGAAACCAGCAGTCTCAAGGGGATTTCTCACTGACCACGCGGTCGTTAGAGCCCCCGCCAAGCGGGTTCAAGGCAGTGTCTATTAGTCAGACCAGGTGGGCGTGCCTGGATAAGATGACCTTTCTGTATACATATCGCCAATAGCTTCAAGTTCATCACTCAGAATACTTCGGCAAATGCAGAAATTAATGGAGAAATCTAGCAAATGCCAAGCAATGGTGCTGTGGTATTTCATTTGACGCAAACAGGAAGTACCAGCTGGTTATCTGGAAGGGGAATCACCTGCACCACAGGGCCCCAAAGGCAGGGGTGATATTAGGATTTTTAATGGCGTGGTCATAAGAGGGGCCAAAATTCATACAGGGACCAACCTTACCACTAGCCAATGATATGTTTTGAATCAGTGAGTGACAAGAGAGGGGGCACTCCAGGGGCCAATCAGCTTTCAGGTATATATACTGGGCCCCGCCCAGTATATACCACTGCCAGAGGGGAGTAGAGAAGGAGTGTAGATGTCTCACCTTGTAGTACTTGGCTCCAGTGTCATTCTGAAAAAGTGTCAGGCTCTTGCTGTCCAGCCGCCAGTAATGCCTCTTCCTCTGAAGTGAGAGACAAAGATTAGTCAGCCCTGGTAACCAGGAGCTTGGCTGGTATCACTCAGAAATATCCCCTGGAACTCACGGTGGGGGATACTACTCCTTTGACATGTTTCTTCATTACTCTAAAAACATGCTGCGTTAATGGTGTAATGTATTACTGAAAGTCTTTTAAATGCTTATTTCACTTCAGTATAGTACATTGTAGTAGGCTTGTAGTGTAGCATTATATTTAACAGTACAGTGCAGTATAGGTTAATGCAGTTACTACTATACTTGTATGAACTGTTTTGTAAGTCAGTTTGGACAAAAGGATTTGCTAAATAAATGTACAGCTGCTCCTCGGGTTACGATGGTCTGTGTTACGATATTTTGACTTTATGATGGGTATTCCCATTATATACTCGTTCAATAAATTACACTTTATTATGAAATAGGCTTTGTGTTAATGATTTTGCCCAATGGTAGGCTAATGTAAGTGTTCTAAAGCATGTTCAAAGTAGGCTAGGCTAGGCTATGATGTTTGTTACGTTAGATCTACTGTATTAAAATGCATTTTCTGCTTACGATATTTTTGCCTTATGATAGGTTTATTAGAACGTAGTCCAAACACAACCTGGGGAGTAGCTGTAAAATAAAATCATTGTTTTTTTTCAGTAAAGATACGTATGGATTTAGATAATGGAGATGAAATTACAGCCAACGATGCCATGAAACAGGCTAGCTAGACATGGGCTTGGAGATTTTAGAGAAGAAGGATCCAGACATGTCCCTGTAGGCCCCAGAGAGCTGTGCGGGCCACGGGGAGCTGTGCGAGCCACAGAGAGCTGTGCGGGCCCTGCCCTTACCAGGTTGTCCCTGCTGGTGTAATGCACCATCCAGCCCTCCCGCACCACAGTGGAGCTTCTCCTCTTGGTGTGCTTGACGGACTGCACCACTCGCATCAGGGGGATGTTACTGCTGGTGGAGGGGCTGGGGACGGCACAGGCAAAAATGGTTGAGTCTGAACAATGCCAGAATGTTTTGTCTTGAGACGCTTCCTGAGTCTGGCAGAGCAGCTACCTGATGGTCTTCACCGGCTCCTCGTCCTTTTCGCCATCCAGATAGGGGGAGTCCATGAAGAAGATCTTCTCCTCTGGGGTGGAGGGCTCCTCCGGGTCGTCTAAGCCTCGGTTGACATCGCTGTTCATGTCACTGCTGTCCACTTCCATGGTGGTGTCAGAGTCTGGCCCTGGGCTTGCTGGCTCTGGGGGTTGATGCCAAACCATCACACTGGTAGCAGAGCTACCCACTAAGCATTCTGCTATGGTTTCTGTCCAGCCAAAGTCTAAATATATCATTTCCAGACAAATTCCATTAAAACGTTCTAGAATATGTGCTTCTGCTCTGTGCTCATCTGGTTCTCAGAAGCTGGTCACTTATCAGCTACAGAAAAAGCCCTTACCTCCATTGAACACAACTTCACCAAGACAGTCTCTGGGCACTTTTGATGCACACCGCTTGTGACAGTTAAACTTGCAATCTGGAATTAAAAGTGAGAAATTTAAAAAAGCAACATTAAGCAATGACTGTAGAGTAATGTAGATGCTGATTTGTCCCAGTGGAGATTTATGAGTAACAAGTATGAATTCTCATGTGCGTTTAGTTAATGATATGGTGAGGCCCCCACCTTTGCACTGCATGCCCTGGCGAAAGAGCCCCTTCAAGAGGCACTTGCAATACTGGCAGATAGTGGGCCGCGTGTACGAGTGCACCACAAAAGTGTGGGGCACCTTCACCCGGCCCAGGACCATCCTCTCCATCCAGATGGGCCTGCCACTCCATGACGGGATGCGCTTCCCCGCCTCCTGGTGCAGCCGTTGCTAGGGGAGACGGTATTGTGCGCAGGAACTGGTGATTCTTAAGTTTAACACAGGCTACCGTCACAAAATATTTGGCAAAATGAACTCAACCAGAGGGAAGTACAAATAAGGATGGACACCAAACTTCTACAAAGACAGCCTTCAACGGCGTTTTGTAAGAGAAAACACAGAAGGGATTGTGAGCTTAGGACAATTACATAAGCTTAGACTGGAAGTCAGTCTTGCTATGTTGTTTACGAGAAACTTAACTGTCTTTGAAGCAGTTAACCCAGCAAGAATCTGTCTAGGCCGAACAGCCTCAGAGCATTTAGATACAAGGCTTAGGGTCAATGTAAGAGGTAGAAAAAAACATCACTAAGATTATATCAGAAGAATGTGTCCTGTAATCTTGACAAAACTGAATAATAGATTTAATTGCTTTTTAGCTACAAAACAAAATTTAAATTTTCATATTTAGCCAGAGCAACTTCCAAAACACATTTATATAGCTGAGGGATTTTATTAGAACATTTCAGGTTGACCTTGCTGAAGGACAACAAGGTGCCACAAATATTCAAATATTTACAAATAATCCAAGGCCTTATCCATCCCACAATCCATTGCTTTAAGGTCAATGGCGGTGTTCCTCAAGGCACTGCTCTTGGACCCGTACCTTTATCAATGTACCTGTATATATCTGCCTCTGATCAGTGCTTATAGCTTCAGACATATTGCTACTTTTTCCTGCTAAAGAGATGGCACACATGTCTGCTCATTGCTGAAACCAGATGAGTCATAGCTGTTCCAAAAATGTAATAATTGGCAACAAAATAAAAAGAACCTGACATATAACTTCCTGCCGCTTTGCTTGGACAGAGACCATGATCTTGGACCCTCATAAACTCAGCCAAATCGAAAGATACTGGTGTATCTCTTCCCAATTAATTACGGTTCTTTGAAGACTTTATCAGAAACATCTGTTCTGTGTAGAACTCACGGCTGTACCTACCTATAGCTAGAGCAAGATTTCCTCTGTTTATATAACTTATTGGCCCAGCATACCTTACTTGGAGTTCACAATATTACACTGTCAGCCCTTTATGCTTCTGGAGAGCTTCAGAAGACATTTCTGACTAAGCACATTTTATTTTGTCCAACACCAGTGCTTTTAGGATTCAAACACCCAGGCGCCTTTTGGGTTTACAACATAATCGACCTACCTCCTCCTGTGCCACGGCGGCATGTTTGGCAGGGGTGGGCCGAGGGACAGACAGCGAGGGCCCTGGCAGAGAGACGTTGGACAGGCGACGCTTCCGCACCCCGCTGCAGTTGTTGGGGATCTTAAAGGCGCAGCGCTTGTGGTAATTGAGCCCGCATCCTACCGGGAAGCACAGCAGAGTGAGTCTCCCACCGACAGGCTCAGAAGTATGATAAAAGACTTGTATCTCATAGATTCAATTACAATTAGAAAATTAAGAATTCAGTTGAGCTTTATTCAATGGCTTAATTCTCAACTACAGCCACTAGAGGGCTCACTAGAGCACATAAACAGCAACATAGCATAAAACAGTGTTTCTCAAACCAGTCCTCGGGGACCCCCAGATGGTCCATGTTTCTGCTCTCTCCCAATTCCCCGTACTGCGCCATTGAATTCCTTGGGAATTGGGAGAAAGCAAAAACGTGGACTGTCTGGGGGTCCCCGAGGACTGGCTTGAGAAACACTGGCATAAACCCATGCTATTAACCAGTTTGGTAACGTTCTTTGAAACTCTTTCTGAACAGTGTATGGTTATAATCATCAAGAGTCTTTCTAAGAAGCCATTGAGTAGTGTTATTGAGAAAAGTGGGCATAACTTGATAACTCAGCTAGAACATTTCAATGCTATCTTTTTCAGGTATTGATGGAGTGAATTTGAGTAGGCAGTGTGTTCCCTGCACCGTGCCCTTGAATTTTACACCCCTGACCCTCGGCTCGCCCCTCTTTCTGGGGAGGGACGAGTGCCAGCACATGGCACAGCTCCGCCCGATCTCCCGAGCGCTGTTTGAAGGTCCTGTCCAGCGCTTGGCCACGCATGCTGGACTCCATTCAAAGGTCCAGATTTGGGCTTCAAAGGCCTCCTTTTGTAATGCCAGGAAGTCGCACGCTCGGGGGGAGTATCCTGCAGCTAAGCACCAAGTGCTGCCATCGACCGCCGCCCCCCCTCCCCACCTCCCATCCTCAGGACGTGTGCAGGAACGAGACGACTGACTTCGGTTTCGGTCTATTTGAGCCACCGCTGCTGGTCTCCTGCCTGTGCCATGAACAGGGGCCAGAGGACCAGTCTGTGTATATTCTGTGGCTCTATTGGTCTCCATGATAATAGCCATGTGCTCGGATGCTAATAATAATAATAATAATAATAATCCAATTTATTTAAAGGCGCCTTTCTAGCACCCAAGGACACCGTACAATAAAGCATAGAACCATAAAAAACATAGAAGATAGCACCTGCCTCAGGGAACAAGAGATCCCAAAACCAGCCAACAATAACTGGGATCCCTAGTCCGGGCTCTAACCCAAATCACCAAGTAGGGCGTGGGGGTTAGCTTTATATTTGCACGGGGTCCAGCTGACCTGAATGGAAATAATTGATTGGTTCTGTCTTTGTGAGAAGCCTTTGGTTTTCCTGGGGAAGCCTTCTCCAGACGGCGCTGGTCTGTCACACCTACCATGTAACAGGTTTTTTTTTTTTCTTTGTCACTTAGGCCTTCCTCAGCGTACAGCTAGCCCTGCTACAGTGTCCGTTTGTGTGCTAGCACGTAAGCCAGACAGTATTCGCCCATATGACTGTCCACATATGTGGGCTGCTTAGCCAGCGGCCCGGGATCAGGCTCTCACCTTCACACTTGAGGCCCTGGCGGACCAGGCCCCACAACATCTCCCCGCAGTAGTCACAGAAGGTGGGGGCCTTGTATGAGTGCACGAAAAGGGCATGGGGTCGGATCTGGAAGTCCTCAACAGTAGCGAGAGCTGCAAAGAAGAAAGAAGATGGGACGAAAACAGAACTCAGATTCGGGGATAAGGACTTTGTGCCTGTGTCCAGAAGGTCACGGGTTCGAGTCACATGGCCGGAAAGTAACAAGTCAAAGAGTCAATGCTCTCTCCCCAGATGTGTGAGCCTCAAAGGAGAACAAGATGATAAACTTTATTTATAAAGCACTTTTCATACATGAAATGCTGCTCAGTGCTTTACATAACGAACAAGGTACAACTATAATACACACCTAAGATACAAGTTAAAAAAATGTAGAAAGAAGGAATGAGTATCTGTAAATAAATGAGCAAATAAATTTAGTAAAAATGTGAAATAATAAACGGATGCAACACAAAAAAAACATAACTGAATAAGATGGGATCTGTGAGTTTCATTCTACTTGCTACATGAACAACGACAATAAAGGCATTATCTTCTGTTACCTCGCAGATGTTCCCGCACCGTGTTTAGGCTAATTTTCCATTACAGCTCACATTATTTTACCAACGCTGCATTATGCAACAGCAGTGGATTAGTCACGTACCCACTGAGAATCATTTGGAAAAAATAAGCCAGCTGATCCAGGGGTCAAAAAACAAAATTAAAATTACATTTATCTTTGACGTAAAAAATTAAGTGTAGCGAAGGTAATGCATTTACCAAAACAGCGACACATTATGGACTCCGGCCAGTGGAAAGCACCACAGCCCTTATGACAAAACGAGGACCTTGTAAAACGTAAACTAATTAAACCATGCAGTGCGTAAATAGCCAGAGAGATGTGCTGCACTGACAGCATTCTGACAGTAGGGGGCACTCTAGTTAAACAATACGGCACAAGGGAGGAGCTGGTGGGGGGTTTCTGCAGCGTGCTTCTCTGCCTGACTAAGGCAGAATATGACCCTTTTCCCTCCCCCAGGGGTTACGGGGGGCCTGTGGCTTATCACATTATGCATTTTCTCTAGCAAAATAAAGGGTGCACTGGAGGAGGGGGTGCAGGAAGTCACCGCAGACCGAGGGAGAGAAGCGTTTGCACAAAGCATTACGCCAAAGCACAAGTCTGCAAACGATGCTATGGCAAGAACTTACCAGGTAACGCTATGCCATAGTCATGTAACTATGGTTATGGCGGCAACACAGGGTACAAAATTAAAATCTCCTTGTCAGCACACTGGTTTCTGTTGCTTTTAAAGAACTTTTAAAGGACCACAATCATTATTATTATTATTATTATTATTATTATTATCATCATCATCATGACTGCAGCTGTTTCTATGGATAAATGTACCCAATTGCACAGCTTGGACGCTAACTTAATCTATTCACAATAGGCACCTACAGCAGTATTATCCACGAATGCAGTATCTATGCAAGCTTTTGGACACAAGTGCAGCTCCATAGAAAGCAATGCAGCTGAAGGCCAGTCTGCTTTGTGCTCCAGCAGAATGGCGGATTGTAACACGCCAGAGGTGCCCTCTGCTGCTGCCTCACTGGCCACCAAGGCCCTCAGGCGGGACCTCACTGTGCCTGCAAAGCTGGATCACTGATCAAACAGGAGCATTCCAGAATGGTACATAGGTCTGTACAAACTACTGCTCTTGCCTGTGATTTCAAGAATACTGTCAACATTCTTTCAAAAATGCTACACTAACCTTCCTTCAAAAACACAGACCGACTGAGCATAACAAATAGAAGGTGGATTTAAAATAAAAGCTTGCAAACATAGAGAAAGCTAGCCGGTGCTTAGTTTTTGTAAGGTGATGGCTTGCCTGGTGCGTGCTTACTCTGGTGACATCACTTCCTGTTTGAAGAACACTCCGGGCCACACAAGACGTGAAACCAAAAACCAGAAAGTGTCTGCTGTCTAACCATAAGAAGAAAATACCTGGAAGAAATCAGTAAGAAGGGGCACTGTGGGGCACAGCCAAAGGGCATCACACTCCACACACAGAGTCCTCACATGGACATCCACACAGGCAATCAAGACAACCACATCTCCTGTGGTACCAGCTGATTGTTCTATATTAATAATACCTTCTCAAAGATCCTGTGAAATTAAGATGTCATTCTACACTACAATCCAGCATCTCGTCAGCGTAACGAAGGAATTCAATTTTTGAAGGCTCTGGAAAGAAAATCAGCTCATTGAGAAAGCCATGACTGTGAAGAGCCTGCACACCTTGGCCATGACGAGCATGAAATCACCCCCTCCCCCACAAATAAGGGTCAAAATTCTGGCTAGCCCCCAACTCCCTCCAAGACGTGGCAATAATCCTCAGCACAGTGGCTCCAGGCGCTTGTTACACTGACCTGAACACCTCCCCCCCCCACAGCTTCAACTCCCTAACCCAGATTTATGCCTCAGGGAACAAGAGATCCCAAAACCAGCCAACAATAACCGGGATCCCTAGTCCGGGCTCTAACCCAAATCACCAAGTAGGGCGTGGGGGTTAGCTTTATATTTGCACGGGGTCCAGCTGACCTGAATGGAAATAATTGATTGGTTCTGTCTTTGTGAGAAGCCTTTGGTTTTCCTGGGGAAGCCTTCTCCAGACGGCGCTGGTCTGTCACACCTACCACGTAAAAGTAAAAGTTTTACAAAGTAAAAGTTCAAATAATGAACTCCTCCTACTCCCCCCCCCCGTTATTCCAAACAAGACCTGAGTAACAATATTTTTGAGAAACAATTTCTGTGTAAATGAAACAAACTCTTTGGACTGTCTGCAGCGCCATGACAACAACATTCCAATGCCTCACTCTGAATGCAGAGTCGGTGCTAATTTCATCTTTTCAAACAGACATTAACATGTTTGTTGCTCGCTACAGGACAGGGAGGATTTTGTCTCCTGAAGGACTATCTTGCGTAGTAAACAAGTTTGTGCAGAGAAATCATAAAACAAGACGTAAACGCTAAGGACTAGACCTTAGCAACAGTGATTCCTTTATACAGTTCACATGGCACCTGGATAAGGAGATTTTTGGGGGATTTTTACAATCAGAAAAGAAACCTACAATTCTTCAACTGGCAATAAGTCATTTTTATAGTAACAGGGGGGCGAGATTCCTGAAAATTTCCTTATAAAGAAAAGTCAAGAACAAAGCAGAACTAAAGCTCATCGTTACATTGCTGAGGGTCTTGTAGGTAAAAGGCAAGACGAACTGGAGATCAGCAGTATGAGGAGAAGACGTTCTGAGGAGGTCCCGACAAACCTCCGCTGCCACAAAAGGCGGTGAGGCCCCCTTTCATGTCAACACCAGGAAAGGCCTGAGCAGACATTTGCATTAGCCAGCATGAGGATGGGAAGAGGGCTCCTCAACAGCCTGACACAACCAGCCTTAAGAGGCATGACGTCTGGACTGCCGCTCTTCACAAACACACATGCAAGGGGTAACACAAGGCCCTGGTAAGGCGTATTTAGTGTTTCTATGGAGAGAGTCGGTTGGAAGGTGAGCATTCTGGGATACAGACAGGCCGCTTTGTCCATATCGCCGTAACAGAACAGTCCTGTGCAGAACAAGACCACACAGTGAAGAGAGAAGCTCACGGTATATTTAGTACCACCAGCTATGCGTCTGCAGGAAAGCTGAGCACTTTGCAAGCTGTGGCGAGTGGTTTTTTTTTCTCGTTCACTCGAGATCGGAGGCCTGCACCAGAACAAGCGGAGAGGAAGCAGCTGAGAGCAGCGCGCTGGTGGCAGGCGTTTGGCGTTCTCTCAGTAATCTGGCATTCTGTTCTGATAGCGATGAAGGTTTCTGAGGTTTTTTGGGTCCTTGTTAAATTCTGTACCTAACGGGCTCAGGTGGAGGACAACAGCACGCTCTACTTCAAGATAAAGAACTTTCAGAAGGATGCTGCTAAATCCTTCCCATTTATTTTGGGGGGGTTGTTTTTGTCTCAGGTTACCAACCACAGGTTACCAATAACAGTCTAGCGATTCTGTTGTGAGATGCCCCTTGGTCCTTAAAGGCAACTGAGATGTAGCACCTCCTGCTGGAAACAGCGGTTAAATCCATTCATTCCCCATGGTTACTTATCCAGCACAGGGTCAGGGTAAACCCGGAGCAGTTTCAAACTTCCTCTGGCACTGACCCCAACATAAAAACTGTGCACCAGAAGCTTCACGGAATCAGCTACCATGGCCAGGCAGCTGCATGCAAGCCTCACATCACCAAGTGCAATGCCAAGCGTTGGATAGGGTGGTGTAATGCACGCCGCCACTGAACTCTGGAGCATAGGAAATGTGTGCTGTGAAGAGGCGAATTACGCTTCTCTGTCTGGCAGTCTGGTGGATCAGTCTGGGTTTGGTGGATGCCAGGAGAACATTACCTGCCTGACTGCATGGTGCCATCTCTAAAGTTTGGTGGAGGGGGGGGGATTATGGTTTTCATGGGTTAGTTCCAGTGAAGGGAAGTTTTAATGCTTCAGCATGCCAAGACATTTTGGACAATTCTATGCTTCCAACTTTATGGGTCTTCTGTTCCAGCATGACTGTGCACAAAGCAAAGTCCATAAAGACCTGGTTAGGTGAGTTTAGTGCGGAAGAACTTGACTGGCTCTGACCTCAAGCCCATCAAGCACCTTTGGGATGAACCAGAATGGAGATTGTGAGCCAGGCCTTCATGCCCAACATCAGTGCCTGACCTCACAAATACTCTTCTGGATGATTGGGCAAAGATTCCCACAGACACATTCCTAAATCCTATGGAAAGCCTTCCCAGAAGAGTGGCAGCAGTTATAGCTGCAAAGAAGGACCAACTCCATATTGTTGCCTATGGATTTAGAATGGGATGTCATAAAAGTTCCTGTTGGTGTAATGTCCCAATGCTGTCAGTATAGAGTATAACATATATTTCAAAATATATATACATAAAATAATTCATTAATAACAACTGTGTCTGGCAGCCTGCTTTTCTACCTGACTACAATTTTAACAAAACCATGACCCTTACGGAAAACACTGTCCCAGAACAAAATCAGAAGACATGGTATAGGGACTCACAGTGGGGGCTTCTGATGTGGTCCCAGGCTGGGGTTACCGCAAACCACGGCGACCATGCTCACCAGAGAGAACGACCTCGATCAGGTCCCCCTCGTGGATGTCCTCGGCCGACGTCAACCGCTGTAGCACATTGTCAGAGCTCAGGTCATGTCGGAAGAGCAGGATCTTGTCATAGAGGCCGAAGAAGCCACACTCTGGGAACTGGAAAGGAAAGTAGAGGGCACGGTCATCAGCACATCTCCTGTCTCTGCTCTCAGGTCACAGATTCTCATCCGAGTTTTGGCAGCAACATGGCCAATCTCCTTCAGGCCCGTGCTGCCGGATCCGTAACAGATGTCAAGATGAACACCGTAACGGACGGTGACAGCTGGGAACTAAGAAGAGCTGTCCTCAACCATCACTCCCTCACCCCTCCACCGTCATCCGGCGTCATTATCACCCGCCCGCCAGCCAACGCTTTCACACTAAGGCGCCGAATCACACCCTATGGCTAGAAGCGGAGGTAGCACCATTTTCTGTTAACGCACACAAGATCGGGTCTTCCAGCTCCGTCGGGCAAACAGAGGAAGGACAACGGCAAACGAACAAGGCTGAACACCAGTACGTCACAACTGGACCCACCGCTAGTTCGGGGTGCTGCTCATAAATCATGCGATGCCTATAAACTCTCCAACTGCATAGAAACAGTGCAGCCAGCAGGTTCGTCTCCACAACGACTTCCAGGGAGCCAAGAAGGGTGAGAAACCTACGGCGGGAGCGTGGGCCTAGAGCGAGCGCGGCGGAGCTCGCCACGGGAGGCGGGTGGGCAGGGCAGGGTGGGATGAGGGCAAAATGAGTCGCGCACCAGCCCCTACGCCCCTCATCACGCCCCGGCATCACCAGGGATAAGTCAGCGCCACGTCTGGGCTCGCGTTAGCAGAGGAATGGGAAAAAAAAAACCCAACAGTTCGCAGATGGCGACGGGATGTGTGGAGCGTGAGGGTGACCTCGCACTTTCAGGCGAGGACAGAACACAAGGAAAGTACTACTAGGCAGACGATCAGTGGCACTGCCGCATGCATCTGCCAGCGTATGTGATATGCCTGAAAATAATCACTGCTCCATGCTGTTCTTTATTGTTACAGAGATATTCAGGGCCCATGAACCAAGATCATCCCAGGGTCGCGGGTATCACAGCTGAGATGGGGGTGGGCATGGTCTCCCCGCACCGTGGTGCCCCGGAAGCCGGTGGCTTCATGCTCTGCAATGTCGAGGTTACTCTCCGAGGTCGGGTTAGGTGAGAGAGAGGAACCGCAGCATATCAGAAGATGATAAACATCCTGCCCCAAAGGGCGCTTGCCAAGGATGGGCCCGGACCTCCCCCTCCTGCGATGCATTCTCAGGGTTCTCCCCGGCTCATACCCTGCTGGTGAGCCCCCACCCCCCCAGCCCTGGAGATGCCGTGCCCCTCAGGTTTCATCTCTACATCAGGAAGTCACACTCCCAAATCTTAGGAGGCACCTTCTTTCAGCCCTTTTCTGAACTGCGCTCATGTCAGCGTGCCAAGGACCCCACATGGCTGTCCCTTCCACTGCCTGTAATTAAACACCCAATAAAACGTGCGGAGTGACGGAAACGCAGAGTCAGACTCCAAGGCAGCACGTATCTTCTCGCTCGCAAGAGGAAGAAAAAAACAACAGTCAGAGGTGAGAGCAGAGAACCAAAGTACCAAAAAACTACAAACGCGTCAATCCCGAAAGAACGCCATGCTCGGACTTAGTACTGCCTCAGCACCGCTTAACCGTCATTCCATCCAGCTGAGTCGTCCGCTTCTTAAACCCAATCAGCTGGAACCAATCTCTCGCCGTAAATAATGTCAAAATGAGCTTGAACTGATGTGCTCCCGCACTCAAAACTCCTTTAATATTTCAGGGGCCTGGGCCATTACTCCTGCTAGACGGGCTGCGTGGAAACGCAGAAACAGAAACAAGGGGCGGCCGAACGCTGAGGACGTTGCTCTAAAAGCCTAGGGGTCGCCTTCCCCAGGCCAGGCCTACATGCCTGTTAACAAGGCTCCTTTGCTTCCATGGTGGGGAGTAAATTAGGGCTCCTGATTGCCAGGAAAATTAACCCCCCCCCCCCCCGCCATTTTTTATGAAGCACAGCTTCACTCATATTTCCCTGCACCCCCCCCCAACCCAAAGACAGCTGGCCAGCAGAATGGCGTGTGTTTTTCTTGTTTTAAATCAGTTACATTTGATAAGCTCAGGGACGGAGGAGGGCCCGAACGAGTGCAGAGCCCATCCTGTGGGGCTGGGATCAAAGTCAGGCCCCCCGGTGGCGAGCCTGGTTGCGCACAGAGGTCGCCATGCCAACGGGGCATTCTGGAAAGTCCATCTCACGCAGGTGCTTCCCCCAGCAGCGGCCCGCCCCCACAGCACAGTCACGGAACAATGCCACTGGCAGTGCTCAGCGGGGGCCCGCCGGGGCCCCTGGTACCGGTGCTGGCACGGCGGGTGTGTTGAGAGGCTGCACCTGCGAGGGGTCCCTGGAAGAATGCCAGCGGGGGGGAGGGTGACAGAAAGAGGCCCCCAGAAAACAACAGCACCACCTGCAGGACGAGGATAGCAAAACATACGAGGGAAAGGGCTGGGTGCTGGTTGTACCAAGACAAACAGTGCAATCGACGAAAGCTACGCTATCCCACAAGGCCACAGGAGCTGCAACCGGAGGTGAAGAACGTTGCTTGCTCAGAAATTTGTGTCAAGATGGCGGGGGATGAGCTGTCTCTGTACAAATGTCAGTATAAAATAATACCTAGTTACACGAATTGAATCAAATATGTACCTTTCAATGATAGTTTTTAACTGTTTAACTAGGGTCAAGCTACGTCATAGGTTAATACCTGGGTCAGGTACTATGCAAGACGGGGACCTCAGTGTGTTTGAGTGTATGCATACTGTTCTCATGCATAAACATAGTACATACTACACTAACATTCAAGTAGTATGCTTCCAACCAATTCAGTATGTACTGTGTAAGTATACAATTTCAGATGCACCTTCAGATTCAGAGCATGACAGAATCATGACTGTCCGGCATGACAGCGATGCGGACCCTAAGAGGTCCAAACTCAGCATCTGCACTACAGTGTATACCCATCTGGAGATCTGGCCCATTGGGCTATGACGCCATGTATAATTCATCTGCTTCATTCTGACGTTCATGTACTAGTAATTACCACCCATTATCCTGCCATTCAGGCAATCGGAAAGGTAGGAAAGACAAAAGGCCCATAAAGATTCAACAAAAAAACATCACATCCTTCAGCAGAAGCCTTTCTTCTCTACATATGTCATTTATTTATTTTGCAGACGCTTTTATCCAAAGCAACACACAGTTGAATAAACAGGGTCAGACAGTCCCTGGAGCAACTGGGGTTAAGGGCCTTCCTCTGGGGCCAAAACGTGATTCTGACCACGGGGTGTGAACTGCCTTAGTCTCTTATCTCCAGACCTTCATAAGTTGCGTCTTCCTGGATGACCAGTCCCCCAGGGGCATTTCTGAAAGTCCTGCAAGCCTGTCATGTGAGATGCAGCACCCACACCTAGCCGTGGCGATCCAAGCCATAAGGAGAGTTTCCACACATTTCCATAGGAGCACAGAAGGTTCCAGAGAAAAGCTGACCCTATTCCTCGAAGCCGGCAGCCATTCGGCTGTCTGAGCAGAACGGGTACGCGGTGTAGGCCTGCTGAGCCTAATCCCTGGCCTAAACGAGCTTCCTAGCCCCAGCTGCCACTTAATTACACCAATTTTACAATTTGGCCTCTTCGAAGCACCGTAAAATCACTTTTAAAAAAGCCGGGAGCTAGCATGTCGCAGAAAAATCCAGAAATCAGCTGTGGCCCCAGCCATGATCACGTGGTGTCATGCAGGCTTGGTTACGTGACGGGGTGACTTAACCCGAAGATGACCATCCTCAACTCCGACCGGTGTATTAAAAATCATCACGTAGGAAGAGGTGACGGCATGGTACAGAAATACCTTGAAGGGATGACTCCCACAAAAAAGCAAATTACAAACTTACAAGCTGCTCCAGCACTCATTACAGCACAGGCAAAGCAACTAAACACCCGCCGGCTCGCCCACCTGCAGCTTATTATAACCAGGTAAACCTCAACCAGCAGACCTCATGTCCGAGGCGTGGTGCATCCTCACCGTCTCCCGTTGAGTCATTCGCATTTCACAGGTTATTCAAAGCACTTCCATACTTCAGACCCACTTCCGTGAGTAGGCTGACATCAACGTCAAACGACATTACAGCGATGATATACTCATAGCAACTGGCAATTGTGATATTCTCACCCTTGGTATTTAAAACAGAATCGACTCAGACATCACAATGGACTTGTGTGTAACATTAATTCTAGGACACACAGCACCATAATCTAGGCGAAGGAAAAAACAGCTTTTAAGTGGAAGAAAACCTTTGGAATTTTCTGAGGTGTTCCATCAGACAGCAGGGGTTTGGGGAAAGGTGATAGCAGGAGGGTGATAGTGATTGTGGTCCCACAAACCGCGGTTGGAGAGTATGGAGTCTTTTGAAGGCACGCAGAAGAATGTCCCAGCTCCTCACCTCGTGTAAACTGTTTGTTTTACAAGGGAGTAAACACAGCTCAACACTCCGCCGGGTCTCTCCACATCATATGTGACTTTAATCCCCCTTTCTGGATATTTTAGAAGCTTGAGGTCATGTGAAAGTGGCTTCAAGTCTGGAATTTGCACAAGGTGGATGTACGACTTCTGGAAGCTGAACGAGCCTCGGCCAAAACTTCAGGCAATTAAGCATCTTTAACATGGAACTACGGAGATATAGAGAAGGAAATTAAAAAGCCCTCAGACATTTGATACTGGGGGAGGGGGGATATATGTTATTGGCCTTGTGTGATGCCATCTGGAAGACATGGTTGCGGTTGGGGGCTGTATATCGCACGTTCTGAGCATGAGCGTGGGGCCCTGCCCATCCACACCCCCCCCCCCCACATCTCTGTGCTCGAGCCCCGAGAGGAGATCATCCAGCCCCCATTGGCCCGACCGGCGAATTTCCACTCCACATGTTTTTCCATGGCAGTGAGGCAGCTGGCCCGGGCTTCGCACTGGCGAGCGTCTCGGCCAAACTGCTCAGATCTTTGCAGGGGAAAAAAAAAAGAATTGAGAATGAAGACTTGGACAGTGTTACCTTTGCTCTTCCAGGGCCTGTTCCTTTTAGCGCCATCTTCGGCGTCTGGCGAAGAGCTCGTTTCCTCCCACGTCTAAAACGTCATTTCGTGGACGGTGGAATTTTTGGGAGACATATTCATCATATTGTACTACATTCATATGGAAAAGAAAACAAAGTAGCGTGCTTTAGTCTTTGAGAGTATCAGTGGGTGAACTCATTAAATCCCCATATATTAATTCATTCGCATTGCTGCCTCATTTGGGGCCTGCCGGAACCCTGCAAATGACGACTCGGGACCCAACATACACAGATTACCCAGCCGGACTAATGGGAGTCATTTCCTCGGCCCACGCCCACTCGCCATGGCAGCACTCATGAGAGGAGCCGCGCTTGTAACAGCCCTTTATGCAAGCAGAGAGGCCCCCGGGTTTTGCGGTATTGAGACTTTGCGCAATCGGGCAATGGAGCAGACGCCTTTCAGGTCCTCACACGCCACAACATGCAGCCCTGGTGACCTAGTGCCCAAACCTAGGCCGGTGTGGCGAGGATCACAGAGGAGCCCGATGGATTCCGAGCACAAGGTGAGGATGGCACCCATCACAATTTTCCATATCCTAATCCACTATTTTCCTAACCCAGTACTTGAGGACCAGCATTTCTGCTCCCTCCCACCTTACAGTCAAATCATAATACCAAATAACTGGTACAGGTGTGGGTATCCGCGAGGACTGGGTAGGGAAACACTGTCCTAATGCCGATCGATATTAGGCCTCTCATATTCTGATACCATCTACACACGAGTGAGAAAGTCCTTCACATGAAGCTATGTCCTGACATTTGCCCGGACATCTTCAGAAGTACTTAGACCATCAGTGACCCAGCGTCAGTTCGCATCTACCAAGTCCTGCTAGAACCGGCAGACAGTTACGGCAATAAAGAATGGCCGGATAAATAGCCAGTTTTCTCCGTGCCGTTATTAAGCGGAGGGCAAGGCAGTGGCATCACTCCGGGACAGAGTAAAGCATGACTAGGTCGCTGCTTGGTGCTGCGTGGTGTAGGCTACGGCGGAAGCCAGCAGCGTAGACTGAGATCTTTATCGAATCGTGGGCACAGAGCGGGTGGGGGAGGGGCACGAGCAGTGCTGGTTACAGGGCTGTCAGCTGGGGATCCGGCCCATGGCCATAAGAGAAGCTGCCTCACGCCACATCCTGGAGCTACCCAGCGCCGGCATGGCCACATAACCGCGGTGAGCCCTGGAATTTCCTAAATTTTCTTACCAGAAGTGTAGCAGGTAGTGTAGCGGCTAAGAATGTGATCAGTAGCCTCAAAGCTGTAAAAACTGATGAAAGCCGTGCTTTGGATGGCCGAGTCGCCAAGGTAACTGAACTGTACTATGCACATACACAACATTAAATGCTGCAGGCACTGCAATAATGGCTGCAAAATGTCGGCCATCCCCCTGGTTCTTTGCTTATTAGCCGTAATCCGCTGAAATGCGGCTGGATCGGGCTTCCTTAAGCTACTTGCCAGTCTCATACTCCACAATTTAGTGGGGCATCAACTAAAAACTGGCAGAAAATGTCCCTTATTGGTAGGAATGTTGTTTTGTCGTTTATTCTGCTCCATAAAAAAATGATGTCTACATGCTAATAAGACAGACAATCAGAGCATTTTTGCCATCATGGAACCCAAAAGGCATCTAACACGAGAGCTGATGGCCTCATGCATTTCCCCTGTTACACAGCGATAATGCTCATGCCAAATTAGCAGGAAAGCACCCGGAATGCCCGCAAGGACTTTGAAAGGACGAGAGAGGCCTGAAAGTCATCACTTCTTGCACATTCCATAACAAACACAGGCTCTCACGGGTCTCGAAAACAAGGGTGCTCCAAGTTAGCTGATGGCTTCTCTGCCCTCATAAGACCTTCGACATAACTGGAAATGTTAGCATCACTGGGCATACGGAGCAGGCTGCTAGCTCTGCGCTGGCAGAAGGCACTGTTGGGAATTATGCGCCGTTAATAAAGGTACAGATTTGCCATCTGTAACCTTGTTCCACAGTACTTAACCTATTTTGAATCTTTAGCATACAGTAGAATTACCAGGTGCACCGGCATACTAGAAAACTTATTTACCCAGAAGTTCTCCACTTAACAATGCGCAGTTGACTTATCCTTGCATAATATGCGCCTGCACATGTCTTTGAAAAAACAGACGCCAACAATGAAGGCAAGCGTAGATGAGAGTCTGGGGGAACGCGGCCCCTCGTACGCGAATCCCCTCAGCTTCAGCGGGTGAGTCGCGCTGGCCAGTGACAAAGGGAGTGTTTGTTGGCTAGAAAGCACAAGGCCATGCAGTGTTTCTGTCACAAAAAAAGCATTTTCCATGCAAGTTAGTTATATCATTTTGGAGGGGAAAAAAGCACACACATGACAGCTTTCAAAAGGAAAAACCATGAAAACAACAGCACATTTCATGTTTTTATATGGGGGCTGGGACAGAACGTGCTCTCCTCCGTGTAGTCATTAATTCGCACTCTGTGCTAGTTAAGTTCTGATGGCAGTGTTATTAAGTCACTAAGGAGGCTGAGTGGACTCTAGTGCTGCTTTGAAGAGATGCTGACACCGCATGAGATATTCTATGCGTGGAATGCAGAGAGTGGTATTCTGGGTATTCTGCAGCTGGTGACCATCAATAGGACATCACTGTCATTTCCCCTTCTTTCCTGTACCACGATGGTTCAAAGGCACCTTAAAGAAAAATTGACCTCATGAAGAAACAGGCTCCCTGCTCCCCAACTATATACCATTGTTTGCATAGCTTGCATTTCACACCAGCCACTGGTCCGTTTTTACTCCCTTCTCAGATACCAGCCACATTTTCCGTGAGGGTAAGCAGGAACAATGCGCTGGGACACACACAGGTGCTTCTGACCCAATACATAGATCAAGAAATCAGGCAGTTAATATACGCATCCGAAGAACAAGGAAGTGAATAAAAATTAAGAAGGAACACTGTTGCAGAACAATTTAGCCTGCCAATGACTGGGTTGGGCATTTTCTCCCTGTGCCACCAATTTTTTCTCAAAATTCTTCCCACCAAAAAAAGTAGTCATGGATCCTACTCTCAGAATTCACTCCCAAGCAGGGTGCAACGGGTCAGCACAGTTAGCCTCTTGGGCGGCTCCATTCCCCCATGTTCTGGGAGAAAGATGGCCGTCAGATTTGACTGGTGGGTAACATGACCAACTGCAGGATGCTGTTGATGCTGTTCCTCAGCCAGCACAGTCACGTTTCTGCACGGAGCCCTCCTCTGTTACGAGACACCAATACACTTCAGAAGACCTTCATCGTGAGTCTTCTGTCCCACTTTCAACAGATGAAGGAGTCAGCGGCGTCCACAGATCCTTCCAAGTGGACAAGAGGCACAGGAGGACTCCACCATTTGGGTTGATCCGACAGTCAATAGAGTCAAATCTTTCCCAATGGGAAGCGATGGGGCCAGAAGAGAATTTACATGACCCCTCACCACATGTGCTGATAGCATCGGCATCAGAGCCAGGGGGGGGGGGTGCACGTGGGGTCCTGATTGTGCGAATTAACATAATAGCAGGAAATCGCTGCTTTTCAGTGCATTCCCGCTCCATCTGACACAGCAGATGCCCCGAAAAAGACGTTGATTGACAGGAACCAGGATGGGATCCGACAGACTAAAGCAAGGGGAAAGCGCTAGGTAGCTAGAGGCCACCGCTGCCAGGACTGCGGACCATCTACCCCTCTCACGACCCCTGGAAGAGTCTTGACATCGACATGGATGCCGAAGAAACATACGGGCTGCCTTCAAAACATGATCGCAGGCTGACTCCGTATACACTCTCCAGCCAAGAGCAAGTGCGAACACGGACCACAAAGGCAGCGAGTTGCTGATACTCAAAGACCAGAGCCAAATAAATGAAACAGCCTGTACCAGAGTCCTCAATAAAGGAGCTTAAAACAGTCATATGTGCAGGGCCATCGCTGCCTGTGGCTGGTAGGTAAAAGAACACAGTCTGACGTCAGACGGACAAGGCAAATGTAAGGCCTACACAGGCGGACCTCCTACAAAGCAAAGCAGCATTACGACATTGTGAAGCCGCCCCTATGCTTAAATAAATATCACCCATTTCTGCTACACTGTATTCCATCAGCCTCCCCACTGCCTGTCCGCCACTTCGATCGACAATGAAGTGTCACTGCAAGGGAACCTCAGCTGACCCATAAAAATGGATTAGACAGTAGGCCAGAGACTGTCCAGTTAGTAAAGTGGCAAGGCGTACGTTCATCGCAGGTGCTACGTGGAGCATGCCGTGACCGTGAGCGCCTGAAGTCCTGGTGAGGAGTTTGGGGGCAGGGTTATGTAATGGCGCCCCTGTTTCGGCCTGAAAACTCAATCCGGTCTACTGCACGAGGGCACCCTTCACAAGCCGACGGTTTTAAAAAGGTCAGCGAGCCGGTCGGGGAAGCTCGCCCTGGGGGTACACAGAAGTATGTCACCGCCACAGCGGCGCTGGGAGAGACCAGAGATCTGGCGCAGTCAACCTCGCTCGGAGCTTGAAACAGGTCTCGCGCTTCTCCTGACACACGGCTTCTCCTTTCCTGCGAGAACCCTCTCTGGGCCAGAAGCTTGGTGTGCCTTCACACGGCACGCCAACGTCACGTCTCAGAAGGAATGAACAAACAAATAAACAAAGGCCTAGGCCTGCAGTTGATCAAGCCCCCCTTCTGGTCTTGTTATTTTGATCCTCTGATTATAACCCCCCCCCTCCCCGGACTTTGATCACAGGCTTGGTCATGGGTTCAAAGCGGGCTGCCCTTCGTTAAAGGCCTCGCACCTCATTTCATCGCTCCATAATTAGCCTGGGGGCCACTCTGCCACCACTGTTAGGACTCCTAATTACCGCAGAGCCTGACCAAAGAGCACAGGCCTCACCCTTCATCTGGGTCCCATCTGAACGCCATTGCTGGGTCCCGTTGAATGAGACATCCCTCCCCCCCCAGTAGTGAGACGTCAAACACTTTCCTTTCCCATCATGCATCAGATGCGGCTCCGTGTGACTGTTCTCACTCCGTTTGCTCGTCCCACTTTCGGGGTTGAGAACGAGGGTTCAGCCAAAGCCATCTTTACGACGGAGGTGCGGCATCATTTTGGTCGTCCGCACGCCGGGACAAGACGACCCCCCGTTTTTACCCGGGATGCTTCCAGCCACTGCCGAAAGCCACCCCCCAACCCTACCCCTCTGACCCGCCCCCCACCTTCCAAAACACCAGTCCCACAGCCCCGCACCCGGCCACGATGAAATCGCTGGTGCAGATGGGAGAAATTAGCCGACTGGCTTAACTGGAGGGCGCTTAAATCGCAAATTGCTTTCAGACGGGTGGCGCGCGCGGAGCAGCGGCAAGGCCGCTCCGGGGCGGGTGCGAGCGAGCGAGCTAATGTGTGCCCCGCAGGAAGTGACTCCAGAGCTAAGGCGGGTCTCACTTCCTCACTGGCGTAAAGCCCCCGCCAGCCCAAACGAACGCCCGCGATCAGGCAGCACGAATCCAGGGCCCCCCCCGTCAAAATGTCACCGTGTCGTTAGATTTCAGATTTGTGACTCACTTTCGGTACGCCAATGACACATCACGCGCGGGTGTAGGGGGGTATGGGGGTTAGGCCGACGGATGCGGAATCCGTGGGAAACAGCAGGCAGTCTCACTTTAGCACGAGCGCTAACGGGCCTGACACGGGCCTCACTGAGAAGCCGCCGCTCCACATCTGGGGCCAGGGGTTGCCGCTCTCCTGCGACCCGCTGGGTCACGGCACTCTCCAGACTCCTGCTTTAGAGCCACGGTCACCATGGCGACAGAACGTAGCAACCACGACGGTCTACGCAAACCCGGGAGAGAATGGCGGGTAGTGGGAGCCGGCATTAAAAAGTGCCCTTGAAAAATCCCCGCTTGCATTTTAATATTTAAAAACAAAACATGCATTAAAGCTATTAACATTCCAGCAAAAAAAAAAAAAAAACACCCACCGCTTACACAGAACAGCACTGCCCTGAAATTAAGAGCATTTTAATGCAGGATATTGATGTGCTTAGCAGGGAGACCAGCACATATCCAGGAAGGATAGGAAGATGCATATGTAAATGCACATCTGACAGCGGCCTCGGCATCCTGCTTCTGTAAAACCCTCAAATCTCAACAGATTTCAAGTACAGTGGGTTGTATTAAAAAGAGGGGAGCGTGTGTGACTACAAAGGCTCAGTCGAGGGTCATTATTCTGCAGAACGCACGTAAAACTTGGCACCGAACACACTGTGAGGGACATAAATTATTTTTGTTCCACTTCGGGGCAGTTAAAGTCCCTGACAGGGTGGAACCCCTAACTGTAAATGGAGTTGTGTGAGCTCTCCCCAGACGTGGAGGGGGGTGAAGTCCAGCTTGCCCTCGGCCCATGACCCCCGCAGGCTAAAACATCCAGGGGAGAACCGGGTCAGGTAAAAACATTTGTGAAACCGCATTTTTAGGAATCGATCGCTTTCTCTTTCCGTTCCCCCCCCCCCCCCGAGACGCATGACGCACGAACATGCACCTTTCCTTCCCATAGCTGGTCCGAGCGTCGACTTGGGCAGCCAGCGAGAAGCGGAAGTGGACTTTTGGAAACGCGTCCGAAATCCTAAAAGATGAGGAAACAAAGTGGGGCGACTGGGGCCGCAGCTGACACCATCGAGGCGGCCAGCCGACCCCGGCAGCCCGCAGCGCCACATGCCAGAGGAGCGCCTTTGTTCTTTGTTGTAGTTCTCTTTTTTTTTTTACAGGAGTCGTGAACTTCCATCCTGGGAACACACCCCCCAAGTCCTGAGGCACGGGACAACTTGGGCGACAGCAAACAGGAAGTCCTACGTAATCAGGCGCTGTGATGTTTATTCCCATCCATCACTCCCGGCCATCCCCAACACAAAGAGGCAGGCACGGGGGTGGGGTCAGTTCTCCGCGCCACCCTGTGGGGGTCCTTCCTCACTGTCAGCTAGGCCTCATGCAAAAGATGGTACAGCCCCAAGCCTGTGCTCTCGTACTCAAGCACAATAAACCATCCCTTGTTGCACATACAATTCAGGCGAAACTCGGAGGATGAAGCAGTCAGACAGCTCCAAAAAAAACCTACCCCGCCGAGCAGAATAGCATTACAGGACAATTATCCCAATTACAGACATAATTAAACTGTCAGAGCACTGAAGGAACGAGAACTGCAAGGAAGCAGGCCGCCGCTTCCTGCGTTTCACTTCAAAAGCCTCCGTCCGCTAATGTGGGTCCTTGTGAAGTTCTGTTCTGCCAGAGTTTCCAGAAAGATTACATCATCACCAGCAAGAGAAACGTAGAAAATCGCCTGTTGCAAACGGCGATGGCAGAAACGGCTATTTTATGCTTTTGGATGTATTTTACGTAATCCAAGGACTCCTTTTCAAATCTTTCCGACAAATTTTAAAAAGCTAGACGCAGGCATGCGTGTTCATTACAGTAGGTAGAGGAAAGTCAAAGAACAGATTCCAAGGGCACCGTGATTTTCAAAGAATATGATCTCGGCTAACGTTAATGCACCAAACATGCCAGAAATGTGAGCCCGCAAACTTAGCTACTACATTTTGCTACTCCTTGTGAAACATCTTCTGTCCAACAATCGACATAATGAAAAGCTACCTGCAGAACTAAAAAAACACTAAACAAAGCAATCCTTCTTCTCCGGGGCAAAGCTTTTCAAACAATGAACTACACAGCTGTTCTTTGTCCCCACAGCCAGGGCAAATTTCGGAACGGTTATTTGCTAAGTAGAGGCAATCAGCAGAGCGTCATCTTGTGAATTAACGAAAATTAGAGGGTTAACATTTTATCGGATGAAAGTATTGACCCACAAGGACACTGTTCACCTTGTTTTAAATACACAGGGGTATGTGCCAGTTTTGGAACTAGGAAGGGGTATTATAACATTCTATCAAAAGCAGGGAAGGGAGTTGATATGTTTGCAAGCCACAGCAGGTCAGGCTGCTGTGCCTGTGATGTCAGCAGCTGGTTGAAATCCTGTGGCTGGCAGAGCGAGTTCATTGTCGGGTGCTTGAGCAAGGCCCTTAACGTCCAATCCAGGGACTGCGTGACCCTGCCTCCTCAAAAATGTAGGTAACTTTGGAGAAAAGCGACAGACAGACAGACATAGATAGATAGATAGATAGATAGATGGATAGATGGATAGATGGATAGATAGGATAGATGGATAGATAGGATAGATAGAGACAGACCAGATTAGACAGACTGGCAGATAGATGGATAGATAGATATACAATTTGAGGTGTTCATATGAACTGTCAATACAAAAAACGGAGGAATTAAGGGACCCCAGATATGAGCCAAAAAGATGCTAGTCTACTGACGAGAGTATTGGGCCAAGATGGAAGAAGAGAACACACACGTAGACTGCACTATTCCAGCACCCAAGCACCACCCCGAGGACACCACAAGGGGCCCCTCGAACCACTCCTAAACTCAATATGCTCCATGTGCAGAGTCTGGCCGCCCTGTCTTAGGTGCTGACTCTGCTGTTCCAGAATTGCCAGCCTCGCTGAAACTCTTTGGCAGAAGTGTGACGGGAGATCCGGAGAATTTAACACCTACTCTCCAGTGCCCTGTATCCCCCAGACCCATGTTTCACCCATTAACGAGGAGGTCGAGCTTCCGTCAAATCAGTCACACCTCCTATGAGAATGCAGACATTGTACTCAGTGCAGAATTCGCTCCTCAGAGAAAGATTTTCAGACCGCGTTGAATGCAGGCGGGAAAAGCCATGTTCCGCTTCGATTCCGCGCTCATTCTTAGCGCGTGACGGCGGATTTACGCCGAAAGCCGCCGCTGTGGAAATGTGATTATCAGTCTCCGTTGTCACATGAAGACTTGCATGCCAAACTTTCGCTACACCAGGCAGCACGTTTGTACACGTCTTTAGGATCATTTAGCTGCCTTTTATTGCCAGCTGTTACGGTACAATCCAGCCGACCGATGAAAAGAGAAATAAAATTAAGAATAATCAGTCACCAAACATAATACTCAGCGATCTGTCACTCTCCAAAATCTGCATTCACAGCAGAAAACTAAACATTTATGCAAAAAAAGGTAAAAGGTTTGGAAACTGTACTCAGGGGTGGAGTTATATGAATCTGAATTAAGCCAACCTTACAAATGACACTTTAATGAAAGGCATGGGATTCCTGGATAAAAATGGTGTAGCCAGGAGGGTGCGGGTTCCAGAGACTCAGAGCTGGGCCCAAATGTGCGTGAGGCACGCCCCAGATAGGCAGATGTGCAAACAGGGTGCAAACCATAACATTACACAAGAACTAAAGACCTCAGGAGAGAAACAAAGAAACTTTTTTATGTACTTAAAATTAAATCATGAAAATCATGGAAAATGGCTTTTAAATTAAAGCTTTTTTTCATACTTTTAATTTCCTGGGACACTCTTACAGGGCTGCTTTGGTGCAGGCATTCCAGTCTAATTAGTAATGTGTGCGTATCCGCGGTGCAGCGACTGGTAAATCGCTTACCCACAATCCTTTGCCTCGGCTCAGGAAATGACAGCACACAGGGGCAAGGTTTCATCCAAACAATATCTACTGAGATATTACCACATAAAACACTTTTCCTGTCCGCTCCCAGATGGTTCCAAAGCACCGCGTATGTTTTTTTTTTTTTCTTTCTGCTGACCGGAGGAATTTGTGAATGGCCAATGCCCCCCACCCCCCCAGGCTCCCGAGCCAAATCCCATATTAAAATCTGACACCGCGAACGGATTGCAGCAGAGTCTCTGAGTGTGCGGGGATGGCCCCTTCGGTGAGAATACGCCACAATCATTCTTTTTTCCCCCGAAATTAAAAGCAGATGTTTGCACGTTCAAATGACAGTACAGTGGATGACGTAAGCCTGTGCTGAGGCCCTGCAATAATAATATTAAATCTGAATCACTCCACAGTTACAATGTCCTGTAATCTGTATTATGGCTTTACAGTGCAATTATTCAAATATGCCCTGTATAAGAGTATTTAAGGGTTTTTTTTCTTATTAAATACCGTAATCCTACTTAACCAAACAATCAGGCAATAGCTCAGCACCTTTCTGCCTGATGGCATACAATATTTTGTGGGGACGCTTGGTTGGTTTCTGGAAACGCTGTTACATTTTTTTCACGCGAATTTAAGACAGAGAAAGAAAGGGGGAAAAAAAAAATCTTCATACACTTTCATACACAGAGAGACGACCTGGAAAACGGCAAAACGCACAAAACCAGATGACATCAGACAAGGGGAGATGACAGCCAAGGTCTCTTTTCTTCAACTCTAGGGGTTATTACTCCTAATCTGTGTTATGTTAAGGCATTCATCTACTGTGCCTGACCACCTGCGTGGTGATGTAACGTGATTTCCTGCACAGCCCACAGGGCAGAGAACTCAAAACCCACAAGTGAACACACCACACAAGAAGGAGAAAATATGTATTCATGGGCTTCAGTGACCCTGGCGTGACACCCCCAAATGTCACGGGGTGCCATCGACACGGCAGAGAGACTGGAGTGCTCGACGTCGACCCGCAGGTTTGCCGTGTAAACACAGAGGCCATTCCAGGAGCCGGAGCCGCTGCTCGCAACTGAAATTCTTGACTCCATTCCAAGCTATTACAGGATCCCAGAAAATACCAATAACACTAGGTTTTCTGCTCCGTGAACCAGAACTCAAGATAACTGGTTTTCGAACGCTGGCAGAACCCACAATGCAGAACACTACAGCGGCTTACAAGAGAGCGGACCTGACCCAAACCGATCCGATAAAAAACGTGGAAAGGCAAAGTGTGCTGGCTTATTAATTCAGTCTGTGTGACGCTTTCGACCAGAGTCACTGTGTCATCCTTGGGTATCCGTCTGATGGGCCAGCGACGGCTACGAGTGGCCCAATGAGACATTTATGCTCAACCAGCCCCAACGAACGGACAATGAGCTGGAATCGTGCTACTCACACCATCGACGCAATTTCAGCAAAGATTAGCCCGACGTTTCAACCAACCGCCGCGTTTCAAATGGATACGAATGAACGCAGGCCCACAAAACCCGGAGGAGAAACACACTTCGCTCTATTACTCTCGCATGAGGGAAAAGTTACAGACAGATCCCTGAAAGGTGACGTTAGTGTCCTCAAACAGTTTCGACTCAGGTGTTAAAAAAGCTCTTAAAGGCATGAGCCTGTCGCATAAGTCTGGTGCCCGACACACCCCGACAGACCACAAGAAAGGATATGGAAAACGAAGCACCCGTCACATAAGGAAGGCGCTCGCCGTCTTGCGTCATTACAGACGGCGTACACGTGTGGCACACGGCCTCCCACAGGCTGCTGCAGCCCACTGTGAACACGATTAAGCTGCATGGAACGAAAATGTCTTTTTTTTCAGGTCTTTTTCTGTTCAATCGGGGGCAAAAGCAGTTCTGGTCCCCTCATTTCCTCCTCCTGGCTTCCAGGTCACTGGGAATCGGTGGAGAATAAATGAATTGCGTGTCTGTTGTTTACATAACGTAAAGCCATTGAGACCACGGGGGACCTCTCTGTGGAAACCTCACCACACGCACGCACGCCACTGCTGTCCACACACCGGTGACTCCGGAATATTAATTCCCTCTTTCTCACTCCCTTATAGAGCTGCTATTTTGAAAGAAACCTCAGAAGCTCCCCATTCTGAAGGCTGGGTAAGTTACAGCCTTATGGGGCTACTATGAGCTTTTCGGCTAAACATGAAACCTGGCAAACAGGAGACCCAGCGTCCCACTTGGCCTATGCGCTGAATTTTTGGTCGTGGTCTCCAGAAATTAGAAAGGATGCCCCACCCCCCCGGATTTACTGTTCCTTCTAGACATTACTCTCCTTGAGAGGCAGCTCTGGCCCAGCAATTCTGCACCAGAAACTGAGCTGAT
>JAODKN010000027.1:22710574-22725794 GCA_026774425.1 Petrocephalus zakoni
TTTTTTTTTCATTTTATTCCAAATAATGCAAAAAATGTAATTCTTACAACCAAGAGAATGTTGTAATACTGATTAATTACGTTCGATATTTATATCACAGGGGAAATATCTGTGAGCACTGTTTGTGTGTGGAGTTTGCATGTGTGTGGAGTTTGCATACCCTCCCCGTGTCGTCGTGGGGTTTCCTCTGGGTTCCCCCCTCAGTCTAAGCACATGCTTAGGTTACCTGGAGTTGCCAAATTGCCCACAGGCATGTGTGCGTGAGTGTCTGGTGTGTGAGTGTGCCCTGCGATGGGCTGGTGCCCCATCCTGGGCTGTTCCCTGCCTTGCGCCCGGAGCCTCCCAGATAGCTCCTGAACCTCCCCACAACTCTGAATAGGACAAGCGGTTTCAGAAAGTGGAAGGATGGTGAATTATTTGAAAAGAAAATTGTGGAAACCCAACTCCACGTCTACAATGAGTGCCGTGCACTTTCACGAAAGCTGTTAAGGCGCCAATTAAACGGTAATCGATGCAGCATGCAGAAACGGAGCCTAATTGCTCTCATGCGCGGCTCTTTACTGTCACGGCTGAGTAAATATTTTCTGTTTGCTTTCTTGTATTTTCTCTTTTTGATGTGAGCCGCTAGGCACCAGTGGAATGAATGGCGAGCGCGTGCCCATTTAAGCGCTCCTGCACTCCGGCTAATCATTAGGCTAACATATTTTCCTATTTCGATTAGAATTTCTGCAAAAACAAACATGCTGTCGGCCACGCTTTCCGTAGCAGACGTCGAAAAGGAAAACGGCACGTTCTCTTCTCCCCACTCTCCATTCCGTACGTTTTTTTTCATTACCTCCCAGAACTGTACAATTTGTAAATGACAGTTCCGCAAAGCAAGGGGCTGCCACTCGTGAGAAACACCAAAACAATTTACGATGTCACGACGGAAACTTCTGGGCAAGTGAAGCCACAGACGGGCCTAGCTGGTCAGTTTACACCGGCCAAAATCCTTACACCTTCTCTCTCTCTCTCTCTCTCCACAATAATCCTCGTAACTGTTTCCATTCCCCCTAAAACATATAGCGCTGGCCACACAAACCCAAACAGGGGCGAGCTTTTATTCGGCACAGGACGCGGCAGCCGCCTCTGCCCCTAATCGTGGCAGTGGTCACAACTTAATATCCTGTCAGAAGTACGAAGCAGGCACACGGAGGCACCTGATTCGCCAGCAGGGAAAGCAGACGGGTCTCTACGACAACCAACCCGCCACCATATAAATGCCTGGCCCCTCAATACCGCCGTGCAGGATTTATGGTGCAAGACACAGGTGTCGCCACAATGATAAGAAGCAGCAGAGCGTATAGGATGCAGTAATAAAAACAACCACATTTGCCTCCTGAAGAGCTGCAGTCTAAGGGTAACTTTCGACACCTGCTGCACAGGTTTGAATATGAGCCAGTAGTCCTGACAGGCTAATGCTGCTTTCCGGAGTCTTCTGCATATAGCAGCAGGGAGGTAAAGTGGGCCAAGCGAAGGCAATATTCTGATGCACCAACCCCCCCCCCCCCATATTCCTGAACTGTTGTTTACTAGAAGAAATATCTTCAGTCACATCCTGCTAAAGAAACCTCACAATGTTGCAAGGTTTAAAGCGCAGAGGCTGAGCGAGAGAGGCAGAGGGGCCTGAACATCACGCAGATTTCACTGTGATATGGGGCACTGTTATCGACACCATGTCATCCTGCACTCTCTGAACGCTGAGTCAACCCCCCCATCGCCCCGCAATTACACAAATGCGCTTAAAATACATCATATATTTAAATAATGCCACTCAAACGCCAGCCTTTAATTGGAGGTGGTCTCACTGATCGCCTTTACTTTTACACAGACCTACAGGAGTATTTATTCCAACTCAATTTATTTTAAGGTGGAATACTTACTTTTACTTTAGAAAACGTCAAGTTACTACGTGTAGTTTTCCAGTCATTAAGTGATTTCCACTCCAGATAGAACTGCGAATTAAGGTGATTTAGTGCTGAAAGGTTACAACGTGGAAATGCAAAGCATATTAGCATTCTAATAACCATGTTAGTGTATCTCAGTAGTACAGTACCGTATGGCATGGTATAGTAGGCCTATGGTATAGTATAGTATAATATAGAATAGTATAGTAAAGTATAGTATAATATAGAATAGTATAGTAAAGTATAGTATAATATAATATAGAATAGTAAAGTATAGTATAGTTCACATGAAAGTAGCAGAGTTTAATCAATGCCACGTGTTGGAATGTGATCTTTAAGAAAGGCAGTATGAAGTATTCAGGTTACATAAAATAACTAATTATTTTATGCAAAACTAAAGTAACCCAAATACCTAAACCGTTGTCTTTAATCCCGGGGAATAATCTGTGTAATCTCCTAGAGTACGCATGGGTCGGCACCATAACGTTTAACATGAATATGGAATATATCTAGAGAGCTAAGCGCTTCGGGCAGCGGGGGTCCCGAAGCCCCCGCGGTTAGGAGATATCGGTTACCTTCTGGTCCACTATGGAGCAGACGAGGTCTTTGACGGCGGACAGCGAGAGATCGTGCGCCTCCAGGTTAACCGTCTCCCGGGTGAGTCCGATCTGCAGGAGGAAGGAGACGCCGTGGAAGGAGCCCCGGGAGTTGGTGGGACTCGGGGCGCTCAGGCTGCCGTTGGAGAGCCTGTAGAGGGGCGCTGGGGGGCTCGGCGACGGCGAAGGGGTCGGGGGCGCGGCGGGATGCGGAGCATGGGGGTACGCTTTAGGCAGGGGCGAGGGAGACGAGCTGCTGCAGGTAGACATTGGGGTGAAGTCCTCCGGCCGCCCAGACGATCACAGTGCTCACGGTATATATTTATGTATATATATATGTATATCAACCGTCCGGCGTCCCCAGATGGTGGCGAAACTACTAGCGACTGATATTACGCCCCCGTACCATGATCTCCGCCCGGCAGCCCGCAGTGACCGAGGGTAACCCCTCCCGGATAAACGACGATCAGCCCCGCTTTCTCTGGCAGGGGGGCATTTCCGAAAGACATGCGGGATCCGAAGCCGGGGCGTCCGGAGCGGCGCGGAAACGCGGCTTTCAAGTCAGCGGGAGACGCCTGTTGCTTCCGACTTCATGCTCGGGTCGGGCTGGCGATCCGTGCAAAGCCGCCGGATCGGGATGGTCCCTCATAAAGGGGGCGGACGGGCGCTCCGTCCGCTGCGCGTCCTCGGCCGACAGCGGCTCCCGGAGCGCGGTCACATCAAGGCCATGCTTTTGCGGGGGTTCTTGCTGTATGTGGTCCACTTTTCCGCCGGCTGTAGTCCACTGTCAGTCGGCGTGCTTCTTCGGTCGCCGGAAATCTATCAACGTGGAAAAAGAAAAACGGGGCAAACTGAGCGGACTGATGGATAACTTCGCATATGCACCTTTCTGCGAAATACTCCAACGCACAACGCACGCACAGACCTCTGAAAATTAAAATAAAAAAGTGCCATCAAAATAAGCTGCAAATATTAGATTCAAAGCGCATGCATATAGCGACAGTACTATTTAGCGTGCGTGAACAGCGAAAAATGCATGCTACTTATTTTAAGTCGCCTCACGTTTCGATGGCAATCCACTGCTTGGCAGCAACACTTAAAACACAAAAATACTTCAAAAGAAAACCACCGTTTTCATTTTCGATTCAGCCTAAATATTTTGTAAAAATGTATTTTTATTAATGCATAAGACTTTGACAAATGCATTACACACATGTATGTGTGTATATATATATATATATACAGTACCTGCACTTTCACATATCATGCATGTGTGGATTTATCAGATTATCCTCGCTTTTGTAATTTCTAGTTTCATTGTACGTCTCACATCTGGAAACAGAACTATTCAACATCTGGACCCTCCCACTTTCAACAGAAAAGCAGAATAACCTCCAAGTCCATACATGTCAACAAATAAAGTTACACTATATATTAATTGCTTATTCTAAATGTTGCATAGTATTTGCACCAACAAAAGCTAGTCAATTTAATATTTTCTTCACAAAAAAATACGTTACCTCCGCTTTTTCCAGAAGGCGGTTTTGCAACCCAGGCAAAAGTACTGCAAAAACTTCTAAATTCAAGCAACATCAGAAAACGAGAAATGAAGAGTTAATTCACAGTGCAGTTAGCAAGAACAAAAATTCTGCTGGAACTTTGAAACTAATAATATGTATTAAAATTCAATACATAAGTGGATATCCAGTCAAATATCCCAAAGTTCTCCCCCTTCTAAAAAAACTTTCTCTTCTATCCACAGCCAGTTAGCTAGTTCATGCGCATCTTATTATCCCTCCAGCTGTGACTGCACCCCCTTCTTCCATTTAGAATGGAGAAGAAGAAAGGCATTCTGGACCATGAAGTTCACGTGGTGTTCCCCGCCATTATTTTACCTATTGTAACAGCGCTGCAAAACTACACATCCCACATCCAATAGCAAATGCTTTTGGCGTCTTATTGTAAAACGCGCATGCGCAAGTATTAGCACGGTTTCCCGTTATACGGAGCCTGTATTACAGCGGTCTCTGTAGTATTAACGACCTCTAACGGTGAAATGAAATGCACGAAAGATAGAATGATGTATAAAAGCGGGTTCTTGGAAACGTATGAGTTTTATTCAGTTTCTGTGGCCTACGTGCTCAAATAACATACAAATCTTGTATGGAAATAGGATTTACGAACTAATATTTAGCGTTTCGGAGATTCAAAGTTTAAGAAACTACCCATATAGTTGCATGTTTAACGGTTTTTATGAGCGCCGTAACAAAATAAAGGCTTAAAACCGCTAAAAACAGCTCTCCAGTGCAGTGAGATCTAACTTTCGTAACACAATTACTTGGGTGTATTCCTTATACCGTTGCCATGTTGCCATAGCACCCTGAAACATAATACGTACTGTATCCAGAAGAGCAAGACGGAAATGTAACATTTCGTAACTATTTGAGCTGGATTATAATCGCTTAATTAAGAGACATACATATATATACATATACACACACACATACATATATATATATATATATACACACACACCTACACACACAAGAAAAATGTCACAAAAAACAAAGAACAAATTAATTCGAAATCTGAGGAAAATCTAATTGCTAATGATGGTGTATTTAAGTAAAAATAACATGGACAAAAAGGTGTAGTGCGGGAGGCAAGTTAATGCAGTCTTAAACGCTGATTAAAAATGGTAAATACTGCGAATTAACTAAAAAATAATTGTCATTTCAATAGTTTCTACTGTAGAGAGGAGGGAATTCTCTAAAGTTCCAAACAGAGTACATACCCTTGCAGTGTATGGATCGGGTCACTGGAGTATTCTGTTGAGGCTTGCACAATAACAACTCATATTTTAAACTGAATTAATGTTTTATTATAAAGCATTTGGCCCCACCCTACATTGGTGGTTTTTCCAGTGAATAGGGAGTCCCTGGTGTACCCTGCAATACGGATCCAATATGATGGACAGGAAGATGTGTGGTTAGGTCAGAAACAATGTCAGTTTCCTATTATAAAATGTCTCCGGTTAAGAAACTGGACTGTATTCATCATGACGCAAATCTTTTTGAGGCGATGATGGCTGGCAGCAACGAGGTGGCTGGTCAGATTTCATAAATCGGCATAGAAGTGTGTGATTGCACATCCAGGTTCATGAAGCACTTTGGAGATTCAACTTGGCGAGACTCCAGCTCAGCTTTACCTAATTCACCGACCATTGGTCGAGAGTGTCATGGTTGCCTTAACTGAAAATGTTAAATGGCACTTTGAATATTCTGGTGATTTCAATACAGATTGTCTAGGTTCCTATAGATTTATAATATACGATTATTATAAACGATTGAGAAACATAATAGCAGAGAATGTGAGTCGCAAACACAAAATGAAAAAGTCATTCTTACATTAATGATGTTCTTTAAAACTTCCCACCCTCACAAAACTCCTATTACCTGCCCTCCCCCAAATCAATTAACAACTGCTACATCAAAAGATCATTGGGCATGCAAAATTTGTAAATATTGACAGTTCTGCTGTGTTTCAGGTGCTAAAATGGCAGCCTGATTGTCTGTTACTGACCGTTTCCTTTTCACTCGCAGACATTAATACATCTGCAGTGGAAACCTGCAGCTAAATGGAGTTAAAGATTAATAGACTTTAGTTAGTATATGGGGATCACTGTTAACATAAATGTAACCACGTTAGTGGCCTTTGCACACGTTGAGCTGCCCAGATCTCCCAGAGTCAGTACTGCGGGAAAGTCGGGTCGATCTTCTGAGCCCATCCCATCAAGCCTCCACAGATATCCTTCACCGTTATGTTTTCAACGTCCACGCCGGACATTTGCTGCAGGACCTGGACCGCCTTCTGAGAATCGTTGCCCAATTTGCAGATGATGTACACTGTAACAAAAATATATTTATGAACCAGAGCAAAACTGTGTTGCATAACTGCAAGCTTTCCACCACATATGACCCACCACACTCTTCCCAGTCTTCCCAGTTCACTCCTCCCACTCTTCCCAGTTCGTTTTCAGCACCGGCTGAAAAGCACTATGAAGTTTGAGAGACACCAAGTGTAAGTTGATTTTGCAACAGAATCTGTCCGTCTTGGGGGGAGGGGGGCTGGCAGGTAACCCAGGCAGCAAAGACCATAAGGCAGGGAGTATAGCCTGAAAGGGATGCCAGTCCATCACAGGGCACACACACCCACAGAATTTATAGATGGCGAACAATCACTCTAAGCTGCATAGAGTAGGAGAAAACCCACCCATGCAAACTCCTCAGCAGCACGACCCACCGAGCCACCCTCATAACAAAACGTAGCATAACTCAGCAGAAAACGCTCTGTGCGGAAGCTAATTCTCCCTGCAGTGCACGGCGCGAGACATGCCAAACCGGGCCCCACCATCATAACGCGCTGCTGAAGAGGAAGGCTGGTGATGAATTAAAAAAAAACAAGAGAACACTACACAAGCGTTTTGGGGGATCCGTTGACTTATGTTCATGCGTATCATATTTGCTTAGCATGGGTGCTTTAACATAACACATTTTATATATATTTTTTAATGTATGGAGGTATTGCAGAAGCACCTCTGAACCGCCATGATGTGCATGACAGCTCAGTTTTTTTCATTTTATATTCTTAGGTGCATTTCGTCTTGCTTCTGCCAGTTTACTAATCTGTTACACTTTGTAGTGTAAATTCTTAATTGTGTGTATTATTCTGTGCAAAAAAAAAAGGATAGTAACAAAACGGGTCATTGAAATACATCAAGTCCACCATATGAGCTTGATTTGACAGCACGCTTCCTAAAATAGTTAATTAAAATTACTCATCATTAATAAAACATACAACGACACAAGCTGCACCTATATACTATGGAAATAAAACCTTGATTATTCAAGACGCGGACAGCTACTGGTACAGGATCCAATATTTCTGTATTGGAAAAGAATCTCCTAGCAACACGGTCATTGGATGCCCCATAAACCTGGTCTTCAGCGGGACCATCAGCCACAAAGGCTTAATTAGGCCAGAGGAAACTCAAATTACCCATCTTTTGTGTCACCAAAATGTTGCGCCAGCTATCGCACTACCGTGCAACGAGGGGCAGTGCAGAGAAGAGCATGCACCGTCCGCACCCATGCAAGCAGAGCTGTGCAACCTCTCCTGCACACGTGCGGCGAAGGCAGCAGCAGCCTGCGCATTTCCTCCACAAGCCCCACCCTTCATTACCGCATTACCACATGCTCTGCAGGTACATGTCCAGGGGCTGTTTGGGCCTCCGTTTGGAAGGACATTTACACTGAGCTCCATAGAACACCTCGCCACAAGACAGTGACTTGGTGCAACAGAATTACACTGGTTTTTCTGTATCCCCCCTCCAATATGAATTGTGTACTTTGATGTTACTAATTTCACTGTTACTTTGATACTTTAATACTGGATAATGGCACCAGGAAGCCTACCAGGAAGACTCGTCTCTGCCTGCTGTTTTGCGTCCGTTATCTTCTTTTTAAGCTCCTGTATATCTTCTGCTCTCCTGCCCTCTAAGCTTGCAAGTGGAATATCTGCCAGATTCATGGGGCAAAATAAGCCTGGTAGCATTTCATTACCGCAAAGAACATGAATGAGGAGACAAATCGGTGACTTTATCAGTGTGACAGCGCTGGTGCCGCGGTGACGACCAATCAAAGGATACTGAGTGAAAAAGGCAGGCGGCAGATGTTCACTTCCACTAGGGGGCGAACGTCCAGCAAGAGGTGGGGGGTCCCGTTATCCACAATCTCCTTATATTCCTGCAAATTTCCAGCACATGGGACAGCTGCGGTCTCCACACATACCAAAGACATATTGTGGCTTCCTACCAATAGTGCCGATGAGATAAATAAAATTGTCATAAAAAATTAAGACAAAATCGATATAACGACACAATGTTCCCACTGTGACAGAAGAGAGGCGACATTCTAGGTTACATTTCTGTGGCCGCAGGGAATATTAAAAATGGCATTTTTAAGTGCACTGTGATTTGAAGGCCTCGCCTCGCCCATAAATCCCCAACCTAATGCATTTATTCACCAGAAAGCAAACAAATGTGAGCTTATGTAAAAGCCTCACACCCCGTTCACCATTTCAGATTAGTGGGTGGGTCGTCCTTAAAGTCTGTGCTTCTGAGCGCGTGCTATTTGCTGAGGTCCATCTGGGTAATTGCCCTGAAGTTTACAGGGCAATCATATAATTGTATAACCGTAATCGTGCTAATCTAAAACCAACGGCCTTAAAAAGCATTGACGGCTCCTCTGTGTACAGTACCTGGACAGATATCCTCTGTTCGCTGGAAAGCAAGTGGAGTCTGCGACACTTCGAGATGCCGTCATATTAGCAGGTTTCCCGAACGGGGAGACACAAAAACACAGCGCATCATTAGCATCCCATTTTATCGTCAAAAAAACGCATACCATGAATAACCTCGTCAGTGATTAAAAAGAATAAGCAATTATTAAGCATGGTCTGGGGCTATTTTCGCGCCCCCTTATGAACAAATAGTGGTTGTGTTATGGGGTCGAGCAAGACATGTGCTTCTTACAAAACTGCACGCTGTCTTGGATGAAGTGAGGTCTGGGCACGATCTAGCCCCCGGGGGCCAAATCACTGGCTGGACATTGAGCAGCCCAGCACCCCCCCACCACCTCTGAGCGGGAGGCTTGTGTTTACCACAGACATTACCACCCCAGTGGCTCGGGAACGCTGCCCCGCACACAGATCGTACGTTTGTCCACTTTACACAAGAAGGTGCATAGATGACCATTCACCTGCCTCCATACCCAATAATTCATAACTGAAGATGTATCCATTTAAGTGCTTCTCAAATTTGCATTCTAGTAAGTGCAGTCTTTAAGATGAAGCTTATTATTTTATCATAATGGGGCACTTATTCTTCACGCTAGCTTATAAACTCTAGCTAGATATTCATTTATTGTTTCCGTAACTGTTCTTTAATATGTGTCTTTGTTGTTGTTTACTGTATGTGACTATTAGGAGTGAACCAAATAGTTTTTAGTCATAGGTACAATTGTAGAATAAGGCTGGAGAACTCCATATTCTGATTCTGATGGAACTTGTTGACAATCACCTGAATTCGTACCTACCCCCAACGCCACCCGTCTCACCTTGTCCGTAGCAGCAGTCCCACAGAACTTCTCGTAGTTCTGCAGCTCTGTGACGGTTGGTGTATCCCCGCACACCGCGCACTCCGCCTGCCGGGAGCGCAGTCGGATCGAGCGGAAACGGGACGTCTGGGCCTCAAACGTCAGCAGCTGCTGGCCACAGGATGCTGGCAGAGCTTTGTCAAGGGAGACCAACCACAGCCCCCACGGCCTTTACTGGCAGCCACCTCCTGGCAAACTGAGCCTACAGCTGACACTAAATGGTATTAAATATATAAGCTGCGATTTTTTTTTTTATTTTTTATTATTTCTGTCTTATTTCTACTACTGCACTTAACTACTGCAGAATTATACCAAGCTTGGAACATCTGTGGGAGCACAAAACAATGCAGAGGGTAGCCAGGACACGGGGTCAGTCTATCATTGGACACACACACACACCCAGGGTGCTCCAGGAACACTAACCTGTGTGTCTTTCAACTGTGGGGGGAAAAAAAACTGTTTAAAGTTCATAATAAAAGCCTTAAGAAACCTTGTGGGTCTTCAGAGGCCAGACCTTGTTTCGTAACGTTTTATCTGATGGACCGAAGGAAAAAAATAAAAAATAAGATAAATAACGGCGGCTTCCTTGCAAGCCGCGCTACCACAAAGGCGCATTGAAAGCGTGATTCATGCGTGATTCATGCGAGGGCCGCTGCATCACACTGCTGCAGGATCCTGCTCACGGAGGCCGCGCGACCGCCGCGGCTGCCAGACCAAACGCAGAGATAAGTGCGAAGCGGCCGCCATTGTCCACGCAGGATACAGCCCTGACCCGCGGCGATCTTCAGAACCTCCAGCGCTTGCAGACAGCCCATAATCCCCGGCACTGTGCAGTTTGAAAGAGAAACGGCAGTTCAGAGAAGACACTGACAGGCCATAAACTCCCTAATTTTCCATACCCTGGCAAAAATATATATTTTAATGTAATTCCAGAATCTAAAAAATTTGTTTCATGGCTGTTTTGGAGGACAGTGGAACTGGAAAAGCTTAATGCAGGGTGTCACGACCACCATTTAGAAATAAAAGTCACCAGTAACTGTTTGTTTCTTTGCTGGCCAGCTGAGACAAATCTGCCAAGACAGAAGGACTCACCAACACCCAGGACCCCTCCATCGGAACAATTGGTGACCGTCTCTGGGGGCGGGGCCACAGGGTACAAGCACCTGTAGCAAGGCCCCCCACGGTAGTTATATACTGTCAGCTACAAGAGGGAGAAAGAAGGAGGTCGGGGTCATTACTGGGAGCTGTGATAGTGCCTGCGAACGCGCTTTGCCATTGGTCAATCAGCATGCCAATCACCCAATCCCGCATGCTCATTGGATGACAAGACAGCAATGGGAAATAAGTTGAGGGTCCTACCTGGCCCTCCATGCGCAGGGCGCTGGCAGACACCAGAGGCTTCCCGCTCAGAACGCAAGCGTCGTTCACCAGGTAACGCGTGGGCACATTGTCCGAGCAGTCAGCCACAATGTCGTACATGGGGACAAGACATTCAAGGAAACATACCCTTGCTGAGCAACTTGGTTACTGCAATTTCACAAATGGCTTCAGCACAGTCCGGGGGAATCCGGGGGGAATCCAGGCCTCTCTGTTTGACGGACCAGAGGCCCGGCACAGGAAGGATACTGCTGGACGAGCCGGAGCGCGTTGTCTGGAGAGAGCGGCAGGTGATACGGCACGCACTGCACCGCGGAGTTCAGCCTGGGGGAGCCGGCGGCAGGAACCGCCAATCAGCAAGCGCAAACGAGGCGTCGCTAATGCTAACCGGCTCATCCTTACAACTGAATAAACATTGTATTTACAGTATCATAATATAAGCATAAATCCTGTTCCTTAATACTAAAGACTGGAACACTAGAATCAGCACTGGAACTCAACAACTCAACTGTGACCTGTTACACCTTCTGTAAGCCCAGAGTATCGACATGAACAAAACCAGCCTTGTAAAGAATATTCTTGATTTCTCAGTTTAGGATGTGACAGTGTGCATGAGTGCCTGTGAGAGACTAGTGTCCAGGCCGGGGCCCCCAGTTCATCTAGCCACCACATTACTGATGAACATGACTTAATAGGCAGTTTCTGAAAACTTGTGAGGAGCTCTGCTGTAATTTAGGTGAACAGCGCCACCCAGTGGTGAATGTAGAACTTTGGGTGCAGCCCACCTGGTGACGGCCAGTGCGGCTGACAGGGACTTGGCCATCCCCTGCGTGTCCTCTCCGTGCAGCACCTGTCTGTGCAGGTTGCTCAGCTCTACCTCGTCGTAGTCCAAAAGACCCAGACGCCCTGTAGCGGCGTAAAGACTAATATGGGTGCTAGGCGGCATTAAACCCAAGTCACCTTAATGAAGAGGTCCGCACTACAGAAGAAATGTGGACAATACTGATTTACGAATACCATCGAATCCGGCTGGGGATAATGCGACTGGTAATAATATTGCCGAGTGCTGAATTACATAACGCCTCCCTCGTACCGTCACATACCAATGCCAGCCGCAGCCAGGTACTGCGCCAGGGGGCAGCCCAATCCGCCGCATCCGACCACCAGCACCGAAGTCCGGGACAGAAGCAGCTGCCCTGCAAGACGGCGAGCCGGGGTCAGGCACACAGGGAGCGCTTTAGGGCCGTTAGTTAGCCGGGGATGGGCGGCTGGTTTTGCGCTTATTACGCCGCCGATCGCGTCCGTCCTAGGCGTCACTATAACGGGATACCTGGCACACCGAGCTCCGGGAGGAGCAGCTGCCTGCTGTAGCGCATTATCTCCTCGTTTGACAGCGTCGCTTTCGCTTCCAAGGGCGGCAGCGGACTGACTTTTTCTTGCGTGACGACGGATTCACTGTTCAGTTTTACCTGGGGAAAAAGAATGTTTCGCAGGAGTATCACCAAGCGAGAGGAGACAAATAATAAAATACACAGTTATTTATAAAATGCATATACATTTTATTTGTATTATACAACGGGGGGGGGATCAAACTTGATTGATATTAATACGTTGATCAAAATAAAATGTAACCGGATCTTTGTTGTCCCCAGAATGCAGCGCAGTGCTAGCGACAGCAAAACAGAAAACGATATAACTGTTATCTGAAACGTCTCTCTGACTTTATACATCACTTTCCCATTGAATGATTATAGTATAATCAGGCGTCTACCTTCTGCAATCGTGCTAGTTTATCCTTCAGAACAGCTATCTCCTTATCTTTCTCCATCAGCTGCTCCTTTAAGCTATAAAACTCTTGCTCCATTTTTTTCGGAAATAGATTCTCCTTATATTTTATCGAACTTTAAGAAAAACACTGAATAAACGGGATAACTGAGACTTCCCATAAACTCCCGGCTTCAGCCTTGCTCTGCACCCACTTCCGGGACTACAACAGGGACACACGTGGCTTGCGACCACGTGGAGGGCGGTGTGGTGTCATGTGACCACTTCAGGGTGACGTAGCCAGAACTTGAAAATGTCTATTAATTACAGTGCGGTCGTTTATCATCTTGGTTCGTATGTTCTGGGTCATAAACGAGACGTTTCATTATTTAATTCATTACAAATTATGTTGTAAATATTGAATAAAAAGTGCAACATTTTTGTCTGCTGGTTTTTAAGGAAAAATTATGCTTGTGAAGTATGCACAGCTGTATGTAAAATATGGTGAGTTCGGTGGAGCTGGAGCTGAAAGAAAATGGACTCACTGCTCCCAAATCCAGAGCGTACTGTAGCACCAGTGGGGTTCGAAAAATCGGTGACGCGGCCACGAGTCCTCCCCTGTGTCTCTCACATGATCGTGCAAACGCAGGAGAGGAATGTAGTCAGGGTACCGCACGGAGATGATCGAACAGTTATTGAGTCGAAACATGTATTTTTTCAGTGTATTCGGCATTTGTTTAACAATCGTCAGTCAGATCAATGGACAGGCAGACGAAATACCTTGGACGCGGCAAAAGGTACTCGATCACCACTTCTTTCTCATTTCCCTGTATTTACTGAACGTTTTATGTGTTCGCTTCAAGTTTCAAAAATCTGGAATTTGATTTTCAAAGCAACATATTCTGTATTTAGAATAACTGTAATTAAAAATGAACATTTGTGCAACGCAAAGATACAAGCGTAGCGGCTGATTAAATATGTAAACTTATGTGGAAAAAACAGTTTTGCATGTATGGAAATTTTCTTTAAATCTGTATGTCCATTTTCCACGATTTTAAAAGGGAATCTGTTCTTTAACAGTAGAAATCTTTTAAATATACTTAAGTGCATGATAATCCATATGTCTTTAAACATCACCTGAATCTGCATGAGGTCATTTTTGATTGTAGAATAAAACGTCACTCCTAACAAGAGGTAAACAATTACTTATGTATATTTCATATACATGAAATCGCAATGTACAGTTCTCCAGTTCTATATTTTTTAATGAATAAACTGATTGCTGTTTGAGATACTTTTTTCCGTTTACGGACATTTCACTGAGCGACCAGAGGTGCCCCCCCCCCGCCCCCGCTCCCGCTCCCGCTCCGCCCGCCTTTAACACCGATGCTTCTATGGACCCTTATTTGCCTTCTATGGAGCCTTATCTGTCCCTCCCCCTCTCGTTGTCTCGTTGCCATGGCAGCACTGTCTTCATCATTGATCTGCCAACTGGAGATCTTCATATTTATAGATCCACTGACTCAGTCAGTCATTTCAGTCCTTGGAATCATGCCTGTGACCCGATGTTCTTTTCAGAAAAGGAGTCCCATTAAATCCTGAGGCTTTAATTGCCGTGTAAGGGAGACACTGATGCTGGCTGTGTGTGCGAGTTTGCTACTTAAGAACATAACCTCCGAAACATTCCCCAGATTATCATAGTTACAGCCATGATTCCATGTGAAATATTGCTTCTCATCATATAGGACTACCTGTAAACTCCAAAACAAGCCCTTTCAGCAAGACTGAACCAGATTTTCAGAACTGAAGCAAATTTTGTTGAAATGATTGTTTCTGTGGGGAATTACCGCAATTAGTTCAGAAAAAGTTAGCCTACTCTGCTACAATTTTGCTGCAGAAACATTTTTCACAGAGAGTGATCAGACTCCATGGTGCATCTGGGTGATGTGTCAACATGCCAGCTTCCTCCATTTCTGCCTCCTGGGAATTTGGTCCTGAATCATTGTGGAGGTGTCGTGCATACAGATGTTACATATGAATTAATATGGTTGCTTAGAAACTGGCATATGGGAAATTCTGCCTAGTTGTGAGTCCTGCAGTTGTGTCCTGTCCATCCTCTGTTGGCTAATAAGCAGTATTCCATAGGTAACCATGACTGAAACCTCCAGCTTAATAGTCAGTCTTCCTGCAGTTTCCAAGACAACCGAGAGTCTGTTTACTCGCAAGGCTGACAACATGGGGTAGAATCTGGATCATGCCCGCCGCGGGGGGGGGGGGGGGGCGGGGGGGGGGGGGGGGGGGGGGGGGGGGGGGGGGGGGGAGG
>JAODKN010000027.1:22725804-22746453 GCA_026774425.1 Petrocephalus zakoni
CCATTCCAATGCCTTTTTTAAACCAACATCAATCCCTCCCGTTTAATACTCCACATTACCCCTTCCCCCAAACCCCCCCCCCCCCCCCCCAGCTGCTTTCGATAAAAAGAATAAGAAAATAGCAGAACAGTCATAAATACTTGTTTCACCACAGGCCGTGCCTGTCCTCTGGGTTTTGTGATCATTACAGACAAATGGTGAGCTCCAAGGTATAATCATGCTGATGGAATCCAGAAGGACGCATGTCTGAACACCTGGAGTAAATCAGGTGGCGTAGGAGAGAAAACATGCTAGAAAGGGTCAAGGTTGTATAGCAGCTCACCTTTTAAACGCACTGAAGCTCAAAATGGACGCCCTCGTATGTAAGCAAAAGCACTCTGGAGGTGAGCCGCACTTCTGCTAAAACACCAAGGAAGCCGGTCCACAACATGCGTCTGCATCTCTCCTGATGTAAACAAGGGCAAGCTTTAAGTGCATAATGTCTCGCAGAAGAACAGTGTCTCTGCATCATGGTGGACAACGGCGTTACTCTGTCGCTATACTGTGTTTCTTGTTTCCATTATTAACCCTGTGAAGAGGCTGTTTCTAAGTATCACATGGAAACAAAGGCTTCACATACAGTTTGCGTGGCATGGTTTCACAAGTAAAGGAAGATGTTTGTCGCTTATAGTGGAGGGGATTTTTATGTCACCCTCACCACGGAGCTCTATAATTTACAATCTCGTCTTTCAAAATAATAAGGAGGCCTTCCTCCTCTTTGTTCTCTGCTGTTCTTCTTGTGGAGTTAGATTCTGCTGTGTGGTAAATCCTGCTGATGAGAGGACTTACAGAGAGATTCCCATGCACTTCCTCCTCTCTGACTCCTGAGTCTCCTCCTGGGTGCTGCTCCTCTAGCCCTCCTCGTCTCTGACTCCTGAGTCTCCTTCTGGGTGCTGCTCCCACCCCCCTTCATCTCTGACTCCTGAGTCTCCTCCTGGGTGCTGCTCCTCTAGCCCTCCTCCTCTCTGACTCCTGAGTCTCCTCCTGGGTGCTGCTCCCCCCCTCCTCCTCTCTGACTCATGAGTCTCCTCCTGGGTGCTGCTCCTCTAGCCCACCTCCTTTCTGAGTCCTGAGTCTCCTCCTGGGTGCTGCTCCTCTAGCCCTCCTCCTCTCTGACTCCGGAGTCTCCTCCTGGGTGCTGTTCTTCCCCCCTCCTCCTCTCTGACTGCTGAGCCTCCTCCTGGGTGCTGCTCCTCCCCTCAGAATCCTGTGATTTCCAAATGGCTCAGCCAGACCCACAAGCACTGTGGGGTTCTGATGGCATCAACCCCCCAGTACAGTTGGCGCACTGGCATGGAACAAATACTCAGCGGTTTGGAATCTACATTTTGGTCGGAGAATTTATTTGTAAGACATGCCAACAGCATTAGCCTGTGAGGAAACAATTTCATCCTTCTTAAATGTTCGCATTGGGGATTCATACATACTTCTTGGGCTGGCAGTGTTGGGCTGGAACATAGCGATGCTGTTTAGTTAAGGGTCCCTGCATGGGTTATACTATGTAAGGTGAATTATGGGGCAATCAGGGTAAGATTTTGGTCATTCTGTGAAGCTTTTAGCTAGTAAGATGGCATAATATTATTGTGTCTGCTTAGTTTACATGCAGTTAGCTCACAGTTCAGACGCAAATGAACTATAATTTAGGAAAGCAATTGATTAGAAGCAGCGGATAACATTTTGTGCCCTGTGATGGAGGGGCACCCTGTGCAGAGTGTACCCTTTTTTGTGCCCTATGATGGAGGGGCACCCTGTGCAGAGTGTACCCTGTTTTGTGCCCTGTGATGGATGGGCACCCTGTGCAGAGTGTACCCTGTTTTGTGCCCTGTGATGGAGTGGCACCCTGTGCAGAGTGTACCCTGTTTTGTGCCCTGTGATGGAGGGGCATCCTGTGCAGAGTGTACCCTTTTTGTGCTCTGGTATTGGCTCATGGTTCTGCATTAGTTAAGTTCTGTTTGAAAATGGGTCAGGAATTATCAATTAATTTTGTTCCTTATAGCAAAATTATCCCTCTTCCCTGAAATCATTTTACTCGATGTACCAATATTATAAAATAATGCAAATCAAATTCAGATTTGAGTTGTGTAATGTCATTGTCAAAGTTGTGCTCATGGTTAAAAATTGACTAATTAACTATTTGACTAATCGATTCTCTGAAATTCTGTTTATACCGGTAAGCAGATCTGAACTGAACCATTTCAGGAAGGCACAATTAGACAGATTCTACAATAAGGATGCCATTTGATAAAAATGTAGTAACAGAGTTTAAATGTCCAAGTACTGAAAGGAATCTTGTCAGTCTGTTATATTTTAGGTGCTTCAGGGTTCAGTTCTGCCATGTTTGCTGAAACTGGTATCTGTCAGCGAGCTTTAACCAAATGAAGACTTTTATTGAATGAAACGCAAAGTGGCGTTATGATCCATTTAATTGAATCTTGTAATCCTAAACATAAAGAAAAAAAACAATGAAAATCCAACATTAAACAGATTTCCTCCAACGCACATATTTAAAAAATCAATTATTTCACTCAGCACCAGCAGGATTTTATAAAAACTAGGCGTCTTTGGGCACAGGGCTTGTGATCTCTGGCCATGGAAACAGAAAAATACATCCCAGCCCAACATGTGTTATTTCTGTGCCACTGACTGCTTTCTATTAACTCTCATGTTTCTATTAAGGAAGTGTTTACAAAGGGCGGCACAGTGGGGTGGTGGTGCAGAAGTTAGCTCAGCTGCCTCTGTCCTGGTTAGTGTAAGGAGTTTGTGTGTTTCCTCTGTGTCGCTGTGGGGTCTCCTCCCTGCACGCACAGTCCAGAAGAGACCTTGCCCCTGTAGTTTCGGGACAGACCCTCTTAACCCTGCATAAAACAAACAGCTATGGATGGCTAGAAATTATAGCAAGGCTTTTTGTGTAATGTGCCCTGAGCAAACATGGGATTCCAAGGCTGGTCACTAGGTTTATCTTTACACGTCTGCTGTCTTCCTGACTCTCACTAGGTGTCCCACAAGCCCAGCACGCTCAGCACCGGTGACATAGAGCGTGTCCTGTCGCACACAGACCTGACACGCATGTGGCAGAAGGACCTGGTCCCCATGCTGGTGCCCCGTTATCCAAGCTCCCCCGGCAGTCTCTCCGTGCAGCAGGTCAGTGCCGCGGGAGCCGTGCCCAGATGGAGGGGGGAATCGGGTGGCTCCGAGCAGCCACGGACTTCAAATGGCTCTATGTTTCTCCAGCACATCCTGAGAACCCTGCGGTCGCTGAAGGCCGGCTGGGACGTGGAGGAGGATCGATTCCAGGCCTACACCCCTTACGGCTACATGACCTTCACCAACATCATTGCCACGCTTAACCCCGCCTCCAGGAGGCGCCTGGTTCTGGCCTGCCACTACGACTCCAAGTACTACCCGCCTCAGTGGCACGGCCGTGAGTTCCTCGGTGCCACTGATTCTGCCGTGCCATGCTCCATGCTGCTGGAACTGGCCCGGGCTCTGGACCAGGAGCTCATAACCCTAAAGGTAGGCACCGCCTCATTGGTTCTTTGACTAGGGCACCATCAGCACCACCTAATTGGACCTACACCTACTACAGCACTCCCTGTGGACCCATCAACCGCATAATCCCCCCCGCTGAGCCAGCATATACACCTAGTCTTGGCCTAATCAAACCCCCACTCCTTCTAAGACAGGGGTAGGGAACCTGATCCATGGAGAGCCGGTGTGGGTCCGGGCTTTTGGGATGACTTTTCATACCATGAAAAGTCATACCATGTTTAGAGGTCTACATCTCACCCAAGTGCACTAAAAAGAATGAATTTTGATGATCCAAATACTGTGAGCTAACCAGTAGGTTTGCCAGATAAATAAACTAAATGTAAAATCTGTTATTCCATCAGTTCAATAACTACACATTGCTACATGTGATCAAGATACTTTCCTGATTTCTTCTGACTACATCTGGTGTGACTCGAGTGTTCGTTCCAAAGCCAAAAAGATACAAAGTAAATACAGTACTTTCTCAGTCATGGTCACTTAGTGCCTGGCATGGGAGAGTTTCACATCAGCCTCGGTCAGACGTTTGGAAAATAGCGGGCCAGGCCCCTCCCCCAAAGCCCACCCACTGGTCCCACCACCCAGGGGACAGATTTTGGAGCGAGAGGCCTGGCACTGGGGCAGAGGGCATGCTTTCCTGACACCACAGTCAGTGGCGCCGAGACATGTCTGGGTAAACAAACAGGACTCACGACCTGCCTCCATATTTATTTAGCAGAGTGGGAAAGAGCCTGCAAGCCGACGTTTGTTCTCCGTGCAGTGCTCTCACAGAAATCAGAAAAGGAAAATGACACTTTTATCATATAAGTAAGTTTAATATCATCTTGCTAGGCTGTAATTCATTGTAGTGTGTATATTCAATATCCATTACATTATTTTATCCACATGAGGGCTGCAGAGGTTGCGAGGGCAATTTTCATTACAGCCACTAGGTGGCAGTATTTCATCCCGACAGCAGATGGATGTAACAGCAAGACTATTCTTCGGCTGTAATCTGGAGGCAGCCTCTCTAACGCAAGAAGCCCCTTCTCCATGACAGGACTCCAGCCTCGACCTGTCGCTGCAGCTGATCTTCTTTGACGGTGAGGAGGCTCTGTATCAGTGGACCTCCACCGACTCCCTCTATGGCTCCCGCCATCTGGCCAAGAAGATGGAGGACACCGTGCATCCACCTGGCGCCACGGACACCAACCTGCTACACGGCATTGTACGCACACCTGCACGCCAGACCCGCCCAGCCCATGCATACACTCGGGATCCTGTATTCATTGACTTCCCTCCATTGACATGTTGTTTAGGTGAATTGCAGACTCTTTATCTTGGGTTGTGTGTGTGTGTGTGTGCGTGTGTGTGTTGCGTTTTGGCGTACTGGTGCCTCCTATAGGGTGTATCCTGCATTACATCATGAACTATAGGTTCTACATTACAGTAACTCTCATTAAATACACATTTTAATGGTCGAATGGATGGTTTCAGTATGCAATCTCTGTAACATGCCCCTACGATATCCTAGATCCAATAGTGTCAGAACCCTGACATACCCACCATGGACCCACTGGAACTTATAGAGTAGGGGAGTGCTCCTGTTTGTCAAATTTGATTGATACCAGCAGCTGGCAGGCATACCACACAGAAACAGAAGTATGTTGTGAAGCATATTTGTATTATTAACGGACAGAAAGCTACAGATGTTTTTGTTATCTCATATCCGGGCTTACAGTTAGATAGCGATGGTTCTGTTAAACAAACAGATAAAAACCGTCATTGCAAAAAAAAAAAAAAAAAAATGATAAGAGTTTAATATGCTTCAGCGTTTTTTTTTCTTTTTTTTTTCAAAAGTTCCATGGTGCTGTAACATCCAGGAAGATGGAGGGTGATGGTCAGTCAGGGAGCCAGATACATGATAACATTGCCCTAGGAATAACCACATCACTCCTTTCAGGCTTTGGGCCGACCACTGAGTCTCTATGCCATCTTCAGCCAGTTCTGAGATTCTTCCTTCTCACAGAGTCACTTCTGTTTAATAATAATAGTGACTCATTTTCATTGTTGACACACCAGAGCCAACAAAATGTGTGCTCTGCCTCTAACCCATATGCAACATAGCAGTGGGAAGCTCATTCTGGGCCTGGGAGCAATACTTTGCTATGGTACCTCAGTGGTACCTCGCTGGTCTGGGAATCAAACCAGCAACCTTTCAATCACAAGTGCACATCCCTAACTATTAAGCCACCCTCGCCCCAAAAATGGAAAGCCGTCTTGGAGAGGCCGGTGATCGAACCCAGGGGTCCACATTCACAAAGCGTGTTGGTGTTGATAGAAAGTTCCACACAGTGCTTCCATATCGATCTACTCCAGGATCTCTTCGTGCTGCTGGACCTGATTGGCGCCTCCACGCCTCGTTTTGGCAGTCAGTTCCCCAACACTGCTAAGTGGCTGAGCAGACTGCAGAACATCGGTGAGTCCCACCTCTACCCCAATCAGACAATCAGGAGCACACACATTGGCTTGGTCATCGTCAGTTTTAATGTTCCTTAGGTCCTTCTACTTCTCTGACCATTTATGGGTTCTAAATTATGCATCGTTCCTGATGGTTGCTAAGCTACCAGTTGACCTGCATGACCCGTCCAAGTGTTACAAAAGAGACTGACACCAACTGTGCTGTTTCTTGACTTCCCATTGGCTGGCAGAGCGTCGGCTGCATGCCATAGGCCAGCTGGAGGACCATCCATTAGAGGTGCAGTATTTCTGGCCAGGGCTGTCCGTGGGCCCGGTGGAGGATGACCACAAGCCCTTCCTGAACAAGGGTGAGTCATTCTTACTGCTGTTCCTTACGTGACCTCACTGCTCCTGGGTACATGGGCCTGCTATTTGTTTACAACCTAATTTACGAAACTTAAGCCCCAGCAAATGCTATAAATCATAAAAGCACCATTAAGATTTGGTCAGAAACCAGCGGCAGTAGTAGTAGACATGTTTTTCTTCCGAATGTTGTTTTCTCAATCCACCAATAAAATGGTCTGCGCAATCTATCACATGACCAAATGGGACAAAAGCTAGATATTAGTTAAGGGCATGGCCAAATATTCTGAAGGTTGCTGCAGGACCATTGAAGAAGAACTGGTCCTGAGATAAATGTGAATTGTGAGTCACTTTGGATAACAAGGATCTATAAAGGCGCTGAAGTTAGGCATAGTTCTGCAGCTAGTGTGTCCTAGCGTGTCAGAGGACAGTGAGTGACTCATCGGAATGATGTAACGCTCTTTGTCTTAAAGAAGGGCTTGCAGTATTCTTCCTTTTGTGAACCAGAGTTGTAAGTTAAGTTGAGCAACAGGCCATATCTTGAAGGCCAAGGTTTACCTGTCTAAGTGGCTACCCTCCACGTGCTGGGCAGGTGTGCGGGTGCTTCACCTGATCCCCACGCCTTTTCCCTCCGTGTGGCACACCTTCGACGACGACGAGGAGAACCTCGACCGAGCTACCATCCAGAACCTCAGCAAGATCCTGCAGGTCTTCGTGCTGGAATACCTGAAGATGTGAAGAGTTCCCGCCGAGGTGCGACTCTGCTCTCCCACAGAGTCCGTGACTGTTTCAAGCTCATATAACACGTCAGCTCACAAGTGTGTGTTTTACCATTTTGTCTTATGATGTGTTCTTCTCTTGTTGCCTGAACCGAAAAGATGGATTAAAGGGAACGAGTGGAAACAATTTGTCGTTCTAACTTTGCTGCTGACTGCAATCCCGATGTTCCTGGATACGTAAACAGCAACTCCCTAATTAAATGGAACGAACCCGAAAAACATGAAATAAAAACACCCCATTCCATCATTTCGATTTGGATATTAATTAGCCATAATTGCGTGGCAACATTTCTGAGTCAGATGCCTTGTTGTGCGATGCGTCGCATTGGCCCAGACATTTTATGAATGTTTCAGCATATGACATACGTGTTACCTGTGAGGCAGAAATCAAACAGAAAACCTTTGTTTTGTCAGGAAAAGGCCCGTTTGTGTTTGGAAAGGCTGTTTACAGATGTAATGAATGCAGGAAGGTAAGAATTAACTTCAGCTATTTGCTGGGTTCCTTAAATTGGCTTGAAATAGTTTCCTCTTTATGGCAAACGGACAAGTTTATGGAAAATATTAGCCTAGCTGTTTATTTTTTTACATGGGGTTGGAAAGTCAGGCAGCATTTCTGTGTACTATGAGTTGTGAAATAATTCAGGGCAAAGCTTTGCTCGTTTGTAGCATAGGACACGATTGTCGTCTTTTTTTTTCTAGCATTTTAGTACTCCTGGAGAAATCCAGGATTAATTACATGCAATTCTGAGTAATAACCGCACCTCTCTGGAAGGGAAGTATCCTTTGCTGTTGAGCAGCAGAAAGCAGGAAGTGATACTGTCTCGCCCATGCCACTTGTGTGACTGGACGTGACGTGTCCGGTTATTCAGCAGAACTGCAGCTGTCCCCCCAGGGTCTGAACTTCAACCTGCCAGAGCCGTCCAGCTCCGCTGACCCCTCCCTCTCTAAATCCCTACTCACCCCACTCATCCATCTGTGGAAGGAATATCTGCTGTCATAGGTCTTGGTGGATCTTAGAATCAGGCCTTCAGTAAGGCCTCTGTGGGGGAGGGAGGGTGGGGGCTTTGTAGGGGGGTTGGAGATGTGTGGGTCCATTCATTAAGCAAGCTTCACATCCGCCGATCAAAGAGAAAGGATTCCTTGGAGCAAAACACACCTCAGTCTTTGCAAATGGGGGAATTGAGGGACCACATTTACGTAACAGATGTTTTTTTCCAAAGCGATGCACAATTCACAAAGCAGATGGGTCAGATGGTCAGATGGGTCGTGTTCAGGGACCCGACATTATTCTGCTGGCCCTGGGATTTGAACCGGCAACCATCGAATCATAGGCATGGCAACCCACCCCCCTCAGCCACACACCACCCACGGGACTGTGCAGTATGATTTGGGAGTTTCCTGTCCAAAGATAACTGTGCTTTTTTACCCTATGAACAAATTGTTACTGATCATCCAGAGGTGCTTTCTCAGATGGGGGAAGTCTCACCATCCCCTCAGGGGTTTTCCCCAAAGTTCCTGGTTATTTTATGTTATGTTGTGTTCTTGTGTGTGTGGGCGAACTCAAAACGGTGTTTTATACCGTCTGTTATTTAAATTTCATGTCATAAGGTGTGTGTGAGCGCTGTTTAGACACCACAGTACCCCACTCCAACCCTGTGGAGCTGTCCTGTTGTGTGTGTGTGTGTGTGTGTGTGTGTGTGTGTGTGTCGTGTTCTCCTTAGTCTCCATCAGCTGCTCATCCCACGTGGGATCACCCTCCCCCCCATGCCCCCCAAAGTGGAATCTCCCACTCCAGCTATTTCCCCCAGGTCAGCGAACCGCGGGCCATCACATTGAGCTGATGTGGGGAAAATTGTGATTTCACACCCTTTCAGGCCTGCCATGTCATTGTGCCCTACTACACATTTACGGTATTAGGAAGGTCCAGCTTCTCTGTAGCGCCTTGTTCTGCACCCCATGTGACATCATTCACTGACGCATCACTGGCTGCTGTTGCGTTTGTCATTAATATCATTGCAGATTGTGTGAGATGCACATCAGCTCCATATGTTCGCTGGCATCTGGGATCCTGGATATAATGCAGAGAATCTTCCGTCTTCCGGCCCCCTTGAATTTTCTGGCTTGGACCTAAGTTTGGACCCTCGGCCTCTGTTGAGACACACATGCACACACACACACCAGGCATTGTGCCCCGTGGGGGGGCTCAGTTTAACTCCGTCTTCCTGCCTTCTGGAACACCTGCTGTTTCTAGGTCTCCTGCCCTGGGGCCAATCGGAGGCTAAGCCATGCCACCTCCTGATCCTCTTAGTGCATGCTGGGTAATCTCTCTCCATAACGAGGTTATCCCTGACAGCACTCTCCTGGAAAAGAGTGGATCCTAAGAGCGAATCCCATCAAACCCCCAACATTCATTCAGCTCCTTTATAGCAGTAAAAAATATTTTATCTGTCTGTTTTGTCAGAATTTTACCGGGTCACGTCTGCCAGTTCGTCACTGATTCCGTCTTAATGGCCGGTGTCTTTTGGCCATGTTCAGTCAACACCAAGTGCCAAAATAAGACCTAAAGAAAACCTGTCGCCCGCGCTTGAACGTCGCTTCAGGCAGAAGCGTCTGCTAAGTAAATAGATGTACATTTGTTTACATTATTTTCATACATTAATTACAGCTTTCCTGGACGAATATCATCCATAGGTGCTTTTAAAGTGCTAACATGCAGCTCCATTTAATTAAACTTTAAATTTTAATTAAAAAAAAATTTAAATATTGTCTTTTATTTATGCTTTCTTCTAGTTAGAATAACATTGTTCTATGCGTAGAACCTTAAATCTAATTGGGGACTTTTTAGGGGCCGGAAACTGCGTCCCATAGCAGTAGCTGCAGAGCGGTAACACAGCACAGCCATGCTGTTCCTGTCATGGTGCTCTCTTCCGCAGGTGGGGCTACAGCAAGGACAGACCAGGCTGTTCTGGAAGTCTGACCAGAACCAGCCTGACCTTTATAGTCCCGTGTGGGGGACATTTTTCCCCCATTACATCTCTGTCCCCTGCTTCTGCGATCCCGGCGGTTTCGTCTTGTAGGGAGAGTCAGCGATGATCTCGAGCGCTTTCCCAAACTCACCGCTGCAGCTGTTTCCTGCCACGGCGACAGAGGTGGTGGTGGGGGCACAAGTTTACAGATGTTTACTTGTACCTGATGTTGGTGTCGGGAAGGCCTTTTGCAATTAGGTAGAGTCTCAAAGTCTTCTCCTGCCACAGATCCTGAAACCTGGTGGTCATCTTGGAGGAGGAGTAAACCACACCTCCAGCTCCACACCCAAGTGCCAGAACTCCCATACTAATAAATCTTCAAGGAGCAAAACACCTACAGCCTTCTCCTAATTGCACCCTGTCAAATCTTCTGCTGGAAGCGTGTTCGATGAAGTAGCTGGAAACTGGAAGTACCTGTTGCACCCTCGCACTCGTAACATATGAAAAATGCTGCGGTTTCAAAATCAAGCAAATATTGCCCTTGGAGAGAGAAAGGCTGGGTCACGCCTCACTTCCCCGTAGCTGGCTTCACGGGACCCTGTTTGTTCAAAGAGGAATTTAAAAGAAAACAGAAGTAACTGTCATTGTGCTGTGGATTATTTTATTGCCCTACTAAAAAATGATGTCTGCCAAGCTATAATTATCAGCGAACTCCAATTTACTAACAATTAAGGTTCCACACTTGCGTGCGGAAGCAAGAGGGACTCTCCCCGTTAAGGGAAAGTGTGTGTGTGTGTGTGTTTGGCGTGACTAGGCTGGGGGGGGGGGGGGCAAAATGATACCTTTTTTAGAGGAGACCATCTGCTACGCTACACTGTGAATACACACCCACATCAAAGCCACATAGTAAATATACACCCACATTAAAACATCACAATGGTATCTTGGGGCTGTTACCTGTTTCAACAAAACCACTGTTTCCCCAGGGTGGAAAAATGGGGGGGGGGATGGGCTGAACATCATTAATTCATTATTGTAGCACTGAATTATGATGTGCATGATTATATAGTTGTTCCCAGATCATCTTAGCTCTGTCTGTACCTAGTCACGAAAACACGCAAATTCATACACCAGGCAAGCATGTCATTCCCATTAATGGTGAAGCTTTTCAGCAGTCAAAGCTGATTGACAAGCATTCACTGTCTCCAGATAGTGGGCCTGAACATGAAAGTGAGGCACAAACCTGCCATGTCTCTCCTCCAAAAGGACCCCAGTCGACTACAGGGCAATGGCACACACAGGGAAGTGTCCAGTCGCCAATAAACCCAAACCATGCCTTCTGACTGGAGAACAAAACCCCACACTAACAGTGAGACAAGATGCAAACTCTGTGCATGCAAATTGGAATTCAACCACACAACCCTCTGCGTTTAGGACAACAGGGCAAACTGCCACGCCCCTGTTAGTTAGTGCCTGTTTGTTTAGGGTTCACAGCTTTGGACAGTAACCTCTCTGGCTATCAACTCCCCTCCCAAGGTCACCTGTTCGCCGCCTTTCATATTATCTGTGTAAAAAGTGTCAGGCGACGTCTATGGCTTGGATAGAAACCAGTCACTACATGACGGACCTCGGTCAAGCAGCGAAAATTTAACTGCAACAACCAGACAACATGAAATATGCATTAGGAAATGGAGAATGTTTCCCATGCATCAATGCAGACCTGCAGTTATTTGGGTAATGAAAAGTGAGAAAATTAAGTCAGTGTACAATTGATTCATCTATTGCATTCTAGAGCTCTGGACAAGCTTTAAGACCTGAAGTATCAACTAAGTATCAAAATGACCAATAATAATTCCAAACCTTTAAAAGTTGTTTCCATGTTTCAGCTTAGTAGTAATATTATCATGCTTGTAATGGATTCCCAGATAAAAAAAACAATATACAATTAAATAATAACATTACACAAATAAGATTAACACAATTAACATTAACTGTCCTTATCCAAGTTGTTTACTTACGTAATTAAATGAATGTGTAGTTGATGTAATGCTCTAAGTAAAAGACACACATCTCTGTTGGCTCCATTGTCAAAAAACCTAGCGGTGATTCGTATAAATTAAGCGAATTATTCGGTGACGTATTTGTTCTGTGAAAGGGCCTTTCTGACGGCGTACTGTAGCGTTATTATTTTGCGTATCGGGGCAACGCAGCATCTTTCAGGTGGACACAGCGAGTGATTGTAACGTGCAAAGAAGGCCAAGCTTGTGCTTTTTATGGTGGGGGATATTATTCAGAGGTTGGACTTGGAGGGGGGTGAATGGGTCCCGTTCCCCCTTTGGATGCCATTCGGGTTCCCGTGCGCGCGCCTCTGGAAGGTGTGCTTTCTGACCCATTAAACCGGGCTCCTATACTTTAGGACGAGAAGCTTTATAGCACGTCTATAAACACCACATTGCCAAACTATGAGACGGACTTGTGCGTATAGAAAACGAATAAAAAAGACTCAAGTCAAAAGTTTTAGAGTAATTGTGCATTGCTTGGTTTATCAGATTTTTTAAAGAATTAACACATTAAAGCCGTGAATATCTCATGGCTAACACGTTAATGACGGACATAAAGCTTCGTGTAACAGCTTCCTGCGGTCTTGTAGATGCACACGGTCCGGCCAGCCTTGGGTCGTGACATGGGATATCATGTACTGCCTTCCGGCTCCGGTACCCCATTAATCCGACAGCTTTCGCTGTTTAGCGTCACGCCGTCGTTTTGTGTTTATTTGGAACAATTTCAGAGCCACGTCTGCAGTCTTTTTTATCTTAATATCAGATTAGGATTATTGGATTTATTTTTAAAGGTGTTGTATCCCTTCTGTCCAACAGAGAACACTAGTGAGTTACATCCAAGGACAGGATTCCGGCTCCACCGGCTTTCTCGGGTGAAGAAAGTTTATATGACATATATTATCGAAATTACACTTGTTTACGGTTCAGGCTTTATTAATCTTAAATTTTTTTGTTAAAGTGTCTTGAAATAATAGGTGTGCAGCATTTACACTGGATTTCCAGAAACCGGTGTCAGTTTTTGTACTGACGCTGGTGTGTAAAACGCTGACTGCGTCCATTCCTTGGAACGTTGTTATACATGGCAAAGGCAGCCCCCGAACCCGCGCCGGGAAAGCGCGCACACGCGCACGTGCCCGCGCCGCGCGAAAGCAGCTGCTTATACGTGTCAGAAACTGGCAGGGTTTCCACGCGCACCGATGACGTGTTTAGCAATTAAATATATATGATTTGAAAGTTCATTATCGGGACAATGGGCTACGTTACAGGGTAACCCAGATGCATAGTATTTTCCATTATTGCTATGCCTGAATAAACATATGAAACTACGTGTTTAAAAACTAAAAAAAAGCTGGCATTACTGTCTGCCCGTGGCTTCTGTTGTTATTGTCATGTAAAATAAAAGCGCCCGAATACTCGCTCCTCCCCTAAGTAGTTTCAGCTGTATGTGGCTGTTGGAAAAAAAAAGCTGAAACTGCAACCCGATACTCCAGTAGTTTCTCCCCTCCCTCGGCGTCGCCGCTCGGCAGTCTATGCAGGGCAACAAGTAGCCGGTGCCCCGTGTGATGGTCTGGGCAGAGAGCGCCTGGTCGGGTTCGCAGGGATAACAGGACTATGGTTAGGCACCGGGGGGGCACGGACACATCGTTTTCGGCGCTCCTTTCATTCCTCGGGATACTTTTCTGAAGCTGGTAGATCACGGAAAAAAAAGAATGCAAGCCATGGATCCGATAACCAAGTGGTCGCCGAAGCAAGTTGTTGACTGGATGAAAGGTATGAGTTCGGGAAAGTTTTTCTATCTCCATTGAATAACATCTGATTTTTGGGTGCCTTGTTTACCTTTATGTGACTTTCATAGAAACTTGAGTTTTCTTTATCAATTCGCAGCCACTTACCATCAATGACTATAATAATAATAATAATTAATAATAATGAATGTTAATGTTGTTGTTGTTCAGATATAATTTCGGCAAATACCATTTGTTGTCAGTGTTGTTTTATCCCTTTAAATGTGCTCTGCTCTCTAAGTCGCCGACACTTTGATCTCCCCCAGTTGGCAGTAATTTGTGTTTCACGCTTGTAACACTGTTCCCACGGCTGGATAATGCTTAATGGGCAATCCTCGGTCGTTTCAACTTCAAAAAGTAGCTGAGGAATGTATTAAAAGCGTAATGTATAAGGTGTCGCGTGTAAGTCGTGCATGAATAAAGTAACTTTTGTTACTCCGGTGTTTGGCTGGGGTTTGCCAGCGCATAATTGTAGCCTATCTGGTAGTGTATGTGGTGGTGTTTTTCTTTAAACGGAAAATTTCACATCAAATATTTAGGAGACTGCTGTGCGCCCAGAAGTCGTATATGAACTTGAAATTAGCGACAATACTCTTGAATATTGCTTTTCATGTTTTAGCAAGTGCGGATGATCTGGCGACCTGTTTTTCTAGTGGAGCATTCAGGTTTCCTGAGATTACGCAAAAAAAAATCACAGCGAAAAGTCAATTTCCCCTTTTAAAGGTATCATCTGTTATTGACAAAAACCTGTATTTCCAGATCCCACAATAGGGTGGCTCGCCCCTTGTCAGTGTCCCTTCCACTAAAAGCCTATCTGATTGAAAGGGACACGAGTTTTGACGTCCATGTCACAAAATCCCAAAACTTACCAAGGTTTGTCTTGGTAATAAAATATGCAATAAAAGGCAATTATTTGTCGGAGTCGGAAAAACGGGAACTATATTATATTCTTGTCATATTAACTTTCCCACGAAATATTTGAGGGTTTTCCATCATTCATGACATCTGTAGTTTTAAATTGCGACGATGTCTCCAAGCTGTAATTAACACATGTAGAGCCAATCAAAAATAGATGTTATTTTTAAACAGACTTAAGAAAGCTTTGTTATATACACACAGGCATTAGCCCATTTTTAAAAGTGTGCTAAAACTGCTGTGCAATATGGTGTATGTCAGTTATAATCCCTTTGTATAATGTAGAATGTTCGCTGCTGGGTCTGTACGCGCAGAGGCCGAGCTGCCCATGGACACTGACATGCATACTCTGCACTGCCAGCCAGCCAGCCCGTGGGTCCTATGCTGACCCGGGGTTAACGCTATAAACACCCGATGGACAATCGGTTGCTGTGTCTGGCAGGGTTGCAGCATGTGCTCCTTCACTCGTGCTATTAGAGCTGGGGTCGCTGTCCGGAGTCGCCTTGGCGCGCTGGGTTAATGATTAACCCCGGGTCCGTGTATCTGGCCGCTCCTTTTAGCCGGAAGAATGACACCGGTCTTCAGTGTAGCGCGGTCGGGCTGAGGGAGCAGGGATCTGCCGCTCGTCTTCAGTTCCAGGCTGGGGAGCGGGATTTCATTGAGAATTGGGTGCCTCAGGGTTTTGCGCAAAAGACGCATAAATCCCCCGCCGCCTTTTCCCAGACTTTAACACAATGATCATGGAGCCAAGCCCCCTCTTGTCTGGTCCTGGCTGGTATGACACGTGATAATGCGTCATCATTAGTCTGTCCCCTCGGGGGTGCCTTTAGGTCCCACGTTCACAAGGTGACTTTCACAGACGCCGTGCTGCTTTGCACGGCTGATCGTACAGAGCGGCTTTCATTTATACCAGCCTAAGCCGCATCTGTCCAAATCGGGTCTTGAATGCGCGGCTAATAAGTTTACTGCTCCGCCGATGCTATGAGAGGAATGTTTAGACGAAAACTCGGCCAAATAGTTTCATGCTTACAGATTTTTCCTCCCCCTTTCCCCCTCTTGCTTATCCAACGCTGACGCTCTGCCAAATAGTTTTCATTCCTTTCCAAGTTAGCCTAAGTGTTTAAAACATGTCGTCTTCCCCTAGCTACTGTAATCCACGTTTTTTTGGCCTTCAGTTTAAAAGGGTTTCACTTCGAAATGAGTTGATTGCGTTATTAGTTGAAGTTCACCCATTTTCTGTAACCACTTGTCCTATTCCGAGTCACAGGGTGTCTGGAGCCTGTCCCAGAGGTTTCAGACAAGGCAGGGGATATCCCAGGATTGGGGAGGCAGCCCATTGCAGGACACACACACACCATTCACGCCTATGGGCAATTTAGTAACTAATTAGCCTAATCATTTTTTTGGAGTGTGGGGCGTAAACCCCACTACATCATGGGGAGAACATGCAGACTCCATGTAGCCATGATGGAGATTCAGACCCTGGTCCCAGAGGTATGAGGCAACAGTGAACCACACTGCCACCATTCCCCTGTTAGACGGAGTATTTTACTTATTAAATCTGACACCTATATTTCTATTTTTAAAAATGTTCCAAATGCAGCAGAAACAAAGTAGCCAGGATTTTTGCCACTATTTTAGTTGGGTCTAAGCGGCTGCTAATAATTTAATGCCTTTGAGCCCAAGTTCTGGAGTGAAATGGTGAAAATGCAAATTGACCAGGAACCCGGGGAAACCTTGTTAGGTTAAACTAAAACTGCACTGTTAAGCTCTCTTTGTTGTTCTCTGGTGTCGGTAAACCCCGGCGAAAGGCAGCTGCTCGGCGCTGTGCACGTGACAAGGCAGGCACACTGGCAGTTACAGGCTGGGGCTTTCGGGGGGTGTGGCCAGTTTTTCCCGCCGCTGGGTGTGATGGGGCATCGCGGACGCTTAACCCAGAGAAGCTACAGCCAGGTGTTTGGCTCTTATCAATCTGATCATGATCTGTTGGTGATAAGTGGAACATCAAGAAAGCCCCCATCACTTCTCCTAAATGCCCCCTTGTTAACCGTCAAAGTCATAGGTATGCTACTGCAGGCTTTTTTTTGTTTTTAGTAATTCATGCATTTCCTTGGGTGAAATACTTGTCCTTATCTGCTCTAACCTGCAAGCAAGACTGCTGCAGGGTTGTTTTGAGGGAACGGCTATGCAGCTCTAACAGATTGACAGCTTTTTTTCCTCAAAGCCACGCATCCTTAAATGGACACTGAAACTGCGAAAACAGAACCTGAGTCTTCAGGAGTTTTCTCTGTCAGATGTTTCATTAAGGTTCTAAGCCACCACCAAGCTGCGCTTTTTGGTTTTGCTGATCATTTGCTTACCAGGGGCCTCTTGGAATGGGCTATGAATGTGGCACCTTTCTGCATCTGGTGAAGAGCGTCTTGGTAGAATGGGACATCCTGCTAGTTTCTCCAAGTGTCCATTGACCTGAGCTCAAAACACAGGAATCTTTGTCTTTCCCAGTTTGTTTTTTAACGTCATTCACTTTGCTGTTAATTGATGTGCCTTGGCTCCGAGTTCCTGCCCTGTCCTGTTATCTTAGTCCAGCAATTTGTTTGTTTGTTTGTTTGTTTTTGCTTGAAAAAAGCACTGTGGAAGCCTGAGAAAGGCAAGTTGAGGCCGTTGGAGTGGTCATTCTGCCTCCAGACCAGTATAGATTGTTGTAATTTGCTTTCTATTCAAATTTCTGATATGCATTGCAAATCCAAACAGCCTAAACTACTCAGCCATGGCACCCTGTAGGACGAAAACCTGACGTCTGAGTCATCCTTAGGTGCTGCTCCAATGATCTAGTTTTTAGACCTCAGCAATCCTTTCAAGCCGGCCAAAATGGCCCATGGTAAAACTCAGAATAACGGAAGACAAACCAGTTGCATCTGCTCTTGGTCATGTGAAAACATCGTACCACCACCTCTCTGCCAATGACAGCATTGTGAGTTATTTCCTCACCTAACCAGAAGTCCCGGATCCGCCCCGACGATGCGCCTTTGGAAGTGTCTGAAATGTTAGCTGGGTCGGAGCCTTGCGTTGTTCTGTTGCAGGGTATTTGTCAATCTCCTCTGACATCATGCCTCACTGGTTCTGGGGTTTGGACCTATTTCGGGTACGATTTTTGGGTTTTCATGCATGCTAATCGGTCCTTTTGACTTGGGGCTATTTTGCTTTTTTGTAAGAAAATGGAAGCATCTTTTGGTGATCAGTCTTGGTCTCTGGTCTCCATCTCTGGTGTTACCCACATGATAGCGATCATGGGACCGTTACGGGATTTATGTTCCCATGCAATCGGAATTGTGAGCTAACCACCTGCTAAGCAGATGTCTCCATAAGTCTGACACCAAAGGAGCCCTCTGTCCCACTCCATGTACTCTCTGTGCATGGCACCAGCAGATCAGGTGCCTTCATTTGGTCAGCATGTGATGCACAACAGGCTGTGGGCTGCTCGAGACCCAGTGACCAGTAGCTATGAGAGGAATGCTGTTGATTTTTCAGTTGCTAATCCAAGTCTCTCCGTTTTGGGAAGAACCTGCTGACAAAAGTTCTCACTGATCCTTGTAAGTACATATTGGTGGTATTAGTTGGACGCTGTACCGAAAAGAGCTAAACGCAACATCTCTCAGTAGCCGAGAAAGCTTTAGGCCGGCCGCTATTCCTGTCTGCACTGCGAATCAATGGCAGATGACTTTAAGCTGTTTTCTTCTCCAAAACACTGAAACTCTACCCGTTCATTGTTGCTCCTAACCTGCCCACTGAAACACTTTTGGGTAATTATTAGGAAAAAGACTATCTGAATTCAAAGATGCTAAGCAGTGCACCCCCGATGGATAAACGGTCTATTCGGGCTGTTTCCTTTCTGATTTACGGGAGGCCGCTGCATGTGTTGCGTGCTTCATGTGTTGCGTGCTTCATGTGTTCATGAAGCGGCGCGCTGAACACGTGTGGTGCCGTCGTGGAAACTGCAGGCGTGAGCCGCGGCGCGATTGTGAGGCTCTCGGGCGTGACGCTCCTTCTGCGCGCTTCCCGTCAGAGTGCTGATGTGCCGGGCAGCTGTGGCTCGCCTTTCGGTTGCTCTCCGCCCGCCTTCCGCTGGCTGTCCCGTGCATCCTCCGCTTCCTCTGACCCCCCGTTTCCAAAAAATCCCCGCACGGCTTCTCGCTCACGGCTGTGGGGCCCGATTCCTGTCCGGTGGGATAGTGGGAGGCAAGGGGGTGGGTACCAAGAACTTGATGGTCACCCCCCACCACCAAATAACTTCCATCAAAAGTCACAAAGGTCCACAAGATGGAGTTTATCAAAACTCCCCGTGAGAAAGCACCGAAAGTTCCTGCGGGAAACACCGGCGGCCTTGTGACTTATCTCTGCTCGCCGCGTCGTTTTGGCGTGGCCTTTTGGGTGTGTTTAATGATATACCTGGGTAACATGGAACCTGTTCCTTTGTAAATTTATGTAAATTTCCCTGGGTCCCTTTTCCCTGTTTATTAAGAAGAGAACAGAAAGTTTTGTCGGAAGGGGAGATGCGTCAGCCTGAGTCGTTGCAGTGGTGGTTTTGCCCAGGACTGTTGAACTGACTCCTTTTCAGCTGTTCAGGAGTGGCCTTCTGGAGTTTCGTGGAATATTATCTATTGTAGTGCAAAAAAAGAAAATGCTATTGGACAGCTGGAATGTAGTGTCATGTTTTCCTCTTTTCAGTTCTGTTTTTTTTTTTTTTTTTTTAACATCTACAAAGTGCACATAAAAGCAGTCTCTCTGTATTGGTTTAGACCGTTAAAAACCGATGAACAACCCACGGCCTGTATTTTCTGACAACTGCTATGTAAACGGGGGGGAGGTGTTTCTCGGGTGCGACCTGCTGGACAAAAATGCCCAACTCCCCCTTTTATTCTTAGTTGTGAAAACCAGGCTGCCATAGTTCATTGTAGTTTATTTACTCTTTTTTTTTTTTTTTTTTTTTTTTGCAAATTCTGGTTCCCAGGGTAAAAAGTGGATCCTTCTATATTTTTTTTAAGCCAGCTGTGCACCAAATTACCCCCAATTCCCAAGGTGGTCCGTGCCCTGCTGGGATTGGCTCGGGTTGCTGCCGATGGCCATGTGTACCAGGGCTGTCCTAACTTCTCACGGTGCCACTCACAGGGCGCAGTACCCGTCCCATGCACGCTTGAGCTTGTGGTTACATTTTAATACAACCTGTGCTAAGCTTACTCATTGCATGTTCATTACATTTTCCCCCCTTTATGTAGCATGCCTCTGAATACATATGAAGCTTCATACCACAAGCCATCAGACTGCCTCTCTTCAAATTCCTCTAAACAGCATATGCAATCTACCTCTAAATTGCAACTGCACTTTACTTACTTATGAAGTTTACACCTCTGCACTATTTATTTACTATCTCTGCAGTACTTTGTTATTATCACTGCGCTATTTATTTACTGCCTGTTTGCGCCTTGCATGCCCTGTTACTGTAATGTTAAATGTACTATATGTTGCACCGGGGTCATGTACATGTGTGAAGCTGCTGATGACAAAGTAACCATGAACCTACCTGGGGGAAGGAAAAAATGGTGAAATAATGGCAGGGCGGTTTTATAAAGCAAGTGTGCATAAAGTCAGTAGTAGGGAGGCATGGTAAGGTAAGTCAGTAGTAAGGAGGCATGGTAAGGTAAGTCTGTAGGAGGGAGGCATGGTAAGGTAAGTCTGTAGGAGGGAGGCATGGTAAGGTAAG
>JAODKN010000027.1:22784867-22817545 GCA_026774425.1 Petrocephalus zakoni
TCCTATCGCCCTAACCTAAACCCTGTTTGGTTTTTACCCCCCCCCACTTGCACTCCCCCCCCTCGGGCCGGCCGGGGTGCTGGGGGGGGGGGGTTGGGGGGGGGGGGGGGGCTCGGGGGGCAAGAGAGAGACGGAGATGAGGTTGGGGGAGGTGGTAGAGAGCGAGCTGAAGCGAGCGCATGTGGGAGGCGTCGTGTTTAGTGTGAAACAGGATGTTCCAGTCGAGCCGTGTGAGGCAGCTGCGAGCTTCTGCCTGCACTGGCTGCGCAGCCGTGCTTCCTCACCCCGATCTGTGCACGCTCCCCCTAACAGTTTGCCTTAGTTTCATCCCCCTGCTTCTCATTCTGCCTCCTCTCCGTAACAGGTCTCCCTGCGGCCGAAATCGAAGAAGAAGAGTCGAGGTAAGCTTTCTCTGGGTTCTAAGCTTTCTCGGGGTTCTAAGGGTCTGTGCACTGTGCTCTTTTCAGGGCTCTAAGGGCCCCCTTTGACTGTGCTCTTTTTATGGCAAGATCTTGGGCAGCTTGTGACTCTGTAGCTCACCGAAAAGTACTAAGGCTGCACGTGTGGGGCGTTGACGTCAGGATCTCGGATGTGAGGGAGGGGAGTGACGTTGCCTGAAACTCGACTTTGGTTCAAAAGGGCATAAATATCGATGGGCTGTCCTCCATCCTCAGGCAATGTGACAATGAGCCGGAGGAGGATTTCCGTGAAGGAGCTGGGGAATGTGGACCACCAAGGCTGGCTCTACAGGAAGACTGAGGGAAAGGGCTTTCTAGGCATCAAGTGGAAAAAATACTGGTTTGTGCTGAAGAGGACGTCACTGTACTGGTACACCAGTCAGATGGTGAGTGACCGCTGATGTTGAATTGCTCAGCATTACTAAGTTCCTGTTCAGTATCCGGCGAATGGTCATAGGCTGACAGTCTTTGCCACAACCAGATAGCTCATGCTCCATGATGATTTATAACAAAAAGCAGCTGATCTTCTGGATGGTAGAACCTGCCAGTGATGTTGTTGTTGTTTTTAGCCGTTTCTGCACTGTTTTATGATCGAATGATCAGCGCCATGGTACCTGGGTTTAAAATGACGCGCCACTCTGCGGTGTTGATTCCCTTTTAGGCCGAAAAAGCTGAAGGCTACATCAACTTGGCAGACTTTCTGATTGACCGAGCCGTGGAGTGCAAGAAAAAGTAGTAAGCAAGCAGTTTGCTCTGAAATCTCTTTAAACCCTGTCTGTAGGAAATAGACTGAGCTGAAGCATGTGGTGAATGTTTGACAGGAACCGTTAACCACTTTTGATCACATGCGTCTTTGCATAATTGGCTTATGTAAAAGTAAAAGCATGTTAAAGCATGGACGGATGGAAAGTGCGTGCCAGCTCGTGAGAACATGCTACCGTTTTCTCAAGTTACTGGAATTATTTTGGCCTGTTGCTTCACATAAATCACAGTAGTAGCTTGTTTTTGGAAACTGAGTCAACTCTTCTTTTCCCCCCCAATACATATTGACATGTACTTTTCCTTTCAGGCCTTTTATCTGTTTAGTTTTGACAAGTTAATCTACAAATATGGTAGTCTTTGATAGAGGTAGCATTTTAGTTATATGGCTTGACGTTACTAGTAGTTTTTATTCTGCTCTGTGGTTTGATCACTTTGTCCCCTTTTTCTGTGCTCTGTCCCCTGTCCCTTGTCCTCTGTCCCCTGTCCTCCCCTTCTGTCCTGCCTCCTCCTCTCCCACAGCGCCATGAAGGCCTGTCACCCTGATGTCATGATGTTTTACTTTGCGGCGGAGAGCAGCGAGGACATGAATGTGTGAGGACCCGGGGCCGTGCGGCGATGAGAACGTGCCGCCTGGTGCATCTTGCTGCGGCTTTGTCACTGAGGCCCCCTTACCTGCTCAGCGCCGCTGATGAGTCACACTTTGCATCTGCGCTGCTGCGGGATGAAACGCTGCGATTCTGCTCTGATTAAATGTGACAGCTCAGCAGCTAAAGTGTTTAGTCGCTCATTAAAATAGTTTTGCGACTAGTCTACCCTGCAACTGACAGTCATCTACTTAAGTCACTTAATTTTATTTGTTAGCTAATCTTAGCATTTAGTGAACTACCCCCTCCAGACAGTTTCCTCACGCATACAGGAGGTCGTCTCACAGGCGTGTTATTTTGCTTCAGATGGCTGAATAAACTGGGACTGGCTTCCATTCAGTACGAGCCGACGGACAACCCAGGAGGTTAGTTGATGTTCAGCTGGTGGTACCAGTGGTTTGGGTTAAATCGGGTAGCATGCTTATGAATGCACTGTTATCCAGAAGTGAGCTGAGCTTTTCAGTGCATTCGTGTGCTTTTCCAGAGCGCTACAGTGAAGCGAGTGACCAGGAGGAGGCAGACTCCACAGAGGCACCCCCTCCCCCGTATTATGAAGACACTGTAAGTGTATCTCAGTCAGACAAGCTGGGTCCATCAGGAATACTATAAACAGATCTGATATGTCGGCTTTAAGGGTAATGACTAGTTGACTTTAATCTGTGTGTTACTGTGTAATATATATTTTTTTATTTATTTGCACTTTGTTTACTTATTTGCCCTGTATTTACTGTCTTTGCACTTTGCCAGTTTTGCATATAAATATGTTCTTGCTGCTGTATGCACTGAAATTTCCCCCTGAGATCAATAGTCAGACTTAATCTTGTCCTTAATATGCGTATAATATTTTAGTGAGTACATATCTGCCCCTGATCTGATCTGCTGGTAGCTCCAGCTATTTTTAGCACGATGCTACTTTCTGGTGCAGCGGCAGAGAGTAGCACAAAGCTGAGGCAGTACCTGTGTGGTTTATGAAAGAGGCGAGCTCTTCACTGTGAACAACGTTATCCATCATTCCCACTACAGAGGGAAAGACCTCCCCGATGTTCTCCAAAGTTAAGAAAACACAAAGGGGGTGTTTATTTTCATGGCCTTTTCTGTTATTCCATCCCACTGTTCATGACATCCGCACAGTCGTGAAGCTTTTCTCGGGAATCACAGGAATCAAGCGAGGCAGGAGGTGCCCTGGGCAGGACGTTCACACACACACACACACATACACTAAGAAGCTAGTCTACCAAAGCCACAGACCTTTCGACTGTGGAAGGAAACTGGAAGAACAGGAGGAAATCCATGCAAAAGCTGGGAGGACGTGCAGAATCCAAACCCCCGACACAGCTGGAGAGGTCTGAGGCTGCAGTGCAAACCACTCAGTCTCCATGACACCATAATTTCATGTTTCTTCATGGTTTTTTTTTTTTTTTTACTGATTTGTGTTGTCTTGATGCAACTGAGAGACAGTTATCGGAAGCATTTTCCACACGTGCCAAATAATTGGTGTATAGTCTGTCTATTCTGACCTTTAATTTGCCTAACCTCTGTTGAAACAGGATAGTCTCCCCCCACCCTACTCCTCGCCTTCTCGGAGTGAGGCATCAGGCTCCACCTCGACTCCCATCAGCACGATGACGTCCCAGAGCTCCATCTCCTCCACGACCAAGAACCGGCGATCGTCACCGGACATCATCGCGCAATCGGCCGGTGGGGGGGGCGTGCACTGCTCACCGCAGGTCCACAGACAGCTCCACTTAGAGGCCCAGCAGAAGGACCGCAATGAGGCGACTTGCCTGGCACAGAAGCCCCTGGATTTGGCAGTCAGTGGCACCCTCTGTGCGGACCAGGGAGGGCGTTCACCAACAGATTCCACAGAGGGTGAGTCCGCTCAGCAGCTGTGGGTTGGTTAAGCACTGAGCACCCATTAGATGTGGCTAATTACAGACTTAATTAGACCCTTGACTAAAGAGTACCCTCATCTCACTGAAGGTTCCCCTACCCCCATGTCTGTCTGAAACTCTGTATACAGGCACTGGGATAAACTGGAAAACCTTCATGTCTTCCTGTGAGCTGCATTGTGCACAATTATAGGGTAGGGTTGGCATGGGGTTAGTGAAGACCATAAGGAAGACTGGCTTTGGAAGCCCATAAGGAAGACTGGCTTAGTGAGGACCATAAGGAAGACTGGCTTAGTGAGGACCATAAGGAAGACTGGCTTAGTGAAGACCATAAGGAAGACTGGCTTAGTGAGGACCATAAGGAAGACTGGCTTAGTGAGGACCATAAGGCAGACTGGCTTAGTGAGGACCATAAGGAAGACTGGCTTAGTGAGGAACTTCTTATCCAGTTCTTCTCTGTGTGCTGGTGACAAATTAGGGGGAAAGGAAAAGGTTTTTTTTATGCTGACTTGACAGTTAGTGCCAGATTTGGACAGAAGCATCTGCCAGAATGTTCCGAAATTCCTCTTTCAGTTTACAGATAAGTTGAGATTTGCTCATGGCTTAAAAATGCCTCTGTGTTTCAGAGGCAGGAAGGTGCTTAGGTTTGTGTTTTGGTTGTTGTTGACATGACTTTGTGGCTATGCCTGTTTTTATTAATTTTATGCTTCCCCTCGGCCAAAAAACGAGAAGCGAGGAAGCCGTCGCAGGTCTTGGAAATGTTCTTCCTTTTTTGCATGTAGTTAAGCTCTTTTGGGGAAGGGAAATTCACAAAGACTGAGCGTCCTGCCGTCATTGTCAGAATCGTAGGTTGAGCTCTTTGCCCTTATGAGCAGGTGTCCACAGGTCTGTCTGTGCGCTCACTGCATTTCCTGCACTGCATTCGAACGAAATGCAACATTTCATTTTCTCACTGCTTTTGTTTATCTTCAGAAGTGCTAAATGAATTTGATTTGTTATTTTGTTACTTAAGTTTGATGCACACCGGTTAAATAAACCAATCGCCATTAAAACATAAACCCTTAAGCTTGTAAGGCAAATGGAAAAACATTTTCTTTCATGTGTATAACATAAATAATTAGCATGAGCGCATGCATTGTGAGCAGCCAGAAATATTGCACTTTATTTGGGGACATGAAAAGTAATTTATTTGTGTGTGTTTAACAGAACCTGCATCAGATGAAATGGAAAAATTGTACATTCACCTGAAAGAAGCCAGTCTGTCACCAATCGGAGACCGAAAGCCATCAACTAAAAGGGATTTTAGAAAATCATTCATCAAACGCTGCAAAAACCAGACTATGAATGAAAAGCTTCATCACGTCCGTACACTGAACAGTACGCTTAAGGTGGGTAGGGGGCTCGGCGGGTGTTTAGCCGCAATCTCTATTGACACCGCTAGGTGGGAGTATTGTAGCTAAATTGAACTTGTTTTTGAGATAAGTGACGGAACACATCCCCCACCGCGCGTAGGCTGAACAGTTGGAAGATGGGTGGATGGATGAGTACTCATAATTAAGGAGTATTCAGGATGTGAAGCAGCGAGACTTAACACCGAAGAAAAAAAAGACTGCCTGTCTGCAGCTCTGAGCCAGTACTTGCAGTGTCTTTCCTGGTATCTAATTTCTGCACTGCTGTTTGTTGTGCAGAGCCTGGTATACTTTCTGTTAGGATGTTGTCAGTCATATTAGCCCGTTAGCCTGTATTAATCATTTTATGGTCTTTGAATGTTTATTGTTAGAGCATTGTACAGTATGCTGTAATGATGCCTGTTAACGACCACTGAACACTTTCTTGCTGCAAAAAGCATACTATACTCTCTAGCAAGCACCAAACAGGAGCAAATGCCATGTAATAGGAATACTGATATGAATGGATACTGTACAACTTTAATAGCAATACTTGGAAAACAAAAGCAAGCATTTTGCATTGTGGGATATTTAGCTTCTATGTAACCCTGATGGTAGTGTCTGTGAATCACTTATGAATATCCATATCTGGTTTGACATTGTGAGCAATGCTAATACAGCAATACTGTTTTGGTCAAAATGAGAGGAAACAAGGTTAAATGGCAGCTTACAGGTTTTCCTTATGTCTCCTTTGTTTTAGGCTAAAGAGTCGGATCTTCTAGCCATAGAGCAGGTTCTGGCTGATCCTGATTTGACTGCCATCAAGTACAGGAAATGGAAGGAGGCCCATTTGCCATTGTGGCAGGACATCTGTATGCCGCAGAACCCTCAAGGGGGCAGTGTGGAGCACCATGCTGGTGTGGCCAGTGTGGCTCCTTACACAGAGACTAGTGTGTGAAACTGTCTTCGAGGCTCCTCCTCTTTCCACGACTCGGGCACCACTGACATTCTGCCAGCCGTTGGGCCAAGGAAAGAGCAAAGCTGAAACACTGTTACATTGCAGGACTTGTACATATTAAAGTGACAATGCTCTTGTTTCTGGGTGCTGTTGTGAACACTTGTCATAACATTGTTTTTAGAACGTCTTTTTTTTTAACCAGTTTTTAACATCTATGTGTGTGTTTGAAGCACAGTTTTGATTAGTGTTGAAGTGGTCCATTTGTGTTTTTTTTTTTTTTTTTTTTTACACACGCAATGAAAACCCGGGAAAGTAGCTAGACACTCCAGGTGCACATATGAGGTGTGAAGACGGTGGGTCTGCCTTTGCGAGCTCCTTTCTGTATTTTACACTGGAGCTGGAAGAGCATATACTGTTTTACTTCACATTGCCGTGACTTTTGATGCAATTTTACCTAATGCCAGTGGTTCACAGAAAAAGAGTCCATGACTAAGTATTTGTGTGACTGATTTTAAATTTTTGTTTGCCTCTTTAGTTCCTTCTCTCTCATGCAAACCAAGTTTGTAAATGTACACTTCTACCCCTGTACTTAATGCATTAGGTGTAAATGACTGGATATACCTTAACAGTATGAGATCTGTGGTGAATGACAGTCCAGCCTCTCAGTGAAATCACCGTTTCAGAGGATTTCTTTTTGTGAAATCCATTAATTAGCAAATAGTGTGAAAACAGTATGTGGAATTGTACCATTTGCTATTATACTGTTTTACCTGTAAATGTATTTTGTACAATAGTGTATAAAAATATGTACAGTGTGTTGATCTGGATCAATTCAGAGAACAATACAAATTTCATGCATGAAAATGTCTCTAGTTTTTTGCACATCTGTGTAAATATCTTTGCATCTCTCATGGCTTTATAATGGACACTGCAAGAGAATCTCGCCTGAATGTAATTTGAAAATAATTACTGTACATATATGAGGGGGGGGGGGTATCGATTTTCAGCAGTCCGGATGGAAGCTGGGAGCCGACCTGTCACGGGCCGCCTGCAGTAGCCGCGTTCGGCCGCGCGGGCTCGCCGCGAGCGCGTCGCAGGCTCGCGCCGCTCCGGCCGCCATATTTGGCTTTCCCTGCCGCCTCTGTTAGACGCCGCTCTGAGAGCATGCGGAAAACCGGGCAGTGAGAGCACCGCCAACACCATAAAAGCGCCGCCATTGTCACATATATATATTTCATAATATATAGTAACACCATGGAGGCCGTTAAAGCATTTAATGGCGAGGTTTGTATCTCATTCTTCAATTGAGGCGTGTGTAAGGGGGCTTATTCCGGGCTCGGAGACGCTTACAGAGGGGTAGCGGGAGCCTGCGCGGACTAGGCCTCAGTCCTCCCTGCGCAGACTAGCTATCGGAGCCCTCGGGGCCGGGCCGAACCAGGCCGAAACGGCCGTCTTTAGGCTCGCTAGCTCCGTGGTGGCGGCAGAGGAAGGTCCTCCCCGAGCGGGAACCGGCCCGGGCTCGCCGGCTGATGGGGCTGTAACGGCGAGCGGCTCCGAGGCGGCGTCGGGGCTAGCGGGCCGGCCGCGCGGTTCCGTCCGCTTAAATCCGCGCTGGAGTCGTAAATAAGCCGCGGCGGCGGCGTTATCCGGGCCTGCGGCAGCCTGTTAGCCGCGTTCCCGTGCGTTTGCTTGCTTATTTATTCCGCCTCCGCTCGCGCTGCTGGTTACTAGGCCGCCTAACCCGGCCGTCCGGCTAACGTGCTAACAGGCTAACAGCTGGTGGTTCGCGTACATGTACATTAATTGGGTCGGGCCGGCCGGCCGAGCCGCACGTACCATTACGCAGCCAGCGCTAGGCTGCTACGGGCGGCCGCGCAGACAAAGCCGTGTTCTGCAGAAGTGTAATGCGCTTGTTTCTCCGGGTTGAATTGGCTCGCGTTTGCGTTCGGTGCCGATCGGGACACATTTGTCAGGATAGAGGGTGACTGCCTGAGACCGCGTACAATGGCTGGTCGGGCTGGGCGCTGTTTATTTACATCGTTAGACCGAAGTATTTAACTCTCCCTAATGGTCTGTGTTGTACTCTGATGGCTGGGTTTATACGTATTTATACGTGCTTTGTACATCTATATTGATTTTGTTATTAATTGCACGTAGGGTGTGTTGGGGTATCTGAAAGTGTTTTTTTTTTGTAACAAATGCGTATCTATGTTTGACAGCTTGGGTTTGAGGAATTGCCCTTGATTACGTAATGTGAAGTAGTCCACGGAGTACAGTGTGTGGCCGGTTACAGTATGAGCAAAATATGGTCCAGTGCCCAATCTTGACGTAATTGTGCTGCAGAGAGGGACGTTGCCTGCTTTTCTTAGTTGGCGATTTGCAAGTTGTGTAAAAAAAAAAAAAATCCCATCCCCAGAAACAGATTTGGTCAATATCCACCACATATATAGCTATGTCTGTAAGCTTTGTTGGAATATTAGCTTGTCAACTTGCAATAGGTCTTAAATAATCATTAATAAAGCCTGAATTCTTTTATCAGTGTTCTCCAATGTTTGTGGACAGATTCAGGCAAAGCCCTTGAAAGCTTTCACTGTAACAGTCTGAAACCGCCACATTGGTTTCAAGTGCTAATGAAAATATTCAAATTGTTTCAGGATGGTTACCAATGTGCTTTGAGTGTCTGTTTTTATTCCTGGTGAAATATGTAACTACCACTCAAAGGTCAAACAAACACTTGTCAGATGTACGCACAAGTATGTGCAATATGATGGATGTACATTCTAGTTAAATTGTTTAGTCAGCTATACATTCCAGTAGAGTGATATGTGGGGCAAGTCTAGGTATATACAGTATAGAATTAAAATAATTACAGTAATTCCTAATCATATTACCATGTTCTTCTCAATTGTTCTTGGAAAAATTACATCTGCTTTTCGTTAAGACTGCTTTAGCTATTTTAATATAACTGAAAAAGCCTGCAAGGGAAGCATCTAATGCATTTCAGGTGTCTTTAAAAATGTCAAACTAATGTCTGTCTTCTGTACTGTCTTTCAGTTGTACTCTTTGAATGAATACAAGCCTCCAATATCCAAAGCAAAGATGACCCAGATAACAAAATCAGCTATAAAAGCTATAAAGGTAAGTATTTGTTGCGATTGCAGGAAAGGGAAGCTTACACAGTGTCCGTCTCTCACTCCCTATACTTGACGGCTCAGCAGCCTCGTCTTACATGTGACATCATTCCCATGGGGGTGAAGACCCTCCACTGCATAGCGACATTCCAGGGGAGGTTCTCACTCTTGCCAGACAACTATATACATATATTTTTTTCCCACATCAGACACATTTCTGTAAATACAATTCATAAGTACATTTTCATGTTGCTTTAAAATTGAAGGCACGACACAGTTTCTGCAAATAATTGAACAGTATTATATTCATTCTTTTTCATTACTCATATCTATCCCCTTGCCTTTTGCAAATTATCAAAATGGGACAGTCCTTTTTAGTACTTCACCATACTTTTAAGCATCTTCATCCACAAAGACTACAGAGGTTGCTATGGAAACAGTATGTCATCATCTTTCATCCAACCCCCAGAAGCTGCCTTCCATCTCTAGTTAATAGTACCGGCAGAATCTACATATTTCTCAGTTTTAATTACAATTACTCAACCAATAAAAAAAAAACTCAGTTTTATTGACAACATTTACATTTAGCAGTGATTTAAGTTTATTTGGATCGTGACATTGGAAAGACAAATTACTTAAGCATGCAAGTTAATGTTTGGGGCTGCTATGGATAATATTGACCCATTGTAAAATAACATAGAGTTTGAACAAAGCCATCACCAATGATGTTAAAGTAGTCATACTGTGGTTTAAAGAATTATTAGGGGATTTGTACTGACAGAGCTCCTGAACTTTATTTAGTAACTAGATTAATTGAAGCTCTCATGTTCTCTCATAACAAAATATAGCCAAGACTTCTGTATGTACATACACAGATGTGTGTGTATGTGCCTGATATACTTTTATCTACTTTAGCAAAGTTTGTGTATTATTTACCCAAAATTTAGTTTTATACCAATGTTATTTTTATAAATCACAAGATGACTCTAACCAAAAAGCAGGAGTGCACTTAAGTCTTGATGACGTCGTAAGCCAGTGGGTCAGAATAGGTATTTTAATCATCATCTTTCTTGACGTGTTTAAAATTTGAATGACTGTATTGACCGGCCTTCTCAAAGGAGAGGTACAGCAGTTTTTGTTATATGGGTCTGTTGTTGGGCCTTTTTGCACCCTTACCTCTCCTGTGTGTTGTTCATATTGAGGCTAATCAGATGTCCACAGCTTAGAAATCTGCTGAGTTCTCATTGGTAATTCTTATGAGGCACAGTGATTGTACATTTAGTCAAGTATAAAGGGGTAATGTAGTGTAATCTGGGTGCTCTCAGAAATTGAACACATTTATTCGGTAGTGTATAGATACGGTAATTGAGTAGAATAACTCCTTTATACAGTACAGTCATTGTTTTTTTTCAAGTCCTATTGCAAGATATTTCTTGGTTTTGTATTTATTTTGTCTTAGTTGTCTTTTTTAAGAAATGTCATGAGAACAGATGAGGGACATCTTAGATTTGGTTTTTGATAATCTTGGGGAAAGGTCTTTTGTAGTCAGTCTGTGACTTCAGGAAACTAGCTTCTAGTGACCTTAACAAACTAAGTCACAATTAAATGATTTAGAAAGTAAATGTAAACATATTTAAAGAGCACCTTTCACAGATGCACAGGAAGCACTGTACATATTAAGAAAATGTCAGAACAGAAATAGCAAACAGAAGATTTAAAATCAATAACTAGCACTCCGATAGATCAAAGTCACACACAGCACTTTAATTCCTTTAAAAAATCTTGTGATATGCAGCAGAGTCAGTAGTTGCTGTTACTGTAGTGTGTTTGTTGTTTTTAAGGGTATTTGAGTGATAGGGAGCCACATGAAAGGGTTTCGGTCTGTGCAAGTGTGGTATATAGATGAGACAGACATTGGGAATGCAGTTTCTAATCTTTCAGAATAATTCGCTGAACTTCTCACTTTGCTGCGACATGGAATCTGGAATTATTTCCTGATACTCAGCCACCTTTTATGCTGTCACGTTAGACAATTTCTTTACTGCAGCTCAAACTTTGTGCCCAATCCTGAGCTGCAACGCGTGCAGCCTTTACGTTTGTGTCCGACCCAGTTTGGAATAACAGAAAATGGCGTGATTCTGACTTTCAAAAAAGACGTAACATTTATGATGACTTAATGTCTGTGGAATTTTGTATCAACCCTTGCAATCACCAGTTTCTGAAGACTGATCGTTGGAACCTTTTTATCTTCTCCCAAGAATTTGTGTTTCTTGTGAATGTTCATTGAAAACCTAGTCCAGCCCCCCCATAGTCTTACTGTGTTGAGTGTAATTCAGCTCTGCCAGGGACGCAGTGTCCTCTGGCTTTTAACTTTCATTGGCTAAATCGCCTTTCTTTTGCCCATAGCAACCATAAATGAGTGGGTGTATGCTCAGACAGCGGTCGGTTTTTGTGTGTTCTGTGAGTCAGGCACACTGTTGCCCTCCACAAGTAGCTCTCTCAGCTGCCCCAGCCCCACAGCCCGTGATTCATTTCACAAGTGTGTGCACGTGGCGTATTGATTATTAAATTTTTTTTGCTATTTGTGTGTGCAGATGCATGCCATGCCTGTCAAATAACACCTCTCTCCCCTTCCCTCAGCAGCCCTCCCAGCCACCTCCCCCCCCAAAAGCAAAGTGAAGCAGGAAGCGGGGCATGAGAGTAACTGACAGATAAGGGCACCCTAACTCAGCTTAGGTAGGAGATGGGCTGTTTCCAAAGAGGAGGAGAAGAGCCGAGCGCGGCCGTGTTCGGGTGAAAGAGTGTGAGCGTACCTGTAGGTGGCTTGGTCCTCTGCCTTCAGCTCAATGTCCGCTGTAGTTGCATTAGCTCTGCATGTTGTAGTAATGCTTTGTGGTTAGGGTTTTTTTAAGTTGGTCCTCTGCTCAGTTTATAGCAATGATAGGAAAAATGAGGGTTTAGAAAAACCCGGTGCGGAACTATTGTGCATTTCCAATCACTAGCGAAACTCACTTCCCATTGGTTACACTGCTCATTTCTATTGGAGTAAACCAAGTGGTGATTGAGAGCTCCCACTTTTTGTTTTGTATATTTATTACTTCCTTAGCTGTAAGAGAGTGTGGTGCTCTGCTGTAGAACACCCTGCTTTTTTAGCGAGTTTGTTTGTTACGCAGCGCATTTCTTATTGAGGTGAAATCGGGTATGTTATTTTTCATAATGAGTTTGTTGGTTGAGAAGGTTACTTGAACACAGGGTAAACTGGTTTTATTATTGCATGTCCATTATAATACTAAATGAGATGTTTTGAGAATTTGGTGCTTATGTTTTGCCGCAGTTTCATGGAGGTTTAAATGCTGACTGATTTAGGTGACTGTTTTTGTATAAATTGCTATATATTATATATATATATGTATATATATATATAGAATTTATGATCCATTAAAAGTAGTTTGTCTGAGGGTTTGATTAGTGCTTTTTATCTTTTTCTAGAGGAATATCGATTTACATGGAATGCATTTCAGTATTTTGGCATTGGGCATCAACTATAGATTGGGGAGTTAATTTGGAAGTTTTATATTGTGACCGAAATAATTTTTTCTTACTCCTATTTTTGCATTCTTTTTTGGATATTTAGCCACCATGTGCATCATACAATAGCTATCACACTGCTTGTTCCATTTGGTTTAACACTGTTTGTCTGTATTCCCAAGCTTATGCAGAAGATTATCCATTTTTTATATTTGACATTTTTTAAGTGTTTGCTTGAGTAGGACCTCCTGCAGGTATTAGTCTTTTATCCATAAAATTCTCTTTGGTTCCCCTGGCTTAAGTCTCAGCCATCCTTAACACTAAAGGCTGCCCAAGGAGCTATGCTTTGCTACTCAGTGACCTAAAAGCCTTCCAGCTGTAACAGAATTAGGAGTATGTTTGTTATGCATTCGCTGAAGCAGCCATTAAAATCACCAGTTCTTGTCCTCAACGCATTTTTCCTATCAGCAAAATAATGACTTTCAATGGTAGGCTTGTGCAGTAATACTGTATACTGTGATATTTTGGCTATACTGTGGAATTTTGAAATCCTGGCAGCAAAATTAGCCAAGGATGTGGGTGTAGTAGTCCGGAAAAAGAAAACTGTCCATCCCCACCCCCCACAAATTGATTTGAATTTTGTCACCCAGATTTTAAAATACCAAAATAGTGTTGCTTTTAGAAAATGTCGAAATATCTATATACCACAATGTAATGTCTGGATGGTATGATGAAATCAGATATCATCCAGGCCTACAAAAGAATTCCTGGTACTTTGCTGCAGTCCTTTTAGGATTTTTTTTCCCCCACATCAGCATTATGTGTATTTCCAGGAAGGAACCTATGTTTAAGTTAATCCCATGGATGCTCCTGCTAAAAGTACCTGCTTAAGTAGAAAGACAATGTGTACAGATGCATGTTGAGGATCTATTGAATTCCTGATTTGTGCACATCTCCAGTGTTTATCTGATCCCCCATATATTCACCTTGCAGTGGATGAGTCTTTTCGAGTTGTATTTTGTGATTTAGACTGATTCCCCTAGATTATCTGTGTTGTTAAAAGTGTAACGTCGACACAGCATAAGCACACACACTGAGTCACGTGACCATGCAGCCACCTGACCGCCCTACCAGGAAAAGGGCTCTGTGAAGGCACAGTGCAGAAACAAAATGAGTATAATTTCATGTGGCTCCTCAAGAAATAACATTTTGAATTTTAGAATGCATGGATCTTTAGATTTCTGTTCTTGATGAGTCTGAGAAAAGAGGGTTGTAGGGTTTCACTGCATATGATCCTTTCTGCTCTAGGCATGAGCAGTTCAGACCACGGGACTGCCAGTATCCTTAAACATTCATAGGAGATGCATGACTCCTTCTGTAATCTTACGCCTTATACCAGTGTTTCCCAGTCCGATCCTCGTCGCCCCACAGATAGTCCAGGTTTTTGTTTCCTGCCAGGAGCTGAGAGGGAGCAAAAATGTGTATTGTTTGACAAGGAGCGCTGAGGGAGCAAAAAACATGGACCGACTGTGGTAATGCGTTACAGCAAGTTAAGTACCTTTTTGGAGGGTACTTTATCTGGGTTTCTCCTTATACTTGACCCAGCAGTTTTCAGTTTATGAGTCTGTGCCTTTAACTGCAATTCTGTGTGCTGCCCTGAAGTCCACTGATTGTTCAGCAAATACAGATTTAGGCATACAACAAAGTTATTTTGATTTAACTGTTACTGTATCAAGTCCAGATGCGGATTGAGTGTTCAATGTTGAGAAAAGATGTATTCTTAATATATGTAGTATCTTCCTCCGCTCCTGTGCTTGTTTGTTATTTTGGTGGACACACATGGTGAATGGAGTTGGCACAGTTGTCTTGTTGATAGTACTTTGCAAGTGCTGTGGTCCAGTGGTTAGGATCTATCCCTTTTTCATCCGGCCAGCTACAACAAAAACAAGCTGTAACCAAACTGCACTGAAAGGAGTTGTTTAAAATTAACAAGCAGGTTTTTAGGGTGGGTGGGGGATTTGCTATTTAAAACTCATTAAGGTTCGTCTGAACGTATAACTGAGGTCCAAAATATCCTGCACACGACACTTTAGCTGAAAGCAGGCCCTTTTCAGATAATGTGTTTGTATGATGGAGCCATCTTTGGAATATTTCCTGTGTGTCATCTGATCTTCAATTAATTTTTATCTTGAATCTATTTAAACCGATGATCGGCTTAAACAGCCAAAAGTGATAATTTGGATTTTGACCAAAATACTTTTTGAAGACTTATAGAGCTTATTGACTGAAATTGTGGCATTTAATGCCAGAACTGTCAGCTTTTTTCAACCTTGTTTTAACTGCTAGCTGCAACGTTTTTCGGTGTATGACTCATTTTGTTTTCACTAATCGGCCATAGTGTTGGCGGTCATCCATCAAGAAAAAAATGGAACCGTCAGTAATCCTCACAACTGCAGAGTTGTCACCCCAAAAAACGTCACAAAACAATAATAAAATCATGTTTACATTATGCATTTACTTTCACATTAAATTTCTTGTCTGCGGCCAGGAGAAACGACTCACTGCCAGGTTGGCAAGTGCACTCGAAATAAAACTTAAGGCACCTGTGTAAAATGCAATCAGTATGTGTGTGGGATTGTTCAAAAAAGCCACCAAAGACATGTATGAACTGCAAGTAGCAGCTGTGTGTATTAGCTCATTTGTTTTGCTTTATGTTCTTTGTAGTGGGTCTTACATAATATTTAAGTACATTTTACAATTTATTTCAAATACATAGAGAGGTGATATTTATTAAAAAATTCATCTGGATTTATTTATATTAAAGAAATACTATTGTTTTATACAGTTTTTAATAATAATGGCACATTAGTGAAAGCAAAAGGGTTGCATATGCTGTTTTACCCTTGCTTGGCAGGTAAAGGTGGCAGACCTTAATTTTTTGTTTTTTTCTTTTGACATTTTGATGATGATAATGTTCAGATGATGTAAGTTCTAGTATATATATTTTTTTATTTATAATTGAGTAGATTACTTTGAACAAATTGGTACATAAATGATTAAGTAATTACCCAAATTCTGTTTTCGGTTTGGTTTTCAGTTTCAGTAAAAAATTCATTTTGGTGCATCACTACTTTCAGCCATTATGGCTGTGTACAATTGAACAATTGTCACTATCGTACAATCAGGAGAAACTTTTCCATCATGCCTGCAGCTGGAGGATCATGGGAAGCAAACATGATCACAGTGGGCCTCAGGAAATGTGGCCGCACACTGGCCGAATAAGCTCATTGCTGGTGGTAACTGCCAGAGGTCAGGGAAATTGAAGTTTGCCATGAGTCTGTTGGCTAACCTTTTTTCATCAGAGACCCTCCCACTACCTCACTGTGCACTCAGAGATTAACTGAAGGGTCATTTCTCCTGACCATCTGAAATTTTGTGACTTGCTTTTTCAGCTTGTCAGAAGGTGTAGTGCAGGGCTGCAAAGTATGTGTTGTGGAAGTTTGACAGTCTGTTCCCCAAGGCAGGTTAAGTATGTGGACTGAAAGTTGCCAGGTTAAGTTCCAGAGTCACAGTATTGGTATTCTGCACAAAAGTGCTTAACTGAATTGTATGGGTAGCATACAAGCAATAATAATCATCATCTTTAATCTTTCATGACCCAGTTTGTGTTGGGTGCACACTTTTAATGGTGTTAAGATTTCTAAGCAATGAAGGCTTTCTGTTGTATATAATTTTAGCCCCACAAGGGCCTCTTCTAACCCAAAAATACACCGTAGCAAAATTTAAAGTCACATATTCCAAATATTTCCTGTAGCCCCTTAGCTTTTATATTTGCTCATCAAATTATAATGCTTATGGGTTGGTGACACTTGTGTGCGTTTAGTTTAATATTAAAATGCTAAACACCATTTTGTGAAGGTTATAGATCAAGACTTTTGATTTGTCTGTTTCTTCAAAGGCCCATTTGCAATTCTCATACTGGCTGTACTAAGCCCTTTGCTGTTTAATAATAACAGTAAAAGAGAGATTTGACTTCAATAATTTATATTCCTAGTATTTTAATATGGATTCCCAGTCCCATGTATTATAAATGGTTTCTAGAGGAAGAACTTAAAGTTAATCAAACTGCTTGGTAGTATTTAACTAGGGATGCACCGATTGCAATTTTCTTGGCCAATCCCGATTACCGATGTTTTTTATAAGTGCAATCGGCCAGTACCGATTTTTCCGATGCAGATTTTTTCCTGAAAACAGCAAATTTTCGTTAATGCAAAACTTTATTTTCATAAAATCTTATTAAACTTTACACATTCAAATAGAAAATATAAATAAATAAATAAATACAACCCCAAATACAACTAAAGTTTAATGTGTTCAATTAATAATGGGTGCAGTAAGCAAAATATATAAAAATTAGAAATAAAATGAATATAATAAAAACAATGCACATTTTTTTGTCTTGGCAACATGTTATAACCAAAATGCCACTACTTAAGCATCAATAGCAAGTTTCTCTTTATAAATGGAATTGAATCGGTTGTAAAACTGAATACCGAGATCCGCTTGTAGCAGACAATGTGTGTGACATGAAACTAGATTAAACAACTCTGGTAGCTTGACAGCCAAAAAGTAACGCATACTCGGTATTCTGTATTTTGGGCTGAGGAAATTTATCATATTTCTGAACCCTTTATCCTCAATTTTGGAAAACAGCTGGTCATCCAGTGCCATGAATTCCATAAATTTCCTTGTAATTCCTTTGCTCTTTTCACTGCTTATACCAGCAAAAGATAGTAGAGACTCCTGGCTTGTAGATCGCTCTGAACATGCACTGCTGGCTTCAGTTTTAGCAGCTTTCACTTTGCTAGCTTCTTCAAACTGAGCATGTGTAACCAGAGCGAGTGGGGTGCAGCATTGTGGTGATGTTGGTTGGCCCGCCGGTTAAGTAAAGGAGTGACTTGATCCCCACCTTGAACCGTCCAGTTTAATTCCTGGCAATTACAGAAAAACACATTCAAGGCTGATATACATTGGGAGTAAATGGACACCTCTCCTCCTTCCATGCCTCCTGGCAACAGGAAGGCGTCACTTGCGTGAGGGGGAAATATAATGGGACAACAATCAGCCTTACAGCCAGGTATCAAAATTAAAGTTTCCGATAGATCTTTGGGTAATTATATAGGATAAAAGCAGATGCACATTCACTCTGTTACACATGTTCCCAGGGGTGGGACTTAAACTAATTGCGAATTTTGCGTCCGCTTCACTCACATTGAAGAATTTCCAAATTATTGACATTTTAGTGCATCTGTAAGTGTGCGCGCGTGCGACTGGGATATGGGTGTGCGCGCAGCTGTGTGCATGACGTATTGCACATGCTTAAGATCAGTCTGAAATCGAAAATACTTGTGACTGATTGGCTTATCAGAATTTGTGCAGTCTTGGACTTGGAGTGAAGCAAGGCAAAACATTCCATGCTTAATTTTTCATCAGAGACTATGACCAGAGTGATTTTGCCTCATCCCTTCCTCTCACTCACCCAGCCTCTGGATGCAAAGTGATTCCTAGTGTATATACAGCTGTTCAGAAACATATTTAGTGCCCTGTTTTTTTAACTGCTGCTTTTGCTCATTCGCCTCCTTGGTGGTAATATCTGGCTGTTCAGTCGTCCACTTTGCAATGATGAAAATAACTCATAAATGCAACAGAAGTTTTAAAATGCTGTCCAGCACAAATGTGCATCAAGGTCTGTCTTTGCATTCGCTCTCCCGGTTACAATGGGTTACGGTCCGATAAACCTATTGTAAAGCAAAAACAAATAAAATCTAAATAGACCTATTGTAAAGCAAAAATGCCATAGCCTAGCCTACCTTAAACATGCTTAGAACTTTTGCATTAGCCTATATTTGGGCAAAATCATTAACCCAAAGCCTATTTTATAGTAGTATTGAATCTCTCATGTAATTTATTGAATGAGTATATAATGGGAATACCTATCATAAAGTCAAAATACCGTAGTACAGACCATTGTAACCCGAGGAGCAGCTGTACCATAACATTTGAGAAGAGTATTAGTTTATGTAATACATTTTTTTCTGCATACTCTGGAAGTGCTTTACATGGCATTTGCTTCCAACACTTTTCAGTTATTTAGTTACAGTATTATTGCAGGCTTCTGCAGTATCTTTACTTGCAAATTGCACTTAACCCATTTAATCCCACCAGCAACAATTTTTGCTAACATAATCAACATGAAAGGGAAAAAAAACCAAACATTAGGGAGGTCTAAGGAGTGAAATGCATGCACATAATTTGCAGGGAAAAATTTGGGATTAAACGGGTTAAGTACTAGTCAATTAAACTACTAAGGTAATAGCTGATGTTTTTGAGCACAGCATTTGCTCTTCACAGTCGGGTGTTTGTGGTAGGGGTTTACCTTTTGTGAGTCCCTTTTCTGTATATGTTGTGTAGCTTTATGTAAAGATTTACCGTTGTGCTGACATTTTGATGTCTGATCAGCCACTCTCCAGATACAAAGTCACTTAGTTGTTCTAAAAGCCAACTCTCAGGCCAGTTCAGATCTTCATCAATGGTACCAACAACTTTTAGGGTAGGGTAGCTCAACTATTTTTACCCTGGGTCCAAATTTCATCAACAACACAACCAAGGACTCCTGGGCATGAAAATAATTTACAAATGGGATGTATGGGGTCCCCAGTGATAAATCTTACCTGGTGGGGGAGGGGGTATCCTGAGTAGCCCTGTTTTAGGGTGATGTAGCCATGTACCTTGCATTTTGCCAAATACATATGGGGGGAGGATTTAGAGTATTAACAGCTGATGGTTATGATTGTTATACAATATTAATTGCAACCCAACCTGCATGAGTTTTAAATGCAGAGTTATGTTAATTTACCTTATCCATGTCAAACAGATGACAATTTGTGGTTAAAAGCAGAGAGCAGGTCAGGCTAATGTACCATTATCACTTTAGTGATTCAGCATCGGTAAATTATCTTATGCGGGTTGTTTTCGAGCTGGAAGCTCGTCCTGAAATGGAAAAGATGACTGGCTCAGCGTTATCCAGTGTTTTGGCTGAATCTTTGCATTAGCAGAGGTGGAACGTTGACTGCAGACCCCAGTGGTGCTCTGAATACAGATTTATGCTCTAGCATATTGTTTCGTTTTGCAGTGTATGACTGTCCGACTCACAGTCTGTTCTTGTTGTCAGCCGTTTTCTCCCGTTGGCCACTTCGACTGTAAAGCACCGTGATGATGGAACAGTGTGTGAAACATGACGCTCTACTGCCTCCTACAGTTTCTGAATGGTTATGCAATATAGGTGCATGGATGCTTCCTTTAAAACATATCAGCTATATTATGTTATTGTATTCATTGATAGCCTGATAATAGCCTGGGACTGTAATGGTGGAAAATACCATACATCACCTTTACCTTATTTGTTTTTATGGGTAAGGTGATTTCAAAAAGCATTGGAGAGTCTTGTGCGTCCAGAATATGCTAGCCACAGTTTACAAAGACTGGGGAATGAGACTGGAGTACATTGCGACACAACATGGAGGATGTCAAGAGTCAAATCCACAGCCCTGGAGTTCCGAGGCTCCAGCCATACCCCATAGACCCCATATAGAGTGTTAACTGACATATGACTGAAGTGCACCCACCCAGGGACCTAGTATGGGTATAATCCAGGTGGAACATAGGGATACTTAAAGGCAATGTATCTGTTTCCTGGGTATCAATATGCATGTCAAACACTCACAGAAGTTCAGTAGAACGCTAATCTCTACAGCATAAGTAGTCTTCCTGGTTACTTCTGTTAGTGTACTTTGTCTTGCACCTTGAAGGCCATTTTCTCGTCTCCAGACTGCTTCTGTAAATTGGCACTGATGTCTCCATGCTGCCAAGAGGGGGAGTTAAAAATGAGGCAGACTAATACAACATTTAAAATATTACTGTAGGCGCTACTCCATGTTCCCTCAATATGACCTGTTTAAGGTTTTATGTAATTATCTGTAGGTGGTTTATTATTTTTGTAGAATGCGCTTGACTGTTTATATCCATATTTAATAGACTTCGTGTGCGTTTCATTTTGAAAAATCTCACAGGTTGAATCTGAATTCTGGGAACATGATGCTTCCCATGGCACACCACTTTGAGTGCTGTGGGCCATTTTGCTGTTAGCAGGAGTCTTTCACGATGAAAAGTGTGATTTTTCTGGATGGGCCAGCTTCAGCATTTGTATCCATGCTTGTCAAGACAACACATGAAAACTAGCCATCTGAATAACATTGAGACATTGAGACTCCCTACATTAGTGTTTAACCTTAATGCTGTTGTGATGGGACAGGCAGATCTGAGGTGAGCTGCATTATTGGCTTAGAATAGGTCTCCCTTCAGATCAATGGCTAATTTCATTGAAGTGATAGTGAACAAGCCTGGATTTCAACCCTTAGTTTGGAATTTTAAAACGGCCAAACGTAGGTGTTCTAATAGATTTCATCATTAATTCCTTGGATTTACTCCATTTGCTACTTTAATAAAAATATCTATCTGAATAAAAGCCCACAATGTACCATCTTATGTAATGATTTAATGGAAATTTAGTGTTTCCATGGCAGTTTGGGCAAGCTTGAAAAATATGGATGCCATTATATGGTCTTGCTAAACAAGGCAGATTTTGTGAGGGTGAAGCTGTTCCTCTTACTAACATTACACTTTGTTCCTTGATAATTAGGTGATTCCTCAGAGCAGTGTTTCCCGACCTGGTTCTTTGGGACCCAGGACCCCCCCCCCCCCACTTCCAGTAAGGTGCAAAAATATGGACCGTCTGGGGGTCCTTGAGGACTGGATTGGGAAACACTGCCTGACAGAAATGGGAAATGAAGGAGGAAAAGCCTGACTGAGTGGAATCAGCACAAACACACAAACGCGCTTTCTATAGTCAAAGAGCAGCCCCCTAAAGACAGTCCTCTTTATAGATGATGCCAAGACCGGTGCCGGTGCCTTCCCTGCTTCACTTTACAAATGTTCATTTGAAGGAAGTAATGCAAGATGAACTCTCACTGACTAATGGTGACCTGACTTTACGTAATCTGGGGAAGTTATCTTACCCCTAGCACAGATACTGTAATTGCTATCACATGGCATAGTATAGAGTCATGTGCAGGATAGTACCTTGGTCAGTTTTTTGGTCTTGCATCAATTTTAACGGCATACTTACGATAACCAGCTTAGTGATTTTAAATTGAGATTTGGGAATAGACATACACAGAAAGGTAAAATGAATTTTATTAATCCCTGAGGGGAAATGGATGGAAATAGAGCAGATCTAAGCAGACCTAATATGACTATCATTAGCTTTGTGTTATTAAGCAACGCACTGTAATACATTTTTGTCGGTATGACAATTTTTTTAAAATTTTCAAAGTTTGTGACATGTTTGCGAGATAAAATGCTTCGTGGGGGGCACATTTTTGGGTGACACCATACAGTATGTTAGGTGCACACGCAGTGATGTAGTTTTATTAGCTTTGACGACTCTGTTTCATGTGTCATTACAAAGCATGTGGCTGGAATATGTTAATTGAAAAATATAAATGGAAACAAATTGTTAATTAGATTTGGGAACAGGAATGTTGAAGCAGATGTTTTCACTGCAGTTAAGTATACTGGCTCCATGTGTGCTGGATTGTTTTGTTTATTTTAACTGTACTAAAACTGGCATCCAAGGTTTTTTTCCGCCCCTCTTTTCAAGTGCACCCAGATTTTCAACTACTCTTCATTATTTAGAGCCCTACATTAATATTTTTTTTTCTGGGTTGAAACACAAAACGCATGATGGATAATTTCATGTTCATTCATTTACTGGGCTCTGGTGGGGAACAGTTTCAAGATGAAGTTTATGCATCAGCAAAGTTAATATGAAGAATGTCAACCATTGATTGGCTCTGTACCATGCTATTGCATCACTTGGGTGTATCACAGCCCATTTAAGGGTCTAAATCAAAACCCCATCCAGAAGAGGCAGATTCTGAACCAGCCATGGTTTTTCTGTAAGAGTCAGTATTTTGGATTATGGTTCTTGTATGTATGTATGTATGTATGTATGTATGTATTTTGTAAACATCCTCCAGGTTCATACAAAGGAGTGCCTGACTGAGGTGCTCTGTGCAAGGTTGTCTAATGGCTCTGTAAAATTTTCTCTCTACAGGATAATGGACCATTCATACTCCTTTCTGTATATTAGCGTGATTCCCTCTTACCACACATGGATACTCTTCTGGATAATTGTTTCCATAGTGATTTAACTAATTCCCTTTGACGGACATGTGTATAATTACTGTGGGCAGGTTCCATTAGGACCTTTTCTGCTTTCAGCCCAGTATGAAATAACATTGATCCTGCTAGTGCACCTAAACATGGCTGTTGCTGCCACCTCTAGCCTCCATCCTGAAAGATGACGCCGTGCTCATTTGCTGGCTTCGGAGTCACGCTGCAGCACACGGTCTTACGGAGTTGTGCTTTTTCTTTTTCTTTTTGCAGTTTTATAAGCATGTTGTGCAGAGTGTGGAGAAGTTCATTCAAAAAGTAAGTCCCTCAGTGTTGAAGTTCTCATACTGCATATTTTGCATTAACATATGTTTCTCTTTAATCAAATGAAATGGCCTTTGTTCGTTGGTAATATTTAACTCAACCATGTATGCCTGATGATTAGAATAAATTCCTTAAGTGTTGTGCAGGTTTGCCTCATGTTTATGTTGTGATTAAAAATATCTTTGTGAAAAGCAGAGCAGTGATAGTTTTAAAAGGCACCGGGTCATTTCACATGTTTTTTTTTATGTAGCCTTTTATGCGTGTCCAGAATACTTCCCATAACGTTTTTTTATGTATGTATCCGGTGTTTCCGTTCCCAGTAGTTACGCAGTATTTTATGACTGCTTTTGCAGAATCAGTCGGTGCTGGTTGTTTTTCCCCACTCTGTCTCCTGTGGAGAGCTGAATTTTTACGCAGTCTGTGTGTTGAGTGTAATACTTGGGGACTAAACATTCCCTTTTCCTCTGTGCTAGTGCAAGCCAGAGTACAAGGTTCCAGGCCTGTATGTCATCGACTCCATAGTGAGGCAGTCGCGGCACCAGTTTGGTCAGGAGAAAGACGTGTTTGCGCCACGCTTCAGCAAGAACATCATAGGAACCTTCCAGAATCTATACCGATGTCCATCTGACGACAAGGTGGGTCTCGGCCAAAGACCTTTACAGATAAAGCTACCCAAAAGAGCTGCAGTGAATGATAGATTGTGTGTGTGTGTCTCTCTCTCAGAGTAAGATCGTGAGAGTGCTGAACCTCTGGCAGAAGAACAATGTGTTCAAGAGCGACATCATCCAGCCATTGCTGGACATGGCGGTGGGGCTACCCCCACCGAGTGTCACACCCGTTATGGCCAGCAGTGCAGCCACCGTCAACAACACTACCCCTGGTCAGTACACTTTCAAAGACGGATGCATACCCCTGGCACATTAGTACAACCTCCCTGTTTTTTTAGAGCACTATGTACCATCCGCAATCATGTGTTTTTAAAGAAATTTATAATTGGTTGATAACATGAGTTATCTTCTGTTGTTATACTGACCTCTTGTGGTGAAATCTCCACATTTCCTTGAAATCCATATAGGCCTTACGTGTGTGTTGTACTCATGCTAATTTCACATCACATCATAGTCAGCTGGGTTTGGGATTAGGCTCGGGCGCTAATTTTCCATGCCGCCCTTACATTATACTGCGGTATACGGTATTTTTATGGTATAAAGCGACTATCATAATCATTTTGTCTTTGCTGTTATCTGTCACCACAACTCGTGGCAGCACTCTATTGCTAGATCTATTTGGTTATAATTTATTTTAGGTAAATTTTTAACTTATTTATTTTATAAATATTGCATATATACCGCAACAAATTCACATGACAATATTTCCCCCCCCCCAAATTTTGCTATTGTGCAGTCCTGCTTGCATATATTCCAGTTGTGCTGTGTTTGATTTCGGACCGTCAGACTTCAGGTGCAGCAGCTTAAAGGCTGTTTTCTCTCCCCCCGGCGCGCCGCCTGCAGGGACCCCCGCCACTCCCGCCACCCCCGCCAACATCGTGCAGAGTTTGCCTGACTGGGCCTCGCAGATCTCCAACACGGACACGGTGGCCGCAGTGGCCCAGATCCTGCAGTCTCCGCAGGGGCAGCAGGTGTGCGCAGCCCTCGCTTTCTGCACCGTCGCCGCTCCAGTAACAACCTCCCGCAGGCACAGTTAGTTTTGATTAGTAGGCTCTCATGTAGAATATTCCAGGATAATGTTATTCCTTTATCAGAAGTCCAGCTTCTTTCCTTTTTTGTAGTTTGTCAGGATTTCATTAGCTGACTGTGCATGGATTCCCGCATGTACTGCGTCAGACTAATTTGGCGCCGAATTATTCAGTGCGGCATCAAGTCGTAAAAAAGGCTGATGGAATATAGGTCCAAACTGGGTTATTTGCCTTGGTCCAGTCTTCAGCTGTATGATATAAGTGTGTGCTGCATGTCCCTGCTGGCGTCAGACGCATTCCTTACCATTGGTCCCTGGGTCTCATACTGTGCAGCTGCAGCAGCTGGTGCAGAGCTTGCAGCTGCAACAGCAGAAGCCCCAGCCCTCGCTCTTACAGGCCCTGGATGCGGGCCTCGTAGTGCAGCTGCAGGCGCTCACGGCGCAGCTCACAGCAGCCGCCGCAGCCAACACCTTCAGCCCACTGGAGCAGAGGGTGTCGTCCTTCAACAAGGTCAGTCTCACCTGCAGACCCGAATTATAACAGGAAGTAGGTGGTTGGGGGCTTGTTTGGAAGCCTGGAGAGGTACACGTCCCGAGACATTTTTATTTATAAAAGATGCATTATTAAGTGTGTGTGGCTTAAGATGTGCGTAAGCACCGATCCACTTGGGTTTTAATGAGTGCAGGCCGGGCTGGCATCCGCAAAATGTCCCTTTTTTTGACCTGAACATTTCTCTCCGGTTCCAGAAACTCCTTGGTCAGTTTGACTTTGGCAACGATTCTGAGCGTCCCGAAGAGCCCAAGAAGGACACATCGTCTCAGCTGTAAGCATCGCGCTGTTTGTACTCTGCTTCATGTCTATACAGGTGTTTTGGGAGAGGCTAGTTGGATGTAATGGAATGTGATTTCAGTAACTCGGTAGTGCATTTTCTGTGTTTTTCATTTGGTCTATCCCCATCATATTGTAAGGAGCAATTCAGGTTAATTACCTCACTCAAGCAGGTCCCTCTGCTGGGGCTTGATCCTGCAACCTTCAGCTTATGAGTGTTCCCTCTATCTGTGCCCTCCAGACCAATGGTTCCAGAGTCCATCAACAGCTCCCTCTTCCACCAGCTGGCTGAACAGCTGCAGCAACAGAACTTGGAGCAGTTCCAGAAGCAGTTGCTGGACCAGCAGCACCAGCAGCAGAAGGTACCCCCATGACCTCTGCTTCACACCCCCAAAATTAATTATTGGTTCAGTCCTGGTACAAAATTAAAAGATGGAAATCCCTTCCCACGAATTCATTGTTTTCAGTTACTTTGTTTTATTGTATGTGGTGAAGAGTTTTACTGCTTTCATTCCCTGGGTAGATTTCCTGCTGAACCACAATGAAAACATGAAATTATAAGAGTTGCGTGTTTTTGTTCTCTTACAAATGCCTCAGTGGTTATATTTGTGCATGCATAATTGTTATAATAAAGCTTAAGTCATTTTGAATCGTTAGCCACACCGCTTTTTGCCGCGGTCTCGCGGCCACCCTGTTTTCGCAGACCATGTCCATGGAAGGGCAGGAGGCCATATTTGGCTCTGAGAACTCGGCCACGCCCTCCCAGTGCAGCAGCCAGCAGCAGCTGCAGGAGGCCGACGCCAAGCTGGACGACTCCATCGACAACCAGCAGCAGGCCAGTGCCCCCCCAGCTGGCGGGCTGAAGCGTCAGCGGTTTGTGCGGCACATCCAGGTTCTCACTCAGACTCTTCTTGTCGTGCCACTTACAGGACATGGACCTGGATGAAGGGCAGGACACGGTGGACGGGGAGATCTTTGAATCCGAAGAGAAGGCTGTGAGCACAAGATCCAGGACACGGTCCAGGTCCCGCTCCAGGTGTGGTCCGCCGTTCCCCCTCCACGTGAATCATCACTTTAGTGATTAAATAATGAAATATTCGCTGTGCCTGTGTAGGCATTTTCCACTGTCGAGCGTTAGCCCTCAGAGGCCTGTGAAACTGTCAGGCTTAATCATTCATTCCTGCTGTGGGCAGGGCTGTAATGCCGATTTTAAGTGGTTTAATTATTGCTTTTTTGCCCTTTAAGCCATTCTGTACAGTTACCAGTGATGATAATAGCATTTTAACGATAGTTCACTCCCCTCACGGTCAGCCTCTGTATTCCCCGTTTCTCATGACCGTAGGTCACCGCGGAAGCGTAGGTCGAGGTCGCGGTCGGGCTCGCGGAAACGCAAGCACCGTAAGAGGTCGCGGTCACGCTCCCGGGAGCGCAAGAGGAAGTCCTCCCGGTCCTACTCCAGCGAGCGACGGGCCAGGGAGCGCGAGAAGGAGCGGCAGAAGAAGGGGCTCCCGCCGATACGCTCCAAGACGCTCAGCGGTGAGGGCCTACACTTCCCCCTTCCTGACCCACTGCTCACCGCTCGGCATTGTGGGAAATTTTCACTAAATCCTGATTTAATATCCTGGGGCCTTGAAAGTGTCAAAGTCCTCAGGTATTTTAAATTCCATGTTTAATTTCATGGCGTAATACCAGACTGGCGTTTCATTTAGGGTTTTATTGGATGATTTGGTGTGTCTGCTGTATTTATTTATTTAGTGATCTTTTTTCTGACCCCACCAGTATGCAGTACGACGCTGTGGGTGGGGCAAGTTGATAAGAAGGCTACTCAGCAAGACCTCACCAACCTGTTTGAAGAATTCGGCCAGATTGAGTCCATCAATGTTAGTGTACTGTCCGACCTTTACAATGCCAACGTCTTATATGTTCTTTACGCAACCAGGTGACCAAAATTGACCCTACCCTATGTGCTTCATTGCGTTCCCAGATGATACCCCCTAGAGGCTGTGCCTACATCTGCATGGTCCACAGGCAGGACGCTTTCCGTGCGCGACAGAAGCTCAGCACCGGCTCCTACAAGATCGGCTCTAAAGTCATCAAGGTTTGTGGCAGGGGGAGTAGATGTGGACGGAATGCTGAGCTCTAATGAGATTTTAGCTAGACTGCAGTCTTCCTTAGTCTCCCACATGCGGGCACTTGTTTAATTGTCCCGTTTTTCCTTTGTAAAGTTCCGTGTTAGTAAATCATGCTTTCTAGGGTGGCAGGCTCACATCACAGGATCGCAAATGAGAAAAGTTTGCACGTCGAGAATTTGGTTTAAGTGCAGAATCTCAGGATGGTTCTTTAGCTGAACATCTCCCCGTGCCTGCAGATCGCCTGGGCTCTGAACAAAGGTGTGAAGCAGGAGTACAAGCAGTTCTGGGACGTGGACCTGGGTGTTACCTACATCCCCTGGGAGAAGGTGAAGCTCGACGATCTTGACGGCTTCGCTGAGGGTGGAATCATCGACCAGGAGACCATCAACAGTGGTGCGACTCGACTGGGCCGCGCTCTGATGTTTCTGCTGCTGGGAGGCTCCCTGGGGGCCCTGCAGCGATGGTGACCTGCTGGTGTTTGAGTGGCATGGTGTCTATACCCTTCTTCTAAGGAACTGTCTCAGTTCAAGTGTAACCATGGGTACATCAGTGTGCTTATGTGTATGAAGAAGATGGTCTGCATTTATGTGACGTTACTAACGTCCGATGTCGGCCCGGTTCAGAGTGGGAAGCTGCCCGCAACACGGAGCCGGCCAAGGAGTCCACCAGCCAGGCCACAGTGAGCAGCGACCCCGGCAGCTCCAGTGGCAGCCAGCAGACAGAGGCCTTCTCGCAGCCTGTTACCATGATGCCCGTGCAGGTAGGAACGGCTGCCCCCCCCCCCCGATCCACCATCTGGTCAGGTTTGGGCATCATGGCAAATGAAGTCAGCCTTGCAAGAAATTAACACAAAGAGAAACTCTTCAGGTCTGAAGGATCTTTTCAGCTGCTTTGAAACACAAGTTAATAGGCCACAGGTTTCAGTTTTACTCTATCACTGGATTGGCATCTCCAGTTGAAAAGGAGCTAGTGGTTCCTGCTGGCCATGCTAACGTCTGCTAAGTTCCACTAAGTTTCTGGGATTGGGTTTGGTGGCATTTACACGCGAGTATGATGAGTTTTAGATGAAGCAGCCATGATGTTTTTCTGATGTTCTGGGTACTGCGGGCTGCACTGATTTGCATTCTGCTGTAGCCTTAATCTTTTAGCCTGTCTGCTTGTTGTGTATTAAAGGATATATTTTGTATTAAACTGTGCAAAATCCCCTTTTCAGATTCCTGTAGCTCAGGGTGTCCCTGCAGTCGGTCTGGTGCCTCCCTCCTTCCCAGTCACCATGGCGATGCCCCCCCCAGGCTTTGGCCCACCACCCCCCTTCCTGAGAGCAGGGTTCAACACCTCGCAGCCCCCACCCGGTGAGGATGATGGGAAGGCCGTGTGCCGCCACACCTGCTTTCTTCGTGCGGCACTCACTCCTTTCCCGGGGCCGTTTTGTCGTGCAGGTTTCATGCCGCCTCCGGTGGTTCCCCAGACGACCGTGGGGCCCGGGATCCCGTCTGTCCCTGCGTGTGAGTTTTTTGCTTCCTGAGCTGTACCGTCTTTTCTGTGTGGTCCCAAAATAACGGCTTATTCTCCTTAACAATATCGTTTTCACACTTACGGTCCTTTCCCACCCTCATTTCAGCTCTGGTCCAGGCCTCCATGTCAGTCACACAGGAGAACTCGAAGGACTCGCACTTCGGGGCCTTGATTCCGCCCGTGAGCACCATTCCGGGCAGCTTCATCCCCTCGGCCGTCCCGGGCTCAGGAGTCTTCAACCCTGTGGGGGTCCCCCCTCAGCCAACGGCGGGCGAGAAGCCTGCACAGGCGGCAGATGGGAGGGACGCGGTGGACTTGGCGCTGCAGGGTAGGCTTCCAGGGAACCCCAACCTGGGGCGCGGGAGGCCTCAGCGAGCTGGTGACCGGGGCAGTGAGCGAGCGACACCATCAGCTTGCGGAACTGAGGGGGACTTTCTTTTTGCTGTCTTGTACAGGGATGCAGAGCACTGTGCGGAGCGGAATGGGGCTCCTGGGCATGCACCCCTCCGCCTCCTTGAGCCACCCCCTGCACCAGCCAGGCCTGGCTGGCCAAAGGATGCCTGGACTGCTGCCTCTCGACCTCCGTCCCGGGTTGCTCCAGGGAGCCGGGGCCGGGAGCAGGTTCCCCATCCTCATGCAGCCAGGAGTGACACCTCAAGCCAGTGGTGTGGGGCCCGGTCCAACACTGGAACACAGCCCACAGCAGCAGCCCCCGTCCCGTGCCTCCTTCCCCCCAGTCGACCCCTACAGTCGGGCTGAGGGCTCTTTTGGGAGGCCGTCCAGTCAGCCCGGCGACGGCCTGCCAAAGCCTGAAGATGAAGCCCCTCGTGTTGCAGACCGTGCCCAGCAGGAGGGAGACCAGGACTACCGCTTTCCTCCTCCAGAAAAACAACCTGCTGCTCCACCACGAGCCCCAGCGGAGCCCAGGGAGGGACCAGGCAGAGCACCGTTGCTAGAGCCTCGGGAGACATTGCGGCGGCCGCAGGGGGAAGGCAGAGAGGCTGGTATGGGCAGGAGGGAGCCCCTAAGCTCCTTCAGACCCGACAGCCGCTGGGGTCCTCCCAGGGGGGACTTTGACGAACGAGACCTGCGAGGACCACCAGCTGGGGGCCCCAGAGGTTTTCAAGATGAGCGGTCCAACGGGGGTGCCAACTTCCCCAACCGCTTCGATACCCGAGGAGGAGGAGGGGGACCTAGCTGGAACCGGGGCGGAGCGGCTTTCGAGCCCGACGTGCACCAGGACTTTGATGACCGCCGCAGACCCTGGGAGCGGCAGAGGGACCGTGACGACCGGGACTTTGACTTCCGCAGAGATGTCAATGGGGGCAGGCTGAGCCGCGAGCGAGACAGAGAGCGGGAGCATGACCGCGACCGCGGGCGCGACAGAAACCGCGAGCGAGAGCGGGAGCGGGAGCGGGACCGCGACCGCGAGAGGGAGCGTGAGCGGCCCCGGGAACGCGATGGCGACTCCTGGGCCCCCGCGCCATCCCTTCCTGCCGCTCCATCCGGCCCGGAGACCGTCAAACTGCAGTGGGTGAACGGCGGGAAGACTGAGGCGGCACCCCCACCGGAGCACACGACGGCCCTGCCGCAGGCCGTCCCAGAGAAAGCCCCCAACGAGCCAGACCCCCCCGAGCAGCAGGCCGCCCACGTGGATGTAGACAGTGAACAGAGCGAGCCGAAGCTGCAAGCTGAGAAAGAGCCAGTGGTAGAGAGCACAGAGACTGAGGGGACATAATCATCACTCAGTAGGTAAAGACCATTTTGTAAAGTTGTCATCTCTGTACTCATTTAAGTGGCTGACTGGACTTGTTAATATCCCACATGCCGTCTGACACAGATACCTAACAAATGTGTTCATCTTTCTCATAACGGTGTACAACTTACTTCTATAGATGGCTTGCTAGAGGATCCAATGGTAGGTAATTTCTATTTTTATTTTTTAGTTTTAACGAAAGCCACCCCACGGTTTAAATTAGATGATTTTTTTCCATGAAGTGCTTGCCAAAACGTTTTTAACTGCACACGGATGAAAAAAAAAAAGGCTGTGACCTTCCTATGGAAGAGTTTAAGGAATCCCGGCTGTTTCTGATGGATTGACTGCCGATTTGCGGAATACTTGGAGGCAGCAGTCGCTGTATTGCCCGTATTGTCTGACTCCTTTTAAACGCTGCTGTCGGAATCTGAAATGCCTCCGTGGAGTTTTATGCTCTCTGTCTTTTTAAGCATAACATAAGTACCGCAAGTAAAGTGAGAACAGTACTGAGTTCCAGTTTCTTTTTTGAAAGGACAATTTTAATAAATTAAAAATGTTCTGTATAATCCCCAAAATAAATGTCTGTGATTTGTTCATCATATTGCAGTGATTGAAACTACAAAAAAGAAAAAAAAATATATATAAGTATAAATGAATGTTGGGTGCATCCTGTTTTTAGTTGCTAATAAACATTTTGTTTGTTAAAAGTGCTGTAGGATTTTATTTCCCCAACTGCAGTTTGAAACTGTAATTTACCTCCCCAACCCCCCCACACAAAGGTCAGTATGAAAGGTAATTCGTCAGATGTAATAAAATGATATACAGGTGCCGTGACATCAGAACATTAGTCGTAGCTCCTTAACACGCCTGCATTGTGTATTCGGTCAGTCTGCTGATTTACTGGCAGTTTGACATATGTGCCGTCTCCGTTCTGGCCCACAAAGCGCTCGTCCTTAGCCGGCGTCTCCCAGAATCTATGCTGCATAGCCGCCATTCAGCTGTGACGGCCCGATTAGAATATGCAGCCTGTCCTGTCCTCTTTCGGCCCTGGTTCGGCTCTGTCCCGGTCCGTGCGCTGTGCTAGGCCTCCCCCCTGTGCTGCCATATGCCGCTTCTCGTTGGCTACATAAGGCTTTTTCGGCATTGCATTACTGTTTTTTTGTCTTATTTTTTTTTTTTATAACAGTAAATGAGGTTTTGTTTATGTCTAGGGAAAGCAATAAAAAAAATATAGTTTAGACGTGGGCAGCCAGTAACGTCACTTTCCACAAAAGTCTGGAAGGCCCTGTGGTTGCAGCTCTGTTGTTATCCGTCACTTACTCAACCTCAATTGTTTCAAACTCACATGCCTCCTTCGAGACCTTCAGTAAGGGAAA